>JAJJWW010002160.1:0-427857 GCA_023531295.1 Papaver armeniacum | reverse complement strand
ACGCTTTCTTAATGTGAGCGTAGTGTACGCTGCATCTTTGTGACCGCCAAACCAAAACCCTAAAAGCATCCCCCAGGTTGTGTTGATATCTCGAGTGTTGGTTGCATCTTGAGTGCAAGTGGCGCTGCTAGTAGCGCGTGTGGCATGTGCGGAATGCCTTGGTGGTAGGTTGCACGGTTTGCAAGTTAGGTTACCAGTGTGGGTTTGGCATATGCCAATGGCATGTGCGGAATGCCTTGGTGGTAGGTTGCACGGTTTGCAAGTTAGGCTACCGGCGTGTGTGTTTGGCATGTGCCAGCGGCATGTGCGGAATGCCTTGGTGGTAGGTTGCACAGTTTGCAAGTTAGGCTACCGACGTGTGGGTTTGGCATGTGCCAACGGCATGTGCGGAATGCCTTGGTGGTAGGTTGCACGGTTTTCAAGTTAGGCTACCAGCGTGTGTGTTGGCATGTGCCAATGGCACGTACGGCCATGTTGACCTAGTTGCAATTCTTGGGAGCCTAGGGCGCTATATTTGGCGTGGGCCAAAGGCATAGTGGCTTGGAAATATGGCTAGCGACACGTGTTGGCATGCGCCAATGGCACGTGCGGCCATGTTGACCCTAGTTACAAGTCTTGGGGCCTAGGGGCGCTATATTTGGCGTGGGCCAAAGGCATAGCGGCTTGGAAATATGGCTTGCGACACGTGTTAGCATGTGCCAATGGCACGTGCGGCCATGTTGACCTAGTTGCAAGTCTTGCAAGCCTAGGCGCAATATTTGGCGTGGGCCAAAGGCATAGCGGCTTGGAAATATGGGCGGCGACACGTGTTGGCATGTGCCAATGGTACGTGCGGCCATGTTGACCTAGTTGCAAGTCTTGCAAGCCTAGGGCGCTATATTTGGCATGGGCCAAGGCATAGCGGCTTGGAAATATGGCTTGCGACACGTGTTGGCATGTGCCAATGCGCGTACGGCCATGTTGACCTGGTTGCAAGTCTTGGGAGCCTGGGCGCTATATTTGGCGTGGGCCAAAGGCATAGTGGCTTGGAAATATGGCTTGCGACACGTGTTGGCATGCGCCAATGGCACGTGCGGCCATGTTGACCTGGTTGCAAGTCTTGCGAGCCTAGGGCGCTATATTTGGCGTGGGCCAAAGGCATGGCGGCTTGGAAATATGGCTTGCGACATGTGTTGGCATGTGCCAATGGCACGTGTGCGGCCATGTTGACCTAGTTGCAAGTCTTGCAAGCCTAGGGCGCTATATTTGGCGTGGGCCAAGGCATAGCGGCTTGGAAATATGGCTGGCGACACGTGTTGGCATGTGCCAATGGTACGTGCGGCCATGTTGACCTAGTTGCAAGTCTTGCAAGCCTAGGCGCTATATTTGGCATGGGCCAAAGGCATAACGGCTTGGAAATATGGCTTGCGACACGTGTTGGCATGTGCCAATGGCACGTGCGGCCATGTTGACCTAGTTGCAAGTCTTGAAAGCCTAGGGCGCTATATTTGGCGTGGGCCAAAGGCATAGCGTCTTGGAAATATGGCTTGCGACACGTGTTGGCATGTGCCAATGGCACGTGCGGCCATGTTGACCTAGTTGCAAGTCTTGCAAGCCTAGGGCGCTATATTTGGCGTGGGCCAAAGGCATAGCGGCTTGGAAATATGGCTTGCGACACGTGTTGGCATGTGCCAATGGCACGTCTTGACCATGTTGACCTAGTTGCAAGTCTTGCAAGCCTAGGGGCGCTATATTTAGCGTGGGCCAAAGGCATAGCGGCTTGGAAATATGGCTTGCGACACGTGTTGGCATGTGCCAATGGCACGTGCGGCCATGTTGACCTATTTGCAAGTCTTGCAAGCCCTGGGCGCTATTTGGCGTGGGCCAAAGGCATAGCGGCTTGGCATTGCTGCCATGGTGCGAGGTGCGGCTTGGTTTGGCATTGTTGCCATGGCGCGCAGTCTGCGGTTTGGTTTGGCATTGTTGCCATGGTGCGCAGGTGCGGCTTGGTTTGGCATCGTTGCCCTGGTGCGCGAGGTGCGGCTTGGTTTTGGCATTGTTTCCATGGTGCGCCAGTGCGGCTTGGTTTGGCATTGTTGCCATGGCGCGCAGTATGCGGCTTGGTTTGGCATTGTTGCCATGGTGCGCCGGATGCGACTTGGTTTGGCATTGTTGCCATGGTGCGCGCGAGGTGCGGCTTGGTTTGGCATTGTTGCCATGGTGCGCGGGGTCTTTTGCTTGGTTTGGCATTGTTGCCATGGTTTGCAGTATGCGGCTTGGTTTGGCATTGCTGCCATGATGCGCAGGGTGCGGCTTGGTTTGGCATTGTTGCCATGGTGCGCAGTATGCGGCTTGGTTTGGCATTGCTGCCATGATATGCGGTATCGTCTTGGTTTAGCATTGTTGCCATGGCGCCGATATGCGGCTTGGTTTGGCATTCTTTGCCATGATGCGCGATATGCGGCTTGGTTTTGGAATTAGGGTTCTGTGTTGAAAACCCTAATCTGTATTTTGAAAAAAAATACCCCTATTAATTATTTACACTGAGTTAAATGCTCTTAGTTAATGTGTTGCGGGTAACACTAGGTCATGTGGTTTTACGATTTTACCCCTTGTCTAAAAACCACCATCAACAGTAATGTATTAAGCTTAGGGGTATATATTAAGTTTGAAAGGGTATTTTTCAAGGGGCCTCATACTAGGGATATATAGATAATATTCCCATGCCATTTTGCCTAGCTATTATGTTGTCCTTTCAAGAGAAACATTTTGATTTTAGGATGGCGTTAAGCTTCCATATGAAAGCTACATATGGACATATGATCCCCAGAGTGTTCTTGATGTGGGAGTATGGAGCTGATGGCATGTTGATCTGGTGGCGGCGATGAGCAGCTTTCTGTTAGTATGTTGGTAAATACATGCGAGTTAAAGTGAGAATAATGAAGTCGTCACAGCTACTAGGTTACATTGATGCATACATTTGCCATAAATACACTAAAACAACGCTATTGTGACGCAAACTGGGATACTTGGATTTATCACTTCTCATAACAAATTTTACTTTGAAACTCCACTTGTTAAGTTGGAGATCACGGCTTCCTTGACCTTTCTTGGGTAAAACTTCCCCAAGTCGCTTGTACATTTAAATCTTTCAACAATCACCTACACAAATTGTCAATAAAAGCATGTTAGATATTGCTGAATAATAAAAAATAATAATAATACGATATGGGTAAAAAATGAAATAATTTCAAAATTACTACGGGTTGAATTACGGTCAAAGATTAAGATAAATCATAACCAAATCAACATTATACCTTAACTTTATAATGATACACTTAAACGGCATCGGGATTCATGCGGTAATTACTGAGATTCGAACATAAAATTTCGAGCAATAACACCGAGATTACGGGTAAAAGTAATTCTTGACACATACTACCCACAAAAGGGGCGAAAGCAAGAAAATGTGTCTCGCTATGAATACCAAATGGACATGCTCTCTGCATTTATACACCGACATTACCGAAATAAGAAAGCCTAAACTCCAACATTTTAGCAAGAATTGCTAAATTGGATATATCTGGTAAGTAAAGCTTAATTGGACATTAAAGTTACTTGATTTATGTAGAAGAAAAATACATAATTGATTATGCATTAACATATTTAGTGATCCCAAGGCCACCTATCCATAACAATGTTGGAAACACATGCCACTTTACCCAAAGTTATGACTTTGGTATTGAATAAAGGATTAACCAATAAGACTCTTGGTAGATCAAACGTGCCAATTTGAGTAATATGCTCATTCCCATAAAAAATATTAATTACAATCCACATTGTTTACATAGGAGAATGTTCGAGTAACTGTCATACACTAACAGATGCTTACCATGCTTTCGGTATACTCAAATTACTAAGATGTTATAGTCAACGGGAAGGAATAAAATGTGAAACATGAAGTATGTATGTTCATCCTACTAATTGTATTCTGCTAGTTATTATGTGTTCATTAATAAATTTGAGGAAATAGAATGGAATCCTTGACAAATTTAAGGGCCTGAAATGACCTAGAAGTGTAATATCCACATAAGAAAAGAGACATTGAACATGCCATAGGACACTTGAATAAAGATTGCCGCCAAGAATAAACACCTCAACAAGCGACCACTGGACCGACTGTGGGAAAAACAATTCGGTGAGTAAAGTTAGAACCGATTCTTAGCTTTATAATATTGGTTCAAAGAACACTATCAAACTGGAATCAATCAAACTAAGGAAGCAATTTATGCAGCGGAGAGACTAGATCTTCGTCGATAATATTACAATCAACACCGAAATTAACACATGATGATGATGAAACATAAATCAAGCGAAATTAAATCAACAAACAAACAACCACATCTCAATTCAAGAAAAGCATATGCTTACCGGTTGAGTACAGGAATATCATTTTCCAATTCAGACCTTTTGTGGTTTCCTACCAATGTTGATTCTAAATCGGTTACCTAAATCGAATGCGTGTTGATGGTGTCTATTCATTATTTGATCTCGATCGATCATGGCATACGATGTTGACGATAATCAACAACAACAAGACACTCGGGTCTCGGCATGATGATATCTTCTCTCAAACTTGAGGCGTCCCACGGAGGGTTTTTGTTTTCACTGTAAAATGAAACACTTGGAAGGCCGATGTAGCGACCATTAGATCACGGGTAAAATCTTGCCTTCCGGATTCAATTAAAGTTAGTTTGGATCTTTTTTACGATCTTTGCTACTTGTAAGAAAATTTAAAACCATTGGGTCACGAGTTTTCATTTTAAAAACTTTTGTTGAAAGTGTTCACTCTCTTGTTTTCATTTCCGATCTTAGCAAATCATCAAAGGTTTTTTTTCTAGGAAGAATTTGTTGAGATGTTTCGTGTAATTTCAAGGGTTTCTTTGGGGGTTGATGTTTTTTTTATTATTGGAAGCTTGTATGTAACTTCATTTGGTTTGATTTGTTGACAACTTGTCTAGTGGCTCATCACACCAACCGAAGAAAAATTATTCTGGCATTGGAGAATTCTAGCAGGTAATATGTTTGTAACTTGATTTACTAGGCAAGTGTAAACTAGTCTTATAAAAACTAATATAATGGTTTTATTGTGTCATCTCATGATTTGATGTTTGTTTTTCGTTTTAGTGTACAAAAAATGTTTACACTCGTCCTTGCGCATTTACTAGAAAACGTTTATGTTGACGATCTTCAACAACATATCTCATAATGAATTCTCCATCATCAATCGTAAGTGGTGTATTATTGTTCCTCTTCGTCACATTTTAAGGTTTATTGGTAATAGTAACTTGGTTATTACTAGAACCGATTGGTATGTACTTAGCTTAAATTTTTCTGACAAACTTCCTATAAAGAATGTGAAAATGAATCGGTTTGCCTTTCTTTGTGATGCTAGAATGCATGTCTGCCTTCACTGTAGTATATTGGTAAATATGGTTTTATGAGTTTGCTTTCTTAACATTTGTTGAGAAAAGGTCTAATTGTGTTCTTAAGCTTAGGTTATTTTTGTTTATTTTTGCCATCATCACGGGTGGAAATTACCGACTTACATAAATTTACATTTTTCTGGTGGGTAGTCATTTCAGTATGCTATTTGGTGTAGTGGAACAATCAGGATTCTCGTGTGCCTTGTGTCTCTACCGTGTATAAAATACACCAGAAGCCCGTGAATCAAGACCAAAAAGCCCGTTAAAGAAGATTCCAGAAGCCCAGACAGGACTTATTGAGGAAGTCCGGAGGTTTATTGAGGAAACCAACTCGTGGGCTTATTGAGGAAACTCACATGGCTTAATATAGAAGCCAAGTCTAGCTTATTATAGAAGCCCAAATGACTTATTGTAGAAGTCATTTTGGGATAGACACAAATCTTGGAAGATAAACAAGGATCTTTCAAGATAAACTCAAATCGTGTGAAGATATACAAGAATCTTTCAAGATAGACATGGATCTTAAAGGATAGACACAAATATTAAAGGATAAGTACAAATCCAGGTGGTTATTTTGGATAACTACGAATCTAGGTTATTATGGAACCAGATTAGGATTTTTTGCCTATAAATAAAGGCCAAAATCCACCTCAAGGAAGAAGGAATTCTAGGTTAGCTAACCGTACCACAACTATTGTACTCTCACATCAATACAATATTTCTCCCTACGAGGATTTATCCGTGGACGTAGGCATCAATCGCCGAACCACGTTAAATTTTTGTGTCTCTTTATTTTTCTTCAATTCGTTTCATAACCCTAATTCCGCAATCATCATCAAATCATCGTGTTTTGCGCCTAGAAATTATTTTGGGTACAAACATTGGCGCCGACTAAGGGGATTTCGAGTAAAACGATCATGTTTTTCCGTTGAGAAAGGTGCGGCAAAACCCTCGAAATTCGTGCACAAAATTCCATACAAAAATCAGCCAAGAAATGCAAAATTTAGGGTTCTTACGTAATCATTGCAAATTTGAAGAAACCGTTGCAAGGTTGAAGAAACCGTTACGAAGGTTGAAGAAATCATTGCGAAACAGATTGAAGAAAATTACAAAACAATAGAGAAAAGAATCACGTCGGCGTAACAATCATAATTGTTGCGAGAAAGTGTTGCCAAACCTTCTTCTTCATCATTGCACCCGGTCAGTGGATCTGTCCCGAAATCTCATACATCTCCCTGATCAGTGAGGCAGAATCGTCGATTCCACAAGATCTCATCCGTCGATCTACGGCCTGGAGTCGCGACTTCATATTCAACGTCACCCAGGATCAACGGACTTCATCCAATCCAGGCGACACGTGTGCACCGATCCAACAAGCTTCCGCGTCGTGAGAGGCAGCCTAGTCATCTACGCCCGTTAGCAATCGCGATCCGGTCGACATGACTCCAATGCCCACGTCGGCCGCGTGCGGTCGTCGCAGACATCGATCGGCCACAACTTGACTGAAATTAGGTTACGCCCACGTGGAGACGTCTCCCGTCATCAGCGCCATGTCGGCATCGGTGCCACGTCAGCCAATTACGACCGCCACGTCGACACACCTATCCGGTCAGCGTGCCATGTCAATAGCAAGCGCCACGTCAGCAACCAACCTGTTTCTGGGTGGACCAATGGTAGGATGCCACGTCAGCACTCCTGTGCCCCGTCAGAAATGCCACGTCAGCTTTTCGCCATGTCGACGAACGTATGCACCGTCAAGAAGTGACACGTATGCAACGGCACGCCGTTTTTAATCTTGTTTAAGTCAATAACTTCTTCGTTTTAAGTCCAAATTGAGTGATTTTTGGCTCGTTAGAATCGTCTTTCGATTCACTACAACATGGAAGCAAAAAATCAAGTGTTCGAGAAACTTGGAGGTACACTTGGAGCAGCAACATGATCGAGTTCGAGGTTCGTGGATAGCGGCATAATCGGGTTCGAGGTTCTTGGATAGCGACATGATCGAGAGTCCGAGATGAGGATTGCTTAAAACCACCGATATTTAGCCTTGCATCACATCGCAAGCACCTAAAGACTCACCTGTCACGTGAGCACATAAGTCTTGTTCTTATCGCAAGCATAAAATCTCGCCTTGCACGCGAGTACAAAGACTTGCGCCTTCTCAAGCATAAAGTCTCGTCTTGACCACGAGCCCAATGCCCGATATTGGTCCAAAGACTCGTACTCAACACAAGCAATCTGACCAGCCTGCCCAGGCGCGCTCTGACCTTGTTACGTTGCGAGCAAAAGCCTTGCTTGTGACCATAAAGCACATTACATTTCACTCAAGACTCGACTAGCTCTCGAGCATCACAAGTCCACAACGTGGCAAAAAGTCTCGCCTAGCACGTGAGCAATATTATTATTTTTATTTTTATTTTTTTTACTTTTTATTTTTATTTTTTGTGCAGGTAATTACAAGTGGGGGCGTCTTCGCAATGTCTCTACAAATGCTTGGGGGCGATTTAAGTCATCAACGGTCGAGGCAGAAGGAAAACCAAACTTCTTAACCCCAACAAGTTGGAGGTTAAGAGGGAAGCGATGTCTGCACCGTGTATAAAATACACCAGAAGCCCGTGAATCAAGACCAAAAGCCCGTTAAAGAAGATTCCGAAGCCCCAGACAAGACTTATCGAGGAAGTCCGGAGGTTTATTGAGGAAACCAACTCGTGGGCTTATTGAGGAAACTCACATGGCTTAATATAGAAGCCAAGTCTAGCTTATTATAGAAGCCCAAATGACTTATTGTAGAAGTCATTTTGAGATAGACACAAATCTTGGAAGATAAACAATGATCTTTCAAGATAAACTCAAATCGTGTGAAGATATACAAGAATCTTTAAAGATAGACATGGATCTTCAAGGATAGAAACAAATATTAAAGGATAAGTACAAATCCGGGTGGTTATTTTGGATAACTATGAATCTAGGTTATTATGGAACCAGATTAGGATTTTTTTCCTATAAATAAAGGCCAAAATCCACCTCAAGGGACAAGGGGAATTCTAGGTTAGCTAACCGTACCACAACTATTGTACTCTCACATCAATACAATATTTCTCCCTACGAGGATTTATCCGTGGACGTAGGCATCAATCGCCGAACCACGTTAAATTCTTGTGTCTCTTTATTTTTCTTCAATTCGTTTCATAACCCTAATTTCCCAATTATCATCAAATCATCGTGTTTTGTGCCTAGAATTTATTTTGGGTACAAACACCTTGCTTTAACAAGTTCCCGAGCTAAAGATAATAGGTTGCACAAACAATTTGAGTTAGTGGCAGAGAAATGATTGTTTGAAATTGCGCATTTTCACGCAACTAGATATTCAATACCGGGTAGGCTGTTTAATGGTTTTAGATGTGGTGCAGGGCGGGGTTATGGGGAAGTAGATGGTATAGTTCGGGATCCTGCTCAAGTGTGTGAAGAATTTGGTCATATGAAAGCGCTCATTTGGACTTGTTATGGCATGTTGGGCATTGGTAGCGGGATGGATGAGGAAATAACCTTGTTTTAGAGAGTTGCCATTGGGTTGGTTCGATCTGGCATGTTTGGATGGGGAAGATGGACGGGGCCCTGATCCCAGTGTTGCTGTGGTAATACTGAGCTGATGGCCTGGTAATTCCGTTGTTGTTTGTCGAGGGGTTGGCCCGATGTGGTTGATGGTTGGGCGCCGGTTGGTTAGTTGTTTGGCCATTTCCTATTTGAGGAACCCGACTTTATCCGAACACTTTTAAGTGGTCAGGAGGCTTGATTCTTGGCTCTAGCCATACAGCTTTTCTGTTGTCGGAAAAGAAACTTTCCGCTTACCCAAAGACGAACAAAATCAAGATGACATTAACGCAGTTGAGACTAAATCAACCTATCTTTATTCTGTCAACATCTAAATACATATATGTACGGAAAAAAAAACATAAAGAAAACATAAATCGAATGATGGTTCTAGGCTGAATAATTCAATTGTTATTTGAGTTGTCACAATGGTTCTTTTATAGTCAATCAAAAATCTTTTTCAGTTGATGAAACACAAATCATCATGCTTGAACGAATAAACTACCGATACATCTAATCTTTATTTTGCCAATAACTACCTAACAATGCTACCAATTTCGGTTGGAAACTCGGTACTCCATTCTACGATTCGTACCTTTCGGATTTTCGTACCTTGTTGATTCTGGATCTATTACCCTAATCTGAACCACTAAGCTTTGTTTTGATGTTGTTCACAAAACATATTTGTTTCATCTTACTATATACTAATATAAAGAAAAGAGGTATTTTTGGTGAAGCCTTTTCACATGACAATAATACCCTCATTAATTAAGCTTTTAGTTAGTATTTGTATATTTACAGGAATGCAATTGTTTTAAAAATAGATCAAAAAATTTAAAACTTAGATATCGTTAAAAATACACATCGGATTTTTGCAAAATTAATATATTTGGAAAGCTCTTTAAATTATCTACGTAATGAGTACAAACAAGGATATTAAATTTTTATTTTAAGATTTTTTTCTCCATTATTATCAAATTTGGTATTGTTAAAAGTATCCAATTCAAGCATGTGCATCGCACATGTGGCCTTACTAGTAAATAAAACAAGATCTCCCACTAATTGATCAGGCTGCCGTTTTCGGATCAAGTGCCTCTTCTGTAAAATTCATCACAAGTGAGTTTAAGTGACACTCAAAATTGTATCGTAAAAAAAAATAAAAAAATAAATAAAATAAAATAAAATCATTAGAGGAGAAATCATAGTGCCATCAGATCTTAGAGTGCCATCAGATCTACAATAGTTGTATGTAGATAGAAAACATACATCAACCGCGTTTGAATCTTTCATATCCAGAAAATTAAAATCATGAGAGGAGAAATCATAGTGCCATCAGATCTTAGAGTTCCATGGGGGTATTTCCCATACAAACCCAAAATTACATTCATAACAACAACAACAGCCCATTTCTGATGATCAAATATCTTTCAGAGAGATTTTCATAATGTTTTTTAATTAACCAAAGGGTATTTTAGTATTTTCATACCCAAAAATCACCCCTTAACACACACCATGGGTTGGGAGAAGTAATCTATATCCCCCAATTACTTTTTATATCCCCCAATTGCGTGTTCTTTTGAAACACCAAAATGAAATTCTACGACTGCTATTTTAATTTTATAGACGACACAAAATTGTCATTTACCAAAATGTCCTTTGAACTCTAAACTTCCCTTGGATATTGTTATGCCCGGGCCTTGGATATTGTCTTTACGTATCAAGTCATAAATCGAACAACTTCATTTTCTTAGACCTTTCTTAGCTAACAACTTCATTTTTAGACTGGATCTGGATATTGAAAACAACATTTTATAAAGAACTTGAATTAATCTTACACTAATAACCTGATTTTTCACATACAAAGTGATGGTGATATTTGATGCGTGTCGTAACCACAACAAATTAATTAATACTTTACTACCTAATTAACAAGTAATATAGGGTAGTCAAGGTCGATCCCACGAGGAGCACGAGATTCTAGTTGTAAAATTTGTCACGAAAGGGGGGTGTAAAAAGCAAAAAGAAAAATAAACAAAGCAATTAAAAGATAAAGTTGAAAGCAATAAGAGAGACGAGATCAAGGAATCATTCTTCGTTGCAAAACAATGAATCAAGTTATGTTCTTTTCTACTTGTTATTAGTCACAAATTATCACCAACCGTAGGATGGCAGTGCGCTTAGCTAGCCCCAAAATCCTAATTTCACTGAGTAACAGGTCCGCTTAGTTATCAGATTCTATTCAAAAGAACCACCCTGAGGTTCGCTTACAAGATGTAATTCCCTGAATGCATTAAGATTTATGAATTTAGGTTTAGTACTAGTATTTAAACTCGGTTCGCTTGGTTCACTTTCTAGCGTTGTTTCTACACACAATTGCTCCACGGAATCCCTCAGCAAGGTCTCGTGTTTGCTACTTATGTAAAGAGTCAAGAAACGATTACTTATCCCCTAACTTTCACTAGCTTTAGATTAAATCAACAAATCAATTTAGTTGGCCACCCAAACAATCTATCAATCAATCATGAATGTCTTTAAGATCATTCCTATTAGTAAAAACAAACGATAATCATGTGAAAAACTTCAAGATAGAATTGAAAACAAAAACTCAAAACATATATTAAGAACTAGGAATTCATCCTCAATCAATAAGAAAATTAGCTACTCATGCTAAAAGTTCACACAAAGAATAAGAAAAGAAAAGTGTTGTGTGTAGAGAGCTGTGTAAAAGATGTAGAAAACTTCTCTATTTATAGGCTTCAATATTCTCCAACTCTTCCAAGGATTAGAATCCTTTTCCTTTAGCAATTCAACTTCCAAATTCAAGTCTTTCTCAACTCTTCATCTTCTCTTTCCAAATTTGAGTCCAATTCTCAATCCAATTCCTAGTCCAAGTCTTCACACCCATGAGAGAAATCCATAGAAAATTCAGAATTTTTGCTCGTAGGAAAAGCTGGGATTATGGCGAATCCGGCCGGAATAATCGCCGCCAAGCAACTGAAAATTCATCTCAGTCCATGGAATATTCCGTTTAGATTCTGTTATATATAAGCGTTGACTAACGGTCCTTAACGATTGGCCAAGGTCAAATCGGTCAACTCGGTCCGGATCACCGAGTCAAGCAAGGGTCGGTCGGTGAGTCAGCTGGAATCGATCAAAGGGGTTAAATGAGTCACATATCTGCCTTGGCTTGAAACGATTCGGCTTTGAGCCATTGCAAGGCTTAACTTGTTGTTGTACAATCATGGTGCTTCACTGAAGCATCACTAGAGCACATTTGAGTCTCATCTACCACCTGCCGATTTCGATTCCATTCCCTTCTCAATCTAATCACCCCAATTCACTTCCAGTTCCAGCTCAGTACCATCAATCCTGCTCATTCTCTATAACTCCGCAAACAATCCATCAAAACTCATTCTGACTTTAGTCTACTTTGCCTCATTTATCACCACCAATTGAAATTCAGACCTCGGCTCCCTTTGTAAGCAACCACCAAGAGCCGAAACACCACCGCAATACCTAAACCAAATACTGCCATTCTCACTATACTCATAGCTCAATAACTCCACAGAATTGGCAGACCAACCTTCACTGCAATCTCAGTATACTCATATCACCAGCTCGCCCTGAGCCACCAGCAATGAAACATCTCAGAGCCATGACAGCAACCACTTAATGCCATCATCACACCCATTCAACACATAGCACCACGAACCACGACACGAGACATTTCCATCAAATAATAACTTCTGACTCATCCCATGAAACATCAACACAATCAACACCAACCCATTCATAACCTCGCTTCAGTGCATCTCGGAGCCACCCAAATCATTTCAATCATTGGCGATTCTGACTCGATTCTTGGCTTTACCCGACTTCACATTCCACAGCAACTTAGCAACTCAAATCTCGGGTTGACTTAAGTCAACCACCAGACTACTCAGCAAGAATCAAATCCATCTATTTGCAGCACAACCATCTGTTACGGCTCCACCACAGATTCAATCACAGCAACCATCATAGCCAAACAATACTAGCTCTCAGCATCACCAGGACCACAATTGCTCAAAAGCACCAGCGTATCAACATCCCCACCTGAGCTGCAACTCAGCATCACCATTTTCATTCAAACCCATGAATTCACTGAGACAACAAAACCACCACCATCAGTCGGCAATAAAACTCAAATCAAAACCCAATCTGATAAATACCCATCATTAACCGACCAAACCCATGACAATCAACAGCCTGAATTTCCCTTAATCTTCACCATCCCACAGGCATCTCCGATCTCATTTCAAAACCCTAAATTTCTTGTTCTCGAGTCTTGGCAGAAGCCATTAAATCCCCATCAGAACAGCACCATTTCTTCCTCAACTTCTTACCAGAGTTCGATTTATTCTCAATCCCAATCAATTCCAGCAGAAGCCCATGTCAATTTACTACTCATCCTCTCTGTTGATTTCACTGAATTTCACCAGCAGCATCACTTTCATTCTTCACAGATCGAACATCATCGATCGAGCAACTTCTTTCACCGGGTCTCAATTGCTTCTCCTCTGAATCTCATTTCGATCTAGCGACAAAAACCATGATCGCTTGATTTTTAGTTTGGTGGAAGAAGAGAATGATTGAGAAAGAGAGCTCTTCTTCTCGATTTAGGTTCTAAGTATTGGGTTGGTTATTCAGTGTCTGGTCACTGTGATAAGGGCTAACCTGATGGCAGCCCCTTAACCTGGACTGGACTGCGTTTAGTATTCCTCCCAAAAGAGTTGCCCCTTAACCATGACTGGGCCCGGATAGTGTTTGCCCATGAAATGACAATTTTGCCCTTTGACTCAATTTGGGTGATTTCCGCTTCTTTTCCTCCGTGCGACTCCAGAGTAGCTATAAAACTCAAAACAAGCGTAAAATACATAATTTACAAGAAAAAATAGCAAAGAAAGCATAAACTACTAGATAGTAAATTAGGTGTATTCTACACCTATCAAATTCCCCCACACTTAGACTTTGCTAGTCCTCAGCAAATCAAACTAAAAACTCACAACTTCAAAGCGTTCAAGCGTCCCAAGCATCCAAAAGCTATGAGGACATAGAATTTCTGCATGCTAGTAATAAGAAGTTAGAAATACTAAAGAACATATTCTCATTCTTAAATGTTGAGTGAGAAATAACCATACCATAATGAGAGAACGCGTGTTTGAGAAACGATCAATAAGCATTTCGCCTCGACTTCTGCCTCACCAAAAGGATTTTATGATAATTGCACTCAAAAGACGGCTTTTTTTATGGTTCTCACATGTGTGCGGTAGGAATGAAGAGAGAATTCTGCGACACGTTGAATGGTGGGAAGGACAACTTCCGAAATATTTTTAAAACCCACATCTTTTAATATTTTGAAAAACCATTTTTCCGACTATCTCTACGAAAGGAAATCAACCATTTATATTGAGGATGAGATTACTTACTCACCTTCACATCCGATCGCCAATTATGATAACACCACTCTCACGGCATCCAATAGAAACGTCTTCCGCTCCTCGTCTTGATCTTCTTGGTCTTCGTCTTGGCTTCAACTATTGATGATAAACTCTCGAATTTCATAAATCCTTAACAATTTGTAACTCTTTTACCTTAAAACTTTGTCGCTTGAAACTTCCTTATAGATTTTTCCTTCCCCACGGCTTATTAACAAAAATAAGAACAAATATTTCTCTTGTTTTTTTTTTTTTTTCTTTTTTTCTTTTTTTTTTCAATTTTTTTTTTTTTTTTTTTTTTTTTTTTTTTTTTTGAAACAAGAGAAATTAAATACAAAATAAACCATGGCCGTGGAAGAAGTATTTTACCGCTTGATTCTTCACAACTTGTATCGTCTTGAAATCATAAACTTCAAAAATTCTCACCTTTTAATTTTCTTCGCTTTCATGAATAAGTTTTCATACTTGGATATAAAATTACCTCATTGTAGTGTAAGTGTTCAACATATATGTAAAAATCCGCTCTTTGTATGTTGCTTTTACTTGTATTTGAAATTTGCTCTTTTTTTCTCGTTCCGTTGCTTGTAAACCTTGCACTTTTCCAACTTTCCTTGTAAATTTTGATGTCGCTCCTTGTTGATGATGAGAGTGTTTCTATGGACCCGTTGTTGTCGAGAGAGAATGGTGCTAACTGCAAATCGAACTACAAGAAGGAAGCTTTCATCTATAGACGTCACCCTCATGATTGACAAAATTAGCACTCAAGAGATCAAGAGTAGTGCTTCTATTGGTGGGAGGTTGGGTAGCTCACCATTCTACCCCGGAATTTACTTACGGTGACACACACTCAAAAGAAGCTCTTTAGTAGATGGAAAATTTCTGGTCGGTGCCTCACATGATATGAATACGGGTAGTCTCCACTAATGATTGATCAGCAACTCTAATAATGCATTTCTCCCTGCACCAAATTCGCATCACCGGCATGATTAAATCCAATATTTAACACTCAAACAAACAAGAAATCCGAATGTAGTTCTCTAACATTTCCAAGTTCAATTATGTCGGTCAAAATCTCTATGTAAACATACCTAGAAGTATGCTAGTGACTCTAAAATCTTTAAAAGTTGGAGGTTTTATGTAAAACTTTTTTTTTTTTTTTTTTTGTAATTTTCGTTTTAAAACATGCTCAACCACTCCCCACACTTAAACCTTACATTGTCCTCAATGTAATTGAATCCTCTAGTAAAGTCAAGGTGGGAGATTTTAACATGATAAGAAACAAGAAAAAGAAATAACAAAAAGCAAAAAGAATAAGAAATACAAAACCTATGGGTTGCCTCCCATTAAAGCGCTTTGTTTTAAAGTCGACGGCCCGACTTAGCTCTTGCAAGATTCATTCCCCATATACTAACAATCTGAAAATTTGAGGATCCACCCATAATACCTGTTTTGAAAACAATAACTCCATACAAATGTTAGCACAAGAAAATAATAATGATGTTATCGCCCGATAGAAATTTCCCCCACACTTATTCTCGTCCACACTCGGAAGTGTATAAAGAACATAGAATTTGGGAATTTCCATGTGTTGCTCTTGGCAAACCTGCATGGTGTTAGCATCAAGTGTTTCCAATGGTGGATATCTAGAAACAAAATCATCCAAAAATACTTTCGAAGCACATACATTCAAACCAATAAGAGGTAAAGGAGAAGAATCAATATGCAAAGGATTAGACAAACCTTGCACAATCTCTTGTATTATAGAATCCTCTTCATCCTTAAAAAATTCAAGTGAATTACTTACCTCTTGTATATCGTGGTCCTCTATTAAACCTTGCAACCATTCGTCGTCGTTTTCTACCTTAACCAAAGTCTTGGCATCATTAAAATCATTGGCTAGTTCAATTGGGTCTTCCACAAAATCAATCAAATCGGTTTCATTAACGAGCATCATCTCTTCAACATTCTCATCATCGGAATCGGGCCATTCTTCCCTCATATAATCTTCCTCGGTATAAATTGTAAGATCTTCTTATGAGGGTGTTACTTCGTTTAAAACAATAGGTAAGTGATATCCAAACTCCTCCTTTTGAATAGGTGAAGGATCTTTATTATGATCCGGAGTTGGAATAACTTCCTCATTATTTGCAACGTTCATACACTTCCGCGGACTCATATCTTTCCCTAAGAAATTTTTTCCAAGCAATAAATGCATCTTCCTCAAGCTCTTCCTTTTGAATAGGTGATTGATCATTATTAAGATCGAGGCTCAAGTAATCTACACTAGCGTCATCAAAAGTCTCTAAAGGTTGGTTAATTTGTTCGTATATTTTCTCCGAATTCCTTTGAATTTCTCGATGTGATTCTTGAAACTTTTGTTGAAGATCCCCAATCATGGCAGACATCTTATCTGCAAAACTAGAGAATTTCGATCATAAACAAAACTATCCTCCCATCCTTGTGATTGTCCACTTACATACCCGTCATAAGGTTGTTGATATGTAGAGAATATCCATAAGATTACTGTAGGAATTTGATCATAGCCAAAGATTGGTTTGATTGTATCCTAAGGATGGTTGGAAGTTGTCATAATGTTGAGGTTGAAAACCGTATTGATTGTTGTAATATGCTTGCTCTTGTCCACCATACATGGAAAAACGGCTTTGAAATAAGATTCAAAACCAAGTTAGATACGATATAGAATCCAACAAAGCAAGAATAAACCAAAAGAAAAATAAAAACAACTAAAATCATCCGTTGCTCCCCGGCAACGGAGCCAAAATTTGATGCGTGTCGTAGGTGCAATCAAATTAATCAATATTTCCACTCAATTAAAAATAATATAATGGAAGTCAAGTTCGATCCCACGAGGAGCACGAGATTCTAGTTATAAAATTTGTCACGAAAGGGGGGTGTAAAAAGCAAAAAGAAAAATAAACAAAGCAATTAAAAGATAAAGTTGAAAGCAATAAGAGAGACGAGATCAAGGAATCATTCTTCGTTGCAAAACAATGAATCAAGTTATGTTCTTTTCTACTTGTTATTAGTCACAAATTATCACCAACCGTAGGATAGCAGTGCGCTTAGCTAGCCCCAAAATCCCTAATTTCACTAAGTAAATGTGGTCCGCTTAGTTATCGGATTCTATTCAAAAGAACCACCACGAGGTTCGCTTACAAGATGTAATTCCACTGAATGCATTAAGATTTATGAATTTAGGTTTAGTACTAGTAGTTAAACTCGGTTCGCTTGGTTCACTTTCTAGCGTTGTTTCTACACACAATTGCTCCACGGAATCCCTCCGCAAGGTCTCGTGTTTGCTACTTATGTAAAGAGTCAAGAAACGATTACTTATCCCCTAACTTTCACTAGCTATAGATTAAATCAACAAATCAATTTAGTTGGACACCCAAACAATCTATCAATCAATCATGAATCTCTTTAAGATCATTCCTATTAGTAAAAACAAACGATAATCATGTGAAAAACTTCAAGATAGAATTGAAAACAAAAACTCAAAACATATATTAAGAACTAGGAATTCATCCTCAATCAATAAGAAAATTAGCTACTCATGCTAAAAGTTCACACAAAGAATAAAAAAAGAAAAGTGTTGTGTGTGAGAGCTGTGTAAAAGATGTGAAAACTTCTCTGTTTATAGGCTTCAATATTCTCCAACTCTTCCAAGGATTAGAATCCTTTTCCTTTAGCAATTCAACTTCCAAATTCAAGTCTTTCTCAACTCTTCATCTTCTCTTTCCAAATTTGAGTCCAATTCTCAATCCAATTCCTAGTCCAAGTCTTCACACCCATGAGAGAAATCCATAGAAAATTCCCTGGATTTTTGTCATGCGGAAAAGCTGGGATTATGGTCAATCCCATTTAATAATCGCTTGGCAAGAATGAAAATTCTTCTCGATCCATGGAATATTCCGTTTAGATTACGGCCCATATATAATGGTTGACTAACGGTCCTTAACATTGACCGGGTCAAATCGGTCAACTCGATCCAGATCAACGAGTCAAACCGGTCCCGATCGGTGGAGTCAGTGGAATCGATCAAAGGGGTTAAAACCGAGTCACATATCTGCCTTGGCTGAAACAGTTGGGCTGGCGAGCCATTGCAAGGCTTAACTTGTTGTTGCACAATCATGGTGCTTCACATGACATCACTAGAGCACATTTGAGTCTCATCTACCACTGCAATTTGACTCCATTCCCTTCTCAATCTAATCACCCCAATTCACTTCGATTCCGGCTCGGTATCATCATATCCTGCTCATTCTCTATAACTCCGCAAACAATCCATCAAAACTCATTCTGCAGCTTTAGTCTACTTTGCTGTCATTTATCACCACCAAGCCAAATTCGGCCTCGGCTCCTTTGTAAGCAACCACCAAGAGTCAAAACACCACCTGCAATACCTAAACCAAATACTGCCATTCTCAGTATACTCATAGCTCAATAACTCCACAGAATTGGCAGACCAACCTTCACTGCAATCTCAGTATACTCATATCACCAGCTCGCCCTGAGCCACCAGCAATGAAACATCTCAGAGCCATGACAGCAACCACTTAATGCCATCATCACACCCATTCAACACATAGCACCACAGAACCACCTGACACAGACATTTCCATCAAATAATAACTACAGCTCATCCCATGAAACATCAACACAATCAACACCAACCCATTCATAACCTGCTACTCAGCTGCATCTCAGGCCACCCAAATCATTTCAATCATTGGCAGCTACAGCTCAGTTCTTGGCTTTACCAGCTTCACATTCCCTAGCAACTTAGCAACTCAAATCTCAGGTTCAGCTTAAGTCAACCACCAGACTACTCAGCAAGAATCAAATCCATCTATTTGCAGCACAACCATCTGTTACGGCTCCACCACAGATTCAATCACAGCAACCATCATCACCAAACAATACTAGCTCTCAGCATCACCAGGACCACAATTGCTCAAAAGCACCAGCGTATCAACATCCCCACCTGAGCTGCAACTCAGCATCACCATTTTCATTCAAACCCATGAATTTACTGAGACAACAAAACCACCACCATCAGTCGGCAATAAAACTCAAATCAAAACCCAATCTGATAAATACCCATCATTAACCGACCAAACCCATGACAATCAACAGCCTGAATTTCCCTTAATCTTCACCATCCCACAGGCATCTCCGATCTCATTTCAAAACCCTAAATTTCTTGTTCTCGAGTCTTGGCGTAGTTTTTAAATCCCCATCAGAACAGCACCATTTCTTCCTCAACTTCTTACCAGAGTTCGATTTATTCTCAATCCCAATCAATTCCAGCAGAAGCCCATGTCAATTTACTACTCATCCTCTCTGTTGATTTCACTGAATTTCACCAGCAGCATCACTTTCATTCTTCACAGATCGAACATCATCGATCGAGCAACTTCTTTCACCGGGTCTCAATTGCTTCTCCTCTGAATCTCATTTCGATCTAGCGACAGCAGCCATGACTGCTTGATTTTTAGTTTCAGGTGGAAGAAGAGAATGATTGAGAAAGAGAGCTCTTCTTCTCGATTTAGGTTCTAAGTATTGGGTTGGTTATTTAGTGTCTGGTCACTGTGATAAGGGCTAACCTGATGGCAGCCCCTTAACCTGGACTGGACTGCGTTTAGTATTCCTCCCAAAAGAGTTGCCCCTTAACCATGACTGGGCCGGGATAGTGTTTGCCCATGAAATGACAATTTTGCCCTTTGACTCAATTTGGGTGATTTCCGCTTCTTTTCCTCCGTGCGACTCCAGAGTAGCTATAAAACTCAAAACAAGCGTAAAATACATAATTTACAAGAAAAATAGCAAAGAAAGCATAAACTACTAGATAGTAAATTAGGTGTATTCTACACCTATCAAATTCCCCCACACTTAGACTTTGCTAGTCCTCGAGCAAATCAAACTAAAAACTCACAACTTCAAAGCGTTCCAAGCGTCCCAAGCATCCAAAAAGCTATGAGGACATAGAATTTCTGCATGCTAGTAATAAGAAGTTAGAAATACTAAAGAACATATTCTCATTCTTAAATGTTGAGTGAGAAATAACCATACCATAATGAGAGAACGCGTGTTTGAGAAACGATCAATAAGCATTTCGCCTCGACTTCGCCTCACCAAAAGGATTTTATGATAATTGCACTCAAAAAGACGGCTTTTTTATGGTTCTCACATGTGTGCGGTAGGAATGAAGAGAAATCCTGCGACACGTTGAATGGTGGGAAGGACAACTTCCTAAATATTTTTAAAAACCCACATCTTTTAATATTTTGAAAAACCATTTTTCTGACGATCTCTACGAAAGGAAATCAACCATTTATATTGAGGATGAGATTACTTACTCACCTTCACATCCGATCGCCAATTATGATAACACCACTCTCACGGCATCCAATAGAAACGTCTTCCGCTCCTCGTCTTGATCTTCTTGGTCTTCGTCTTCGGCTTCAACTATTGATGATAAACTCTCGAATTTCATAAATCCTTAACAATTTGTAACTCTTTTACCTTAAAACTTTGTCGCTTGAAACTTCCTTATAGATTTTTCCTTCCCCACGGCTTATTAACAAAAATAAGAACAAATATTTCTCTTGTTTTTTTTTTCTTTTTTTTTTTTTTTTTTTTTTTTTTTTTTTTTTTTTTTTTTTTTTTTTTTTTTTTTTTTTTTTTTTTTTGAAACAAGAGAAATTAAATACAAAATAAACCATGGCCGTGGAAGAAGTATTTTACCGCTTGATTCTTCACAACTTGTATCGTCTTGAAATCATAAACTTCAAAAATTCTCACCTTTTAATTTTCTTCGCTTTCATGAATAAGTCTTCATACTTGGATATAAAATTACCTCATTGTAGTGTAAGTCTTCAACATATATGTAAAAATTCGGTCTTTGTATGTTGCTTTTACTTGTATTTGAAATTTGCTCTTTTTTTCTCGTTCCGTTGCTTGTAAACCTTGCACTTTTCCAACTTTCCTTGTAAATTTTGATGTCGCTCCTTGTTGATGATGAGAGTGTTTCTATGGACCTGTTGTTGTCGAGAGAGAGAATGGTGCTAACTGCAAATCGAACTACAAGAAGGAAGCTTTCATCTATAGACGTCACCCTCATGATTGACAAAATTAGCACTCAAGAGATCAAAGAGTAGTGCTTCTATTGGTGGGAGGTTGGGTAGCTCACCATTCTACCCGGAATTTACTTACGGTGACACACACTCAAAAGAAGCTCTTTAGTAGATGGAAAATTTACTGGTCGGTGCCTCACATGATATGAATACGGGTAGTCTCCACTAATGATTGATCAGCAACTCTAATAATGCATTTCTCCCTGCACCAAATTCGCATCACCGGCATGATTAAATCCAATATTTAACACTCTAACAAACAAGAAATCCGAATGTAGTTCTCTAACATTTCCAAGTTCAATTATGTCGGTCAAAATCTCTATGTAAACATACCTAGAAGTATGCTAGTGACTCTAAAATCTTTAAAAGTTGGAGTTTTTATGTAAAACTTTTTTTTTTTTTTTTTTTTTGTAATTTTCGTTTTAAAAACATGCTCAACCACTCCCCCACACTTAAACCTTACATTGTCCTCAATGTAATTGAATCCTCCTAGTAAAGTCAAGGTGGGAGATTTTAACATGATAAGAAACAAGAAAAAGAAATAACAAAAAGCAAAAAGAATAAGAAATACAAAACCTATGGGTTGCCTCCCATTAAGCGCTTGTTTTAAAGTCGACGGCCCGACTTAGCTCTTGCAAGATTCATTCCCCATATACTAACAATCTGAAAATTTGAGGATCCACCCATAATACCTGTTTTGAAAACAATAACTCCATACAAATGTTAGCACAAGAAAATAATAATGATGTTATCGCCCGATAGAAATTTCCCCCACACTTATTCTCGTCCACACTCGGAAGTGTATAAAGAACATAGAATTTGGGAATTTCCATGTGTTGCTCTTGGCAAACCTGCATGGTGTTAGCATCAAGTGTTTCCAATGGTGGATATCTAGAAACAAAATCATCCAAAAATACTTTCGAAGCACATACATTCAAACCAATAAGAGGTAAAGGAGAAGAATCAATATGCAAAGGATTAGACAAACCTTGCACAATAAGGATTAGACAAACCTTGCACAATCTCTTGTATTATAGAATCCTCTTCATCCTTAAAAAATTCAAGTGAATTACTTACCTCTTGTATATCGTGGTCCTCTATTAAACCTTGCAACCATTCGTCGTCGTTTTCTACCTTAACCAAAGTCTTGGCATCATTAAAATCATTGGCTAGTTCAATTGGGTCTTCCACAAAATCAATCAAATCGGTTTCATTAACGAGCATCATCTCTTCAACATTCTCATCATCTAATCGGGCCATTCTTCCCTCATATAATCTTCCTCGGTATAAATTGTAAGATCTTCTTATGAGGGTGTTACTTCGTTTACAACAATAGGTAAGTGATATCCAAACTCCTCCTTTTGAATAGGTGAAGGATCTTTATTATGATCCGGAGTTGGAATAACTTCCTCATTGTTGCAACGTTCATACACTTCCGCGGACTCATATCTTTCCCTAAGAAATTTTTTCCAAGCAATAAATGCATCTTCCTCAAGCTCTTCCTTTTGAATAGGTGATTGATCATTATTAAGATCGAGGCTCAAGTAATCTACACTAGCGTCATCAAAAGTCTCTAAAGGTTGGTTAATTTGTTCGTATATTTTCTCCGAATTCCTTTGAATTTCTCGATGTGATTCTTGAAACTTTTGTTGAAGATCCCCAATCATGGCAGACATCTTATCTGCAAAACTAGAGAATTTCTGATCATAAACAAAACTATCCTCCCATCCTTGTGATTGTCCACTTACATACCCGTCATAAGGTTGTTGATATGTATGAGAATATCCATAAGATTCTGTAGGAATTTGATCATAGCCAAAAGATTGGTTTTGATTGTATCCTAAGGATGGTTGGAAGTTGTCATAATGTTGAGGTTGAAAACCGTATTGATTGTTGTAATATGCTTGCTCTTGTCCACCATACATGGAAAACTGGCACCTGAAATAAGATTCAAAAACCAAGTTAGATACGATATAGAATCCAACAAAGCAAGAATAAACCAAAAAGAAAAATAAAAACAACTAAAATCATCCGTTGCTCCCCGGCAACGGAGCCAAAATTTGATGCGTGTCGTAGGTGCAATCAAATTAATCAATATTTCCACTCAATTAAAAATAATATAATGGAAGTCAAGTTCGATCCCACGAGGAGCACGAGATTCTAGTTATAAAATTTGTCACGAAAGGGGGGTGTAAAAGCAAAAGAAAAATAAACAAAGCAATTAAAAGATAAAGTTGAAAGCAATAAGAAAGACGAGATCAAGGAATCATTCTTCGTTGCAAAACAATGAATCAAGTTATGTTCTTTTCTACTTGTTATTAGTCACAAATTATCACCAACCGTAGGATAGGGTGCTTAGCTAGCCCCAAAATCCCTAATTTCACTAAGTAATGTGTCCGCTTAGTTATCGTATTCTATTCAAAAGAACCACCCTGAGGTTCGCTTACAAGATGTAATTCCTGAATGCATTAAGATTTATGAATTTAGGTTTAGTACTAGTAGTTAAACTCGGTTCGCTTGGTTCACTTTCTAGCGTTGTTTCTACACACAATTGCTCCACGGAATCCCTCCGCAAGGTCTCGTGTTTGCTACTTATGTAAAGAGTCAAGAAACGATTACTTATCCCCTAACTTTCACTAGCTTTAGATTAAATCAACAAATCAATTTAGTTGGACACCCAAACAATCTATCAATCAATCATGAATCTCTTTAAGATCATTCCTATTAGTAAAAACAAACGATAAACATGTGAAAAACTTCAAGATAGAATTGAAAACAAAAACTCAAAACATATATTAAGAACTAGGAATTCATCCTCAATCAATAAGAAAATTAGCTACTCATGCTAAAAGTTCACACAAAGAATAAAAAAAAAGAAAAGTGTTGTGTGTAGAGAGGTGTGTGTAAAAGATGTAGAAAACTTCTCTATTTATAGGCTTCAATATTCTCCAACTCTTCCAAGGATTAGAATCCTTTTCCTTTAGCAATTCAACTTCCAAATTCAAGTCTTTCTCAACTCTTCATCTTCTCTTTCCAAATTTGAGTCCAATTCTCCATCCAATTCCTAGTCCAAGTCTTCACACCCATGAGAAAATCCATAGAAAATTCCGGAATTTTTGCTCATAAAAAGCGAGATTATGGCCGGAATAGTCGCCGCCGGCAACTGAAAATTCTTCTCAGTCCATGGAATATTCCGTTTAGATTCTGTTATATATAACGGTTGACTAACGGTCCTTAACAGTTGACCGGGTCAAATCGGTCAACTCAGTCCAGATCACTGAGTCAAACCGGGTCGATCGGTGAGTCACCTGGAATCGATCAAAGGGTTAAACTGAGTCACATATCTGCCTTGGCTGAAACAGTTCTGGCTCGAGACATTGCAAGGCTTAACTTGTTGTTGCACAATCATGGTGCTTCACAACATCACTAGAGCACATTTGAGTCTCATCTACCACCTGCAATTTCACTCCATTCCCTTCTCAATCTAATCACCCCAATTCACTTCCGTTTCCAAATTTCGGTATCATCATATCCTGCTCATTCTCTATAACTCCACAAACAATCCATCAAAACTCATTCTGCGGCTTTAGTCTACTTTGCCTTGTCATTTATCACCACCAACCGAAATTCGACCTCTTCGGCTCCTTTGTAAGCAACCACCAAGAGCTGAAACACCACCTGCAATACCTAAACCAAATACTGCCATTCTCAGTATACTCATAGCTCAATAACTCCACAGAATTGGCAGACCAACCTTCACTGCAATCTCAGTATACTCATATCACCCGGCTATACGCCCGAGCCACCAAAAGAATGAAACATCTCGAGCCATGACAAAGAACCACTTAATGCCATCATCACACCCATTCAACACATAGCACCACAGAACCACCTGACACAGACATTTCCATCAAATAATAACTACAGCTCATCCCATGAAACATCAACACAATCAACACCAACCCATTCATAACCTGCTACTCAGCTGCATCTCAGGCCACCCAAATCATTTCAATCATTGGCAGTTACAGCTCAGTTCTTGGCTTTACCAGCTTCACATTCCCTAGCAACTTAGCAACTCAAATCTCAGGTTCAGCTTAAGTCAACCACCAGACTACTCAGCAAGAATCAAATCCATCTATTTGCAGCACAACCATCTGTTACGGCTCCACCACAGATTCAATCACAGCAACCATCATCACCAAACAATACTAGCTCTCAGCATCACCAGGACCACAATTGCTCAAAAGCACCAACCAGATCAACATCCCCACCTCGAGCCGCAACTCAAAGATCACCATTTTCATTCAAACCCATGAATTCATCGAGACAACAAAACCACCACCATCACCGGAATAAAACTCAAATCAAAACCCAATCTGATAAATACCCATCATTAACCGACCAAACCCATGACAATCAACAGCCTGAATTTCCCTTAATCTTCACCATCCCACGGCATCTCCGATCTCATTTCAAAACCCTAAATTTCTTGCTCGAGTCTTGGCAGAAGCCATTAAATCCCCATCGAACAACACCATTTCTTCCTCAACTTCTACCGAGTTCGATTTATTCTCAATCCCAATCAATTCCAGCAGAAGCCCATGTCAATTTACTACTCATCCTCTCTGTTGATTTCACTGAATTTCACCAGCAGCATCACTTTCATTCTTCACAGATCGAACATCATCGATCGAGCAACTTCTTTCACCGGGTCTCAATTGCTTCTCCTCTGAATCTCATTTCGATCTAGCGACAGCAGCCATGACTGCTTGATTTTTAGTTTCAGGTGGAAGAAGAGAATGATTGAGAAAGAGAGCTCTTCTTCTCGATTTAGGTTCTAAGTATTGGGTTGGTTATTTAGTGTCTGGTCACTGTGATAAGGGCTAACCTGATGGCAGCCCCTTAACCTGGACTGGACTGCGTTTAGTATTCCTCCCAAAAGAGTTGCCCCTTAACCATGACCGGCCGGATAGTGTTTGCCCATGAAATGACAATTTTTCCCTTTGACTCAATTTGGGTGATTTCCGCTTCTTTTCCTCCGTGCGACTCCAGAGTAGCTATAAAACTCAAAACAAGCGTAAAATACATAATTTACAAGAAAAATAGCAAAGAAAGCATAAACTACTAGATAGTAAATTAGGTGTATTCTACACCTATCAATATTGGCTAGCACATTCGACATAGAGTCCAGGCAGTGTGGGAAAAATGGAGATTGGCGAAGGGAGTCTAGTGTGATCGTAAGGTCCAAGCTAAATTAAAAGGAAAGTTCTACAAAACGGCGATCCGACATACGATGCAGTACGGAGCAGAATGTTGGGCGACTAGAAACCCGCACATCAGAGAACTTCATGCAACAAAGATGCGGATGCTGAGGTGGGCCTGTGGATATACAAGGCATGATAAATCATAAATGATTGTGTTTGCAGCAAGCTTGGGTTAGCGTCAATCGAGGATATTGTCGCCCAACATCGGCTGCGTTCGTTTGGGCATCTCCAACGAAGACCGCTGGATGCTCTGGTTCTCTTAGGACGCAAAGTGCATAAGGAACGATGAAGCGTAGAAGACGACAGAACTTGACCCAGGATGAGCGGATATACGTGATCGACCGGTGGGACTTGGAGAAAGAGTTGGCATTCGAAAGAAGTGGGTGGACAACAGCGATACATGTGAATGGCGTATGTGCACGAGATATGTGAATTGACCCACTTATCTTCGACTGTCTCTCTCAGCATAACTAGTATTGGATAATCCTCTTCATAGTATATGAATCGTGCTTCTTTGTTTATGTGGGGCGGTTCAACGTAGCTTACCATGAAACAACTAGAAAAGGAGAGAATACAG
This sequence comes from Papaver armeniacum, assembly GCA_023531295.1. NCBI lineage: Eukaryota > Viridiplantae > Streptophyta > Magnoliopsida > Ranunculales > Papaveraceae > Papaver > Papaver armeniacum. Next base: position 400,323 of record JAJJWW010002160.1, on the reverse strand, counting down.
GACAACGTTTAGACCATTAGGTCACAAGTAAAATCTTACCTTTAGTCGGTTAAAGTTAAGTTAGTACGGATCTTTTGAACGCTGCTATTCCATATTTTTGTTGTAGTTTTTTTTCTTGTTTTTTGGATTTACCAAGACGGGTTTTTTTCTGAAATCATCTGGATATTAGGGGAATTATTTTATGCGGTTATAATCAAGGTTTTTTTTTTAAGGAAGAATCTGTTGTGATGTTTGGGGGTAATTTAATGTCTTTTATTTGGGTGCAAATATTTTTTTATTTTGTAATTTAATTTGGTTTGATTTCCTTGGAATTGTAACTTGTTCCTATTTCTGTTTATATTTCTGCTCTAGGTTGGGAAATTATTTTTGGTTAGTTGTCGACTCAATCATTCCGTTGTTTCTGGTTATTAATGCTCGGTGGAAATTGGGAATTCTAGAGCTAGAGAAGAAAGGGGATTTGGGGCAATGCAGGGATCCTATGATCAGAAAACTCGATCTTGCAGAACAGAATATAAGTGAAAATGGACCTCCACAAAGTTGAGAATCTTCAAGTTCACAACCAAATATGCGACGCAGAACTGACTAGTCAGCATGTCAGGTCATTATATTGGCTATCTAGCTACAACTTAATCCTCCATCATAGAGTGGACATTCACCCCTTGTAGTGTCAAAATAATCCTTGAAGAGCCGCTTATAACTTTCCCATGTATATCATTCCTGTCACTTCAACACGTTACGGTAATAATATATATTCAACTCCGTGCATGTTAATATTAGTTATAATATGAAATAACGATAGTGATCTGTAATTGTGATTGGTTATAATGCAACAATCATACTTTGTTTAGAAAGGTGTGAACACCGGTTGGTTTTTTCTGGTTAATGATCTAATTGTGTACTTAAGGTTATTGTTACCTTAAGTTCAAGTAGTGATGAGCTCTCCTTTGTAGATGAATTATCATTTAACTATATATCTTCCTGGAACATGGAGAAACTCGGAGATATTTAGAGATTTTAAACGAAATTACAAACAAATTAATAAGTAATCGGTTGCGAAAGTAGGTATATTTGAACCTTAGACTTAAGATACATTTAGAACCAGTGGCGGATCCAATGTGAAGCAAGGGTGTGCACTTGCTACCTCTACCCATTGGACTTCCAAGCCTAATTTTTCGAGCTCAAATTTTCGTCAAAGCCTAATTTTGCTTTCTTGCTACTCCTAATAAACTTTTGCTTCCCCTTAGTCTAGTTTCTGGATTCGCCGCTTAGAACTTTGGTTTTCTACAGGTTGAAGGGCGAAAATATTATTGACAGTCTTGCGCTAGCTGTAGCGAAAGCATCGTAAGTACTATGGGCTGAAGGGCGAAAACGTCGTTCCAATAACCAGTTGTGCAAATATGGACCTTCACTTGAATTAAGCAGTAAGTTAAGAAATAGGGTATTGAACATTGCAAGGTGCATGGTGGGGTAGTAAAACTGGTCCAAACACTAGGCATATAGCCTGAATGGGAGAGTGTAGTTTACGGCAAAGATGGGAAAATAATTGTATGTCATAATTACCATCTAGCTAAATTCGTATTACTTAGCGTTTAACTTTGTGTAATTCTAATTGTTGGAAAGTTGGCAGTAAAACAGGGTGAAGAAAAGAATGTTGGATTAGGGTTCAAGGCTCTTATGAAAGATTATTTTCGATAATTATTCGACCATTTCCCAATTGAATTGGCGAGTACAAACAAGTCAATTGAATATTGCCGTCAGGATACTTGAATCCCCACAACGGTTGTTGGATTCAAAGCTTGTACGACCTTGATCCAACCAAGAACACACTGGTTTTGTTTCTGATGATGCTTGTAAGAAAGAAAACAGAGAGAGCTGAGAGATGTGTTTTGAATGAAAACAAGTCTCCTATTTAAAGAGGAAATCACACCCTTTGGAGATGACTCTTCGTCTCTACAGGCATCTTTTAAGAGTGAACAGGCGCGTCTCTCCCTTCAATGCGTCCATTGGTGAAACGAGTTTTACATTGGGTTTTCTAACCCGACAATAGAAACGTTAGAACCGAAGCTGCCTAAATGCCTTCAATTTAGGGGTTTGTTGAAAATATCCAACACTAATTACAAACCGGATGGAAACAAAAGTGGAACATGAGATTTTGGCTATGCAGTTAAGCGTATTGTGGAGAGAAGAGAACAAACTTTAAATACAAGAGATCAGTCGGACACCAACGAAGTAGACTTTTGCCGTTGCACAACATGCCATTATTGATGCCAACTAGAAATCCGAAACTAAAACAACTTCCAACATCATTGAATTCAAATTTTACTATGAAATCGTAAGTCTTCACGGACAGCAAAAAACAACACATTTCCATGTCTCCAGCACGCTATATGGATTGTAAATTAGATCAAAGTACCCGAGCAGCCGAGCTTCAAATGTAGAGATTAAATTCCTCTGTCAACCCAAGGGAAAAGCTGAGTGACCCAAATTTGCATCGTGATATGAAATCTCTCACTATGTTTCAAATTTTCTATTGATGCTCCACGCCACTTTTGTATATCCTAGTGATGTAAGCAGAGTGTAACTTACTTTCTATGTATTTTCTATTTATACGTATCTAAGTGTTAGGGCATCATCCTTCGTTTCGTCTTACACCTCCTCCTCCACTCTATTTTCTGCCGCCGCCTCTCTCAAAATTAGCCCACCACAGATCCGATCGATCATGGCTTTTGATGTCGATGATCATCAACGCAACAACAAGACATACAAACATGATGATGTCTTCTCTCAAACATAAGTAGTATCTCTTCTTTATTGTTCCTCTAGTTTTCTCTCTAAAGTGGATCAAAGGTAAAATCCTAACTTTAATGTTGGGATCTTTAATTTGAATTTTGTTATCTTTAAACATTTATGTCAGTTTTATTTTTCAAAGCAATCGGTTTTTGTGAAATCATCTACATGTGAAAGAATTTGATGTGATTTTGGGGGTAATTTGTTTTAATAACTGGGTGTAGGTTTTTTTTGTAGTTGAAAGCTTCTTTGTAATTTCATTTGGTTTGATTTGCTTGGAAGTGTAACTTGTTCTTATTTCTCATGTATTTCTGCTTGTAGGTTGGAAATTGCTTTAGATCTTGTATGCAATCAAGATGGAATGTCTTGGCTGATGAGAGTTCTTATCTTTTAAGAGCCCACTGAATTTTCTAGGGACCCTAAGAGGAGAAAGATCGATCTAGCCTGAACATAATCCAAGTGAAAATATATCGACTAAGGTTTTTGGGGTTCAAGGGCACTGTTGATTTGGTGGTCTAGTAATCGAGGGTAGGATTCGGATTTACCCATCTACTTTGCAAGGGAATCTCCTTTAGGATACAACCAATCTGGTAAGAATATCTGTTTCCAAACTTTATTTTGTCATCTTTAGTCTTTGTTTATGGACGAGTTCCCATGTTGTTGTTTATTTATTGGTCATCCGTGAATTAACCATTACGTTGCAGTCCCCATTAGCAAAGAGAGGAACAAGATAATTAGTTTGTTGTTCTGAAGCGTCAGTGTCTTATCATTAGTCCTGTAATCCCGATCTTGTCATTTCGAAGTGTTGATATTTGAGAGATCTAAGTTTGTTCATGTTCATAATTGGTTTCTCTAATTATGCTTGATGGATTAAAGTACTCTAAGTGCTGAATCAAAAATATGGAACTTTATACACAGAAAAAAGAACTCAAAGTGATGATACATGAATTGTGCTAAATTTAGTTCTCTTAGACTCTCATATTCATTCGGTATTGCTTTTCTTTGTGATTCAGAGCTAAGAGCACAATCATGTTGAGATTTGTTGTTTCGACAGTGCTGTGGGACTTGTTAGTATTTGTATTTGGTTCAATGAGTTCAACTCATTATTGAGTAGTAGGCCAAGAATGAAAGTGAGGCAAATCAATTGAAATGAAAAAGAATGTTTTGTTTCTTTTTGTTCAATGATTCAATGAAGTAAGTTATTCCTTATCGTATTCACTATCTAGTACCCTATAATAAAAAAAAATTGTTCGTTTGCAGTTGCAGGTTGATGGAAGGTTAATCTTATATACCACAAGAGGTAAAATATCTTATGCACTTCATTACCTTTGTGGTGTTGATGTAAGTCTACGATTTTTGTAGGGAACTTAGAAAGAAAACACAAAAAGGATAAAAGTCTATTTTAGTTGTGCCCAACTCTAAGAACATTATTGTTGTATGTAGCCTCCACCTTAAGACAGCTTAGTTAACTTCTATAGGTGAACAGATTGCAAGCAAACTTACTTGCACCAGCACCACCCACTCTCCGTAATTGGGTCTCTTTAACAGTTGGGTATTTTCCATCCAATGTGAGTTCTCCACTCTCAGTTTCTTATTAGTAGTCATGTCGACGTGTTTGGACACTATCACCATGTCGGTCTTTGGCAGTCTCAGACAATATTTGAACTGAGCTATATGACCAAAAACGTTTATTACTTCTAGTTAAGGAAGAGATATACACTTTCTTTGCTTCCAATTTTAGTTTATTTTCCTAAACATGGTTATTGCACTCTGTATCTGTATGCTATATTTGCGTGTGCATGTCTGTCCGTCGTTTGTGTGTATTTGCACTCAATGTCTTGCTTACAGTGTCGTGTGTATAAGAAAATTTGTAAGTCACGACTCAATGTGGTTTGTGAACAATTTGTGAGGGAGGGATATTATTTCACTTAATAGGCAGACTGTGATATTAGAAACAGTTGATCTTATTGAAAACAAAAAGAGGGAATACCATGAATCCCAATTTTAGCTAGCATGTGGTGGTTACGAACAAATAGTACATTTTCTGACAAGCCTGTATCTCTGCAATAAATGTCTCAAGATAAAGATATAAAAAACACGAGGGATCAGTTAGATGTGGGAGATAGGGTATTATCATTCTTAGTTTCTTCTTTGCATCTTCCACTCCATCTCCCTCTTTTCTTTGTTTTGTGTTGTCCCAAAACAAAACTCCAGCACCAATATATTATAGCTTCTGATGTTGATGATCACCAACAAGAGGAACAATGCACACCTAGTATATATTGTTCCTCTTCATTTTTATTTTTAGAATTAATATTAATCCTTTTTTTTTCTTATATAATAAAGATTCTTCTGAAAAATATCATAATTGTAATAATCATTGTGGTTCATTTGACAGTCCTAGCTCCTAATGTCTTGCTCTAGCTTGGAGCGAAGCGTATTTCAATTACTATATGGCTACGTTGTTGCAATCACAAGTGGTGCAAAAATGGACCTTCAAAGACTTTCTGAATCACTTGCAGCAGAAAGTTATGGGATTAGATATTTAAACAACGCAAGGTGCATCATGGGAAGCAAAAGTGGTCCAGACACTTGGCATATAAACCTCAATGGATGAGTCTTTGAAGAAGAGCGGAAAGATCTCATATTTGGTTGCTCTGTGAAAAAATGGCATTGATGAGCAAATAATCGTGTCATAGTTGCCAACTAGCTATACTTGTACTAGCTAGTGTTCAAATTTCTGGAGATTTCCTCTCTCTCTCTCTAAAATCTTTTTATTCAAAAACAAAAACTCATCGTTCATAGCCTTCCCTGCTCAGATTTGGTCTTAATGACCAGATCTGAGCAGGTTAGTATTCTTAGCTTGTTTGTTGTTTGTTTTTTTAGTTTAGATTATTCGGCTTCTCATTCATCTTCTCTGATTTTTATGCTATTTTGCCTTTCTCCCTTTTCCAATTGGAATCTCAATTCACAACTTCAACAATAGTCTAGGTTGGTTATGAGTGTTTCAAATCATGATGGTGGTGACGGCGGTCTAATTTCAGTTGGGGTTTCTAGTTTGCATTCAAGCAGACGATTTCATCACATCGATTTGTTCTTGGCAGAGAGAAGAATTCATCATGGGGTTAGGGGTTATTGATCTTGTTCCTGGGTTCCTGTTGTTTGAAGTGTTGGTTGTTGTTCTTGTTTATGAAAATCCATAAATTTTTCCTCTGTTTTAAATCTAACACCATTTCAAAATCACTTAGTTCTTCATTCAAAGGTACATGTTTACAGCGAAGAAAAAGTGGCGACGATTTTGTTATGGAGTTTTGATTGGAAAGATGATTTGCTTGCCATCGATGGATTGCTGCAGGAAAGGGTCAGGTGGAAGAGGCGGCAGAATTAGGGATTAGGCGATGGGAAGATTCAACCTTAGCTATTTTTTAGGGTTTTGGTTTCTTTGGGCTTCTATGTGGGTTTTTTCATTTTGGGCTGTCATTAGTTGACGGGTTTTCTATCATTTGGGCTTTTATGTGGGTTTTTCCATCATGGGTATTCTTATAATGTGTATCATGAAATTTGTAGGAGGGTTTCTATGCGGGGTTATCCTGTATGAGGGTTGCGCACAATTACTTATTGTACGTAATAATTCTATTATATATATAAAATATATCTTTACCGAGCAAAAAAAAAAAAAAGTGTTCAAATTTCTGTAATGCTAATTGTGAACCAAAAGAAAAGTGGAACTTGAGATTGTGGCTTTAAGTTGAGCTTGAACTCTATACTCACCGAGTGGTTCCAAATGTGGAATGAAGAGAACAAGCTTTAAAAGCCAGAGGCTTAAATTCATTTCATTCTCTTGAATTTGTTGTTAATGGTTTTCCTTCTTTAATTTTTGACATGTAGAGATAACAACAAGCTAGAGTTGGGGTATTGAAACGGGACTTCAAGCTAGAGTTGGGGTATTGAAACGGGAAGTAACAGACAGTTTGTGTTTGGGTTTTGTAATCCGAGAAAATTTGTAGTTGTTTTACGGTGAACTTGGTGCATTTTTTTTATTCTGTATATTTTATTTCTTGAACCATGATTGTGATGAATGGATAACCCTCTCTAGGGGCTAGAAAGATGCAATGGATAGCCCTCTCTATTTATTTATTTTTGATAACAAAGTACTTTTTCATTAAGGAATAATTGGAATTTAGTACTTAGATTTTGTCCAACACTAGGCTTTGGTCAAACATTTGTCCAACGTTAGGGCTTGGTACCTGGACCAAACATTGACCTACGCTGAGTGTTTATGACTTAACTTCAATAAATTTAATAAAATAAAAATACCAAGTTACAGTCGTACCCCTAAAGGGAATCCAGAATCCAACGGCTTCCAAATATTCATTACCCTATTCTCCGTTATCTTCACGAAGATATGTTCACAAAAAACTAAAAAAAATCTTCACGAACAAATCTTCATTACCGCTACCTTTTTCTTCTCAAACTGCCGAGTTCTTCTCCTGGATTTCTATACTCGGTCCCACCAGCTCCATATGTGTTGCTCATATATCTTCCCTGCTGTGTTTGAGCAGTTCCATCTCCATCGGTCTCCAACAGTATCATCTTCTCCATCTCCGACACCACCATCACGGCATCACTGCCTTTAATGGATATCTTCATTACGACCCATCATTTACTGCCGAACTTGATATGCTCGTAGAGATGAAGACGAAACAGGGAGACAAAGATCGAAGAACAATTGAAGATGTTGAGTAATGTAATGTAATGTTTGTAGTGTAATAGGAGTGTCAACTCCACATTTAGTTAGTGTGTGTAGGTGTGTGGCACACATGCTTCTCTAGTCATATATTGACTAATTAAGAAAGAGAATGTAATATGTTTTGAGAAAATGAAATAGAAGAGATAGAGAGGAAATACTTCCCCATCTCCATTTCAACCAAAATCAATCAAATATATTCAATCAAATTACAACAATTGGTATCAGAGCTTAGATCTATATAGATTTGATCTTGGTGAGTAAAAAAAATCAATTTCTACCCATTAAATCAAAAAAATCAGCAACATTTAAAGTTTTCAAAATCTAGATCTAGAAAAGAAAAAACCCAATTTCTTCAATCAATCATCAACCAAATCAATGGCAAGTAGTAGTAACTCAAGTTTCTACATTCAACAACCTTCAATACCACTTTTTCATGGAGAAAATTATGATTTTTGGGCCATCAAAATGAAGACCTTGTTCATGTCACAAGATGTGTGGGAGATTGTACAAAATGGGTATGATGAAGTTGAAGATACATCAAATCTAGAACAACCCCAAAAGGATTTACTTAAGGAGAGTAGAAAGAAGAATGCAAAAGCATCCATGTACATTCAACAAGGAGTTGGAGACACTATTCTACCAAGAGTAATCCACTTTCCTATAGCTAAGGAAGCTTGGAATATCCTTCAACAAGAGTATGGAGGTAATAAGAAGGTAAGAGAATTGAAATTACATTCATATAGAAGAGATTTTGAGAATCTAAAAATGAATGAGAATGAATGTTTGAATGAGTTTTCTTCAAGAGTTGTTGAAATTGTTAATAATATGTTGATGTGTGGTGAGAAGATGGAAGAAAGAAGAATTTGTGAGAAGATATTGATTTGTTTGCCGGAAAAATTTGAACCCATTGTGGCGGTTTTAGAAGAGACTAAAGATTTCTCTACATTAAAGTCACAAGAATTATGGGCTTCTTTGAAGGTGTATGAACAAAGGGTGTCGAGGCACTCGGAAAAATCAATTGAAAGTGCATTTCAATCAAAATTGAACTTGAACTCAAAAATTCAGCAATGAAGCAAAGTGGGTACAAGGGCGATTCTTCATCTAGCTTCAAAGGAAAGGGAAAATGGAAGAAAGGAGGAGCTAATTCCAACAACTACACAAAGAGTGATTAAGTCTCAAATACCAAGATGCAATTTTTGCAAGAAGAATGGTCATTTGGAGAAGAATTGTTGGAACAAAGGAAAACCCCAATGTCGCAATTGCAAGAAGTATGGACATTTGGAGAAAGATTGTAGATACAAAGAAGATGAAGAACAAGCCGGGTAGAGCGGAAGAAAAAGAAGAAAAACAAAATTTGTTTTATGCTTGTCAAAGTGCCATGGTGACTTCCAAGAGTGAAGTTTGGTTTGTAGATAGTGGTTGTACAACTCATATGTCCGGTGTGAAGAGCTTGTTTGTTGACATGGATACATCCATAAACTCTCTAGTGAAGATGGGAGATGGAAACATGGTTCAAGCTAACGGAAGAGGTACAATTTGCGTGCAAACTATCAATGGAGCAAAATACATTAGAGATGTGTTATATGTTCCGGATTTGGCACAAAATTTGCTTAGTGTTGGGCAACTTGTGGAGCTTGGGTATGCGGTTCATTTTGAAGATGGATATTGCACCATTTATGACAAGAAGCACAACAACAAGAGACAAGTCATGAAGAGTATCAAGATGGAGAAAAATAGAAGCTTTCCAATTATCTTTGAAAAGGAGAAGAATGTTGCATTGAGGATGGAAACCATTGATGAAACATGGTTATGGCATAAAAGACTTGGGCATTTGAATTTCAATAGTCTCAAGTTACTTTCCAACAAGAACATGGTGCAAGGACTTCCACAACATATCAACCACAAAGATGGAGTATGTGAAGGTTGTGCACTTGGGAAGCAACATCGCCAACCATTCCCAAAAGGTGTAGCATGGAGATCAAATGAACTTCTTGGTTTGGTACATACCGATGTGTGTGGACCAATGAAGACACCAACCCATGGAGGTAATAGATACTTTATCTTATTCATTGATGATTTAAGTCGTATGACTTGGGTGTACTTCATGAGGCAAAAATCCGAAGTTTTTAGCATCTTCAAGAAGTTCAAGAGCCTTGTTGAAAAGCAAAGTGGTCACTACATCAAAGTTTTAAGAAGTGATAGAGGCAAAGAATACAACAACAAAGAGTTTGATAAATTTTGTGAAGATGAAGGCTTGGAAAGGCAACTAACACGTGGGTTATACTCCTCAACAAAATGGTGTTTCCGAGAAGAAAGAACCAAACCGTGATGGAGATGGCGAAGTCCATGCTTCATGACAAGGGTATGCCTAAAGTGTTTTGGGCGGCAAGCCGTCAACACCTCCGTCTACTTGATGAAGAGGTGTCCAACAAAAGCCGTATGGGATAAAACTCCTTTTGAAGCATGGAGTGGGAGAAAGCCATCGGTAAGACATCTCAAAGTTTTTGGTAGTGTGTGTTATTCTCAAATTCCAAAGGTGAAGAGGACAAAGCTTGATGAATCAAGTGAGAAGTGTATATTCATTGGATATAGCCTCCAATCAAAAGGTTATAGGTTGTTTAGCTTGAAGAACAACACAATGATTACAAGTCGTGATGTCTTGTTTGATGAAGGAACTTCATGGAATTGGGAAGAAGGTAAAATTGAGAAGAGAACCATTATTCTTGATGAAGAGCAAGAAAATTCAGCAACAAATGAAGTTGAAGAATGTGAAGAAAATGAGGAAGAACTACCTCAAACACCTCCAAATACAAGACAAGGAGCATCTCCAAGTATGTCTCCAAGTACTAGTGCATCAACATCACCACCATCGGCACCAAAGAAGATGCATAGGTTGAGTGAAGTGTATGAAAGATGCAACTATTGTGTGGTTGAGCCGGAAAATTTTGAAGAAGCATCAAAAGAACCGGTTTGGATAAAAGCTATGGAAGAAGAAGTTTTTGTCATTGACGAACGATACATGGGAGAAGGTAGCAAGGCCAAGTGACAAAGAAGTTATTGGCGTGAAATGGATCTACAAGGTGAAGTACAATGCGGATGGAACGGTTCAAAGATACAAAGCAAGGTTGGTGGCAAAGGGCTACTCACAACAACCCGGTATCGACTACAATGAAACGTTTGCACCGGTTGCTCGTCTTGACACCATTAGAGCCGTGATTGCTATGGCGTCTCAAAAAGGTTGGTTACTTTATCAACTTGATGTCAAATCGGCATTTTTGAATGGAGAACTACATGAAGAAGTCTATGTAGAACAACCACAAGGTTTTGTGGTGGAAGGAGAAGAAGACAAAGTATACAAGTTGAAGAAAAGCTTTGTATGGTCTCAAGCAAGCACCAAGAGCTTGGTATAGTGAGATAGATGGATACTTCAAGAGGCAAAACTTCAACAAAAGCAAGAGTGAGCCTACATTATATGTGAAGACAAAAGGTAAATCTATTCTCATCGTTGCCTTGTATGTTGATGATCTTATCTTTACGGGTAATGATGCTCATATGATTGAGCAATTCAAGAGAGAAATGATGATGAAATATGAGATGAGTGACATGGGTTTGCTCAAGTACTTCCTTGGTATTGAAGTTCACCAAAGTGAAGATGGAGTGTTCATTTCTCAAAGCAAGTATGCCGAAAAGGTGTTGAAGAAATTTGGTATGCTTGGTTGCAACCCCACATCAACACCACTTGTAGTGAATGAGAAACTCAAGAAGGATGATGGAGGAAGAAAGGTTGATGAGACTTACTATAGAGGTCTTATTGGAAACTTGTTGTACCTTACACATACAAGACCCGACATCATGTTTGCTTCAAGTATGCTTTCTAGGTTCATGAGTTCACCTAGTCATTTACATCTTGGCGCGGCAAAGAGGTTGTTAAGGTACATACAAGGAACAATGAATCTTGGAATCATGTATTCAAGAAATTTGGATGTCAAATTAGTTGGCTATTGTGATAGCGACTTGGGAGGGTGTATTGATGACATGAAGAGTACATCGGGTTATGCTTTTTCTCTTGGTTCGGGTATATTCACATGGGCATCGAAGAAGCAAGAAACCGTAGCTCAATCCACGGCGGAAGCGGAGTACATTTCGGCATCAATAGCTACATCTCATGTTGTATGGCTAAGAAGAATCATGGAAGACATTCAAGAGAAGCAAGAAGAAAGCACCGTAATCTTTTGTGACAACAAATCGGCGATTGCTATGTCCAAAAATTCGGTTGAGCATTGTAGAGCAAGGCACATCAAACTCAAGTACCATTTCATTCGAGAAGCGGTTGAAGATGGTGAGATAGAACTCAAGTATTGCAAGACGGAAGACCAATTGGCGGACATATTCACCAAGGCACTTCCCAAAGGAAAATTTCAACATTTCCGTGAACTACTAGGAGTAGAAGAACATCACATTAAGGAGGAGATTGTTGAGTAATGTAATGTAATGTTTGTAGTGTAATAGGAGTGTCAACTCCACATTTAGTTAGTGTGTGTAGGTGTGTGGCACACATGCTTCTCTAGTCATATATTGACTAATTAAGAAAGAGAATGTAATATGTTTTGAGAAAATGAAATAGAAGAGATAGAGAGGAAATACTTCCCCATCTCCATTTCAACCAAAATCAATCAAATATATTCAATCAAATTACAACAGAAGATTAATGAAGGCGAATCTAAGGTATAGGTCATGCAAAAAATGATTTGGAGAAGTGGGTGTTTGATGATTTGTAATATATTATCTTTCTCTTTGATTTTAATTTCTTGATTTCGTGTTTGTTATTTCTGGGTGTCGAATTAGGCGTTGAATTCGCTCAATTTTGGTACGTATTTGATTTGGGGATCTGGGGTTTTAAATTTTATCATCAATCTCATTTTTAGGTAAGAAATTTATGGGTTGTATCTATTGTTCGAATTTGAGTTGAAACTGAAATATAAATTTGTATCTGGGTAGATGATTTGTAATTGGGTATTGCGATTGATGAAATCATTATTTCTGAGTGGTCCATAATGTTGTTGATATGAAGAAAATGATAATAATTTAGGGTTCTTCCGAATTAGGAAAAAATGGGGGAAAATTATGGATTTTGTGTCAAAAATCATCATGGAATTAGGGGAATATGGAATAATATATAAGATGATGATAAATAATAAGGTATGTCTGCATCCTCTTGATTGAGGATGGAGAACAGTTGACTCCACCCCTAACAGAGTAAAATGTTGCTGGTCGGAGTTGCGAACCAGATATTTTGGTGGTGGGTACATGAGAATGGAAAAGAAAAGATGAGTTATGTAAATACTAGGAAAATTAAGGTTATTATAGTAATTCCGAGTAATAATTTCATTTTATTTTTATTTATTTTCTTATTTTAATAATTTCTGAACACAAAGTTAATATATAACCAAGTCAACTACGGTCAACTTCCAGTCCAGGTACCAAGCCCTAACGTTGGACAAATGTTAGACCAAAGCTTAGTGTTGGGCAAAACCTAAGTACTAAATTCCAATTATCCCTTTCATTAATAAAAATTTAAGGATACAATGGGTTTAAGATGGAAAGTAAGAAATTACAAAGAAGCTTACTGTAAAGTACAATTCCAAGAAATCCGACAAGAAATAGAAATTCAAGAAATCCGACAAGAAATAGAAATTCAAGAAATCCGACAAGAAAAAGAGAAGGATTCCCTTTTTTTTTTTTTCTTTTTTTTTAATATTATCCTCAATGAACTATAAGTGATTTCAAAAGTTTTTCTGCTAGTGACCCAAAATGCCATTCTAAATCTGTAGCTGCAATCTAAAATTTATATTGGTAGTGTAAAACATACTCCACTCAGTAATTTAGAAGTAAGAGTGGTGTAATGGAAGTGTGATTAACGTTTCCTATTCTTTAATTCTGCAATGTCTGATTGGCTTTTAATGCAAATTTGTTCAGGCTGCTACGGAATCTTGAAATGCAGAAGCGACTTGGGAAAGCTGTGCCCAAGTAAGGTCAAGGAAGATGTGCCATCAAACATAACAGTTATAAAGGCTTAAAAGAAAATGTGTCCAAACAAGTCTTAAATCCAACCATGTCATTTGTCATCACAAAAACGTTGTTACTTGTTTTAGTTTATAGTTTGTGAATCTCGGTTTCGATTAAATGTAGCTGTTACAACTTCGTCTATTCTCAGTGGCATGTATTTACAGCTGGGCCAATATTTTTTGTAGTGGGTAAGTAAAACCAATCTTATTCAGGCAATGCAATGTATTAGAGTGTTTTTCTTTCGTCCTTTACTAGTAGAGATGCAGAAAGAGCGCGTAGTCACAGGGGACTCAGGAGAGACGAACAACATGGTCCAGCCGACAACGAAGACTCGAGGCAACTCCACAGAGGAAAAGACTTGTCCGGGGTACCACAACGTCTACCGGATAAAGAAATAGAGCCTGCATCTTACGGATCCCTGCTGGAAGATTTATATCTCAAGACCCTTGTCGAAGCTCGGAAGACTGTTCAATCCGCATCGACCTTTCAACTAAGTGAAGAAATCTTGATTTATACCAATGCATATAATCTTGATTTTGCTTTTTCAAAAGCCTTCCAGTTAGTGCTAATAACCTCGATACCAATTTTGATTGGAAACTCACTAATCCGTTCTACAATTCATACTTTTGGATTTTCATACCTTGTTGATTCTAGATCTATAACCACTCAACTGAGGTGATTTGTTTTAATAATGTTCACCTCGTTGCCTCATCGAGCACTTCAACGAAACAAGTTACTGATCTCCCACAAATTGATCAGGCTGCCGTTTTCGATCAAGCGCCTCTTCTATTACATCGACCACGGTTTCATCTTTCATCAACTGTAGCAGATCATTCATATCGGCGAAATTAAAACTATGAGAGGAGAAATCATTGTGCGATAATCATAAGATCTTAGAGTTCCACCAGGGTATGTGTAAGACTTTCCATTGAAACCTGAAATTACATTCATTACAAACCATTTTCTTATAATCAGATCATCTTTCAGAGAGATTTTCCAAAGGATTTTATGATTTTAATTTCCACTCCGCCCGACTTCACTCCTCACTCTTTCTTAAACACCAAAATGAAATTCTAGGGTTATTTTTCATTTTATAGATAACAACAAAATTATCATTTACCAAAATATCCTTTTAGCTCTTAACCTTCATTATTAAGCCTGGGTTTTGGAGTACACACTCCAACATGGCTACCCGATGTCCTTCGTTGTTGTCAGTTGCATTGCCTTCGTTTAAGGAGGTTGTGATCCCTAATGGGATTAATCCATATTTAAAGGAGGATACCTTGGATGATGTTAATGCGGTATGGTGTTCTAGATAAAGTTCTAATGTGGATGATGATATGGACTTGGGTGGTGGGGGAAGTATTTGCTCCATATTGCTACTGCCCTTGTACATGTGAATAGCATATGTGTCGGTGATTCTGGCTGTGCATGACAATATGTGCAAATGTTGGATATCGTCATTTTGCCATGCTCCAAAATTATAAGGCCATCATGTTGTCCTTTCAAGAGAAACATTTTGATTTTAGGATGGCAGTTAAGTTTCTTACATTTGGACTTATGATCCCAATGTTGCTGACTGTGGGAGTATGGAGGTGATGGCATGGTGATCAGGTGGTGGTACAGCGTGCCAATGAGCAACTTTCTGTTAGTATGATGGTAAATACATGCGAGTTAAAGTGAGAATAAATGAAGTCCTAACAGCTACCAGGTTAACATTTATCACAAAACAGAGAGTTTCACACACTATCTGCATACATTTGCTCTAAAACTTAAAACAACGCTATTCTGACGACAAATGAAATAGTTTGAGAGAACGGCTTCCTTGACCTTTCTAAGGTAAAACTTCCCCACGTCGCTTGTACATTTGAATCTTTCAACGGTCGCCTGCACAAAATTGACAATAATAAAAGCATGTCAGATATTGCTGAATAATAAAAAAATAATAATAATACGATATGGGTAAAAAATGAAATAATTTCAAAACTACTACGGGTTGAATTACGGTCAAATATTAAGATAAATCATAACCAAATCAACATTATACCTTAACTTTATAATGATACACTATACTTGGTAATGAATGGGTGACGTAGCAATTAAACCCGGCAGTCCACCTTTATCGGAATTTGTCTGTAAGCACGCCGATATGAAAGATCGGAAATCCGTAGTTGCATGGGCTGGTGCTTCAGGGTTTTTTCACAGATTGCCATTGCCAAATCGCATAAACCACTAAAATTTTCAATTGGGTACTTACCCAGATATATTTCCAAAACTGACAACCCTAAGCTCCACACATCTCCCGCAGCTCCATCATATGAATCTCCTCTTTGCCCTGGATTGAGCCTTTCCGGACTCCTATAAAACCGAGTGCCAACAGAAGAATCACATAATCCTCCAGCTTCTTGTAGGATTTTATTGACCCCGAAATCAAAGATTACTTCCATATCTCCCCTGATCAACATATTGGATGGCTTGATATCACGATGCACAATAAGTTTATTGTGCAGATAAGAAAGTGCCCCTAATATCTGATAGCAAATGCAGGATAGTTGCACTGCTTTCATCTGGTCAACAAAGAGGCGAATAAAGTTAGAACTGCCTGGATTGTTAGACTTATAGGAGTGCAATACTATTTATTACACCGGAATCAATCAAACTAAGGAAACAATTTATCCAACACCATATATGAAATAGGACGCTTTCGAGACTAAATCTTAGTCACTAATTTAACAGGCAACATCTAAATACATACATGGATGATGAAACATAAATCAAACAGAAATTAAACATGCTTCAACAAACAAACAATCAACTTGAAACATATTTGAATTCAAGAAAAGCACAGCATGGAATATCAATGAAAATAAATCAAATGAAGAAAACGATGAGAATATAAACACAAACTTACTTAAGTTTTTGAGAGGATAGATCATTTTGCTATGTGATTCAATCTAGAAAACTAAACCATGATTTGGGCTTGATCTTCATTTTCATGGATAGACAAATTTTTGAAGAATCCATTCTTCTTGTGATTGCGGCGGCAGCTTGATGAAAAGAAAATATCTGAATCTGGATCTCATTATTATGTGTTAGGTATAGGGATTTTTATAGTTTCCATGGATGGATAGGATTAAATGGACATAATTTCACGGCTATGATTAATTCACATCGGTTTTGTCCTGGTTTGTTTACGCTAAAGTGGATGCGAAATCATGGTCGGGTGCCACAACCCCAAAACCGACCGAATGCATACAAGGGTAGCTTCGGTAATTTAAATCTCCATCTTGAAAACCTAAAAGAATATCTGTCCTCTTTCACTCACCTCCGTGAAGTGGAGAAGCCTCACAACCAAACCCAGAGTGTCTCGGTTAATTTAATGGTTATCTAGCTACCAGTTAATCCTCCAGCTGAATATGTACATTTACCTCTTAACTATAGAGCGTCCAATCAATCCTTCACAAAGCTCTTCAAGCTTTCCCATTTAGCTCAATTCTGGCCTTTCAATTAAACTTTTACTCCACCGATCAAAAAAAAAAACTTTTACTCCATACATGTTGATATAAGTTCATATGCAATAATGAGTGATTTGTATTCTGATTGGTACTTATATGTAGTAATGACAAGGTCTGTTGCATAAAGAGATATATCCTGCCTTTCCGATCACTCAAAATAAAGAGATATGTTTCTGCGCAGGCATGTTTGTCTGTCGAGTGTGTTTGTGGTCATTGAGAAAAAGAATTCCAATTTTTGATACCTGAATTGTGCTCAATTTAGTTCTTTCAGACTTGCATATTTGATAGTGCTTTGGGTGTGATTGCAATGCTGAAGCAGAATCATGTTGAGATTTTTTCCAACACTGCTGTAGAACTTGTTAGTATTTTTGTATTTGGTTCAATGAGTTAAATTCATTATAGAGTAGTAGGTCAAGAAACAAAGTGAGGCAAATCAATTGAAATGTAAAAGAATATGTTGAAGTAAGTTATACTCATATCGTACTTAGTGTCCATACTCCATATTACTATACTAATATAAAGAAAAGACCTATTTTCAACCGTCACACCTCTTCAACCGTGGCACCTTCAACCGTGGCACAGAAAAAACCGGAACTACGCCTCCGTATTTTCACTTTCGTTCCTGTTTTTTCGTAATAATGAGATGTTAGAAGGACCATTACGTAAGACGGTATTATTTAGCTGACAAAAAGAACCTTCCGTGATTTCAACTTTTATACATGTGCCATCGTAACTGTAAGAGTAACAAGGTTACATATGTAAAAGACCGACCCAAAGGTGAGTGGTTGGAACCTCGCCACCCAATTCTATTTTTTCCTGCATCTAATTAGGTTTTAACCTGATCAGAGTGACGGAGTGGAGTTTTCATGGAGAAAGGAGATCTTCAACCATACAACCCATTCTAATGCTTACAAATTTCAACTCCGCCAGCCGATTTCCCTCCAACCTCTTCCAATCCTATCTACAGATTTCACTCATGGTGTGACTGTGATGAACACTAGTAACGGATTCATTTAGCTGCTGTTATAAAGGTGGAGACAATTAAGGTAAGAACTGAACTCTCTTGAGAAAAATTCTTTTCATCTTCTTGCGGGTATTTGGTGGCATGACAATAATATTTTGTTTTGCTATCGTGATTTTGATCAAAATTAGTGGAGGAATGATCCAGATGTTGTTAGTTAGATGCTATTAATTTGATTTGTATTCTTGAACTCCATCTATTTGTAAATGTGCTTGAGAGGAAAACAATGTCCCACTGCTATTTTTCTCATCCATTAGATAATTTTGTGTACCTACTCTTTAGAATAATTGCCTGTGAACCAATTAAATTTAGGTATTTGAGTAGGTCTTTGAGCTAGCTTCTTAAGCTATTTGATATGGAACACTTAATTTCTTAATTCTAGCTCCCCTATGTCCACATGTTGATAGCAGTAGACACATATGTTTAGGTGAATTTATCCTGTTCGATCATATGCATTTAAGTTTACTTCACTGCTATATCTACCCATCTTAAATTTTTCAATGCAATGCCTGATTGACAACTTCCTCCCTGTTGAAATGGAAATCGTTAGACAATGGGGTTAGACACATGCAATAATCTAAATTCATCCTACGTCTAGCCATGAGAGACTATTTGCAACCTTGCTTAAATTTGCGACTACGACCCTGCTAGAAATTATGCGAACAAATAAAAAAAAAGTCTAGGAGGGGTTTGAATTCCCTGCTGTTCAGTACCAGCAAATGCGAAATTTCCTCATTACTTACAACAGGGTCACTGGAATCATTTTCAGTTCTTCACCAGTTTGCCATTTGGTAGGACATCTGCAACCAAATCAATATGTATTTTGCCACTCATTAGACCCCAACTCAAAATAGGAAAGGTATGTCACTAATTTACTTGGAAACTTTTTGGAATATGGAACGTCAGATGGACAACCATGTTAAAGAATCTATGACCTTATAGTTATTGGATGTTCTTATTTTTCATTTAATCTTCCGATTTATGCATTGGTCTTCGGACATATTCTAATCATATCGGACCTTAAATGTTGTAAAAGTAGTAAATTGTTGTATATAACTGCAGGATTTTCTTTGAACACTGAGTACATATGGATACTTTTAGCTCCAGATCGAGTAGAAGCATAATGCTCATCGAGCAGACTACGCCCGTCATAAGGAAGTGTCATAAGGATTAAGCTGTTAGTAAATACAGGGAGTTGATGGTGAAACATTCTTTTTATGGAACATCAATTTCATGTGTTAACGGTTTTATGGAACATCAATTCCATGCGTTAACGGTTTTATGGAACATCAATTCCATGGGTTAACGTTACCACCTCCTCCCATTTACTCACCCATTTTTCCATTCCTTAATGAGACCAGAGTACGTTTCACTTCGACTTGTATAAATAGGTCTTACCTATTTTCACCGAACAATAAGTTCATTCAGGAGCATACACCACTCAGAAAATGTTTGCTAGCTTTTCATACGTTAGCTTCCCACTTTCTGATACATGTCGTAACAAAACTAATTTTCTAGAATCAACTATTCTGGTCTCATCACTTTCCTTGCTTCCCTCCCCAAAACCAACCCATTCTCCTCCACTTTGTGACCGAAGCAAGTCTGGAACCGCCATTTCTTGGTTTAGACCGGACTTGTACAGAGTGATCTCTAGAATCTAAAGTACTCCCTTGCAGTACCTTATTTAGGGTTTAAATTCGTTTCTCACCCACACACCCGAAATTACCGAAATCAGCAAAAACCATT
This sequence comes from Papaver armeniacum, assembly GCA_023531295.1. Lineage (NCBI taxonomy): Eukaryota > Viridiplantae > Streptophyta > Magnoliopsida > Ranunculales > Papaveraceae > Papaver > Papaver armeniacum. The sequence continues at coordinate 380,438 of JAJJWW010002160.1, read as the reverse complement.
TTCACCCACAAACAACTGTTTATCAATAACAGTCTTTGGCCTTTAGAAAGATATCTTCTCCTCCAAGTGCTCAGTCTCTACTGACATCTGGTAATGAATAAATCCCACACAACTTTTGTTTTGGATTTACTACCCAAAGGAATACCTAGATAATTAATAGGAAAATCAGTCAGCTGATAGCTAAAAATTGCAGCACAATGAGCACCAATATTATCATCTCCTATGCCAACTATTGCACTCTTACTAAAATTAACTTTTAAGCTAGTCACCAACTGGAAGCCAAAAAGTATATTTTTCAAACTATAATTTGATCTTCCGTATCATCAATAAAAACTATTAAGTCATCTGCAAACTGTAATTGGTTAACAATTGTTCCATTAGTAGCTACTTGAAATACAGAAAGAAGATCGTGATCAGCAGCTTTACCAATCATCTTAGTTAACAACTCAACAACCATAATGAAGATAAATGGAGAGATCGGATCTCCCTTCCTGATACCCTTTTGACTTTTATATACTTTAGTAGCTTCACCATTGATGAGAATAGAGAATCTAGGTTGTGTGATACACCATTTGATCCAACCTCTCAAAATATTTCCAAAACCAAATCTTTGCATTACTAAATCCACACAGTTCCAGTTGATGTTATCAAAGGCTTTTTCAAAGTCTACTTTGCAAACCAAACCAGACTTATTTTCTCTCATTCTAGAATCTATAAGCTCAGCTGCAATTAGAATTCCATCATGAATTTGCCTATCATGAATAAATGCACCCTGGAATTAGTAATAATGGAAGGAAAAATCACTTTCAGTCTTTCTGCTAACAGCTTTGAAATTTTTTTGTAGATTCCTCCTATCAAACTTATAGGTCTGAAGTTGTTTAGGGAAACTGTCCCATTAGTTTTAGGGATTAACTTGAGGTTTGTGCAGTTCACTCTCCAATCCAGAGTTCCTCTAGCTTCAAATTCCTTAATTACCAGCATCAAGTCAGACTTTATTATCTCCCAAGCAGCCTTAAAGAATTCCATTTTGAAGCCATCTAGTCCAGTTGCCTTGTTTAGACCAAAATGCCACATAATTTTCTTTACTTCTTCTTCAGAAAATGGTTTCTCAAGAGCAATGCTTTCCTGAGTAGAAATAGAAGGCAGATCAATGTTATCAAATCTTGGCCTTATAAAAAAATCTTCAGTGAACAAAGAAGTATAGAAATTTATTGCTTCACTAGCTATCTTCTCCTTGTCATAACACAAAGTTCCATCTTTATTCAAGCAATTAATGCTATTGCAATTATATTTGAAAGAAGCAAGTTGATGGAGATATCTGGAGTTCTGCTCAGCATCTTTGGCCCATCTGTCTTTTGCTGTCTGCCCCCACTTTCTTGTAATATTCAGAGATTAAGAAGCATGCTTAGATTTAGCAGCATTCCTGTTATCATAGTATATAGTAGATTTCCTCATTTTTCACAAATCTTTAATATAGTAGGTAACATAATTTCGGCAAACCGTAATGGCCTAATGGGCAACATCATTTATTCATAATTTGCATTTTCCCACTTTCCATTCTTGATGGAACAAAGGATTCACATAAGCTATAATGAGACTACAAGGTGCACAAGAGGGGCCATATACGTCAAATTGCACTGTTTTCAACTCGCCAAATTGAATTCAAGAAAAGCATATGCTTACAGCGATATGTATTTCGGTTGGAAACTCAGTAGTCCATTCTCCAATTCAGATCGATCTTGTGTTGCTTTGTGTTGATGGTGTCTCTTCATTATTTGATCACCTAAACAATTCAAATCAATTAATCAGACTGCCAATTCCACAACCCATTGGAGATCTGCAAAATTCACCACAAGTGAAGTAGAGCTACTGAGAGAGCAAAGACCATCAAGCCCCAAGCAATAAATTAAAACCATGAGAGGAAAAATCATAGTGCGTCGATCACATCTATCGTCTGATGATCTCCACCACCAGGGTACATACAAGCCCAAAATTATATTGATGACGACAAAAAAACAACCCATTTCAGATGATGATCTGATCTTTAAGAGGGATTTTTCTTGGATTTTTTTTTGTTTCTTCAATGCCGCCGGCCTCACTTATCCCTCTCCACATCCACTTTCTCACTTTTCTCTTTTTCTGAAACATATAATGCGAATTCTAGGGTTTTTTATTTTACCGAGGATCCTAAGTGTTAATTTACCAAATGGTCCTTCAAATTTTAGAACCCCACAGAGGAAGAAAAATTTGATTGTGGCTGTGCGTCAGGTTGAGCGGCACTGTCACATATTATCACCAACAACAACAAGAATAATGAGGTGCTTCTACTCATCAGCAACGACACCACATATTTCTTCCTGATACTTTTTCCGTCTTCAGGATTTCAGTCAGACCATAACATAAATGGAATTCTGTCGTAGTTGTGGGATTTCAGATTTGTCTCCTCCTAGCCTTCGTTTTTTGTGGTAGTGGTACCGTTCTTTATGGGTTGTAGAGTAACATGATTGGTTGGGGTTCAAACGCAGAAATCATCCATAACTAAAGTAAGAAGCCGAGTGCCTTAAAATATGAAGGCTATTATTGGGGCGTCACATTCCATTAGAGAGGCGTCACCAAATAGGACAAAAACGGGTCACCCGTAAGTAATTTCAAAAATCCCTTATCTCAAATAATTGTGTAATGACTAAACAACCCTTGTTTGGCTTTAGTTTAATTAATTAAACCTAGCTACGTCCTAAATTACGCCTGGAAAATCAACTAAACCTAGGCGTAAAATTGGAATTACGCCCGAAAACAACTAACTAAACCTAGGCGTAAAATTGGAATTACGCCTGAAAACAACTAACTAAACCTAGGCGTAAAATTGGAATTACGCCCGAAATCAACTAAACCTAGGCGTAAATTGAATTACACCTGAAATCAACTAAACCTAGACGTAAATCGACATGCAAATCAAAGTTTACGCTTGAATTGAACTAAACCTAGGCGTAAGTTTTTCAAAAACTAAATTATGATTGAAAAATCTAGTACCGTACCCAGGCGTAACACTAGCAGAAAGTAAATAAAATCCTAATTTTACTTCGATTTCATTCGATTAAAGCACGGGAATGGGTACAAAAAGATGGGTTTGTTTGATTATTACCTTACATACACCATGGGTTGTTGTTAAGGAGTTTGAAAACATGATTCTTCAATCGATTGAATCGGTGGAATGAGTTGAGGATGAAGTTGAGGTTGATTGAGTTGTTGATTACCATCACTAGGATCAGTTTGCTTCTTCCTCATCTATTTTTAGTAGTTTTAATTGAAGGGTAATTTTGACAAATTGCGATGGAATCAAAATATTTCTTAACCAGATTTTTGGTCACCAAATATCCAAGTGAAGCCCCTTTAATGGAGTGTGACGCCCCAATAATAGCCTTCTAAAATATGCAGTTGTCACACAAATTCATCAATTATTTCATATGATGTAATATATCTTAGGGGTGTAATCAAAGTTTGAAAGTTTGAAACTGAAGTGTGATCACAAATGATTTAGATAATCCCTTCGTGTATAAAATATATCCAAGGGGTGTAATCAAAGTGTAGTTTTATAATCCCATTTGTCTATTTTTCCTACTATTTAGATTTAGATCATAGCCATCTGAGTACTCACTCATTCTTGGTTTTCTTTTTACTCCACTCTCCTTTTCCCTCTTTTCTTGAGTGTTTCCGCCATCTCAGATCCGCCGCCGCCACCACTGTGGATCATGGTTTTTGATGTCAAAATTTATGGAACTGTTTATGGGTAAAAATCGTTTCTGCCGATTTCGGTAAATTCGGTAGGTGAGTGAGAAACTGGTTCAAACCCTAAACAAATGTGCTGCACGTAAGCACTTTATAGATTCGAGAGATCAATGGTAGAAGTCCGGCCTAAACCAAGAAATGGCCGTTCCGGACTTGCTTCGGTCACAAAGTGGAGGAGAAGGGTTGATTTGGGGAGGGAAGCAAAGAAAGGTGTTGAGACCAGAATAGTGCGGGAGAGTAGTGTCTCGACTTTGTATCGAGAAAAGTGGAAGCTTCGTAAGCTTGCGAGAGATGGAAGCTTTTTTTGAAAGCTTGCAAAGTTGCCTTTTCTGAGAGTGTAGTCTTTTTCTCCTGACCGAGACTTGTTGTCTGGTGGAAATAGGTAAGACCTATTTATACAAGTCGAGATTGAAACGTACCCTGGCCTCATGAAGGAAGAGAGTAAAGGGTGAAATAATGGGAGGAGGTGGTAACCGCAAGGTGTTTATGGGTGAAAACGTTTTCACCATTATTTCCTCATTTATTTGACCGCTTTATTCCTTTTCACGCTTTCTTAAGGTGAGCGTAGTGTACGCTGCAAGCTGTGACCGCCAAACAAAAACCCTGGGAAGCATCCCCCAGTTTGTGTTGATATCTCGAGTGTTGGTTGCACCTTGAGTGCAAGTGGCGCTGCTAGTGGCGCGCGTGGTATGTGCCAATGGCATGTACGGAATGCCTTGGTGGTAGGTTGTACGTTGAGTGTAAGTGGCAATGCCAGAGCTGCTAGTGGCGTGTGTGGCATGTGACAATGGCATGTGCGGAATGCCTTGGTGGTAGGTTGCATGGTTTGCAAATTAGGCTACCAGCGTGTGCTAGTGGCGCGTACGGTCGAATTGGCCTAGGTTGCACGGCTTGCAAGTTAGGCTACCAGCGCGCATTAGGGCCACGGCTAGGTGATGAAGGCTACCAGCGAGCGTGTTGGCATGTGCCAATGGCATGCGTGGCCGTTAGGCCGTGGCCTTGGTAGGAAAAGCTACCAGCGAGCATGTTGGCATGTGCCAATGGCATGCGAGGCCGTTAGGGCCGTGGCCTTGGTAGGAAAAGCTACCAGCGAGCATGTTGGCATGTGCCAATGGCATGCGAGGCCGTTAGGGCCGTGGCCTTGGTAGGAAAAGCTACCAGCGAGCATGTTGGCATGTGCCAATGGCATGCGCGGCCGTTAGGGCCGTGGCCTTGGTAGGAAAAGCTACCAGCGAGCATGTTGGCATGTGCCAATGGCATGCGCGGCCGTTAGGGCCGTGGCCTTGGTAAGAAAAGCTACCAGCGAGCATGTTGGCATGTGCCAATGGCATGCGTGGCCGTTAGGGCCGTGGCCTTGGTAGGAAAAGCTACCAGCGAGCATGTTGGCATGTGCCAATGGCATGCGTGGGGCCGTTAGGGCCGTGGCCTTGGTAGGAAAAGTTACCAGCGAGCATGTTGGCATGTGCCAATAGCATGCGCGTGACGTTTGGGCCGTGGCCTTGGTAGGAAAAGCTACCAATGAGCATGTTGGCATGTGCCAATGGCATGCGCGGCGGTTAGGGCCGTGGCCTTGGTAGGAAAAAGCTACCAATGAGCATGTTGGCATATGCCAATGGCATGCGCGACCGTTAGAGCCGTGGCCTTGGTAGGAAAAGCTACCGAAAGAGCATGTTGGCATGTGCCAATGGCATGCGTGGCCGTTAGGGCCGTGGCCTTGGTAGGAAAAAGCTACCCGGCGAGCATGTTGGCATGTGCCAATGGCATGCGTGGTGGTTAGGGCCGTGGCCTTGGTAGGAAAAGCTACCTGCGAGCATGTTGGCATGTGCCAATGGCATGCGTGGCCGTTAGGGCCGTGGCCTTGTAGGAAAAGCTACCAGCGAGCATGTTGGCATGTGCCAATGGCATGCGTGGCCGTTAGGGCCGTGGCCTTGGTAGGTGTTTATGGGTAAAAATCGTTTCTGCTGATTTCGGTAATTTCGGTGGGTGAGTAAGAAACTGGTTCAAACCCTAAACAAATGTGCTGCACGTGAGCACTTTATAGATCGAGAGATCGATCTGTACAAGTCCGGCCTAAACCAAGAAATGGTCGTTCCAGACTTGCTTCGGTCACAAAGTGGAGAAGAAGGGTTGATTTGGGGAGGGAAGCAAAGAAAGGTGTTGAGGAGAGTAGTATCTCGACTTGTATCGAAAGTGAAAGCTTAGGAAGCTTGCAAGAGATGGAAGCTTTTGGGAGAGCTTGCAAAGTTGCCTTTTCCGAGGGTGTGGTATTTTTCTCCCGACCGAGACTTGTTGTCCGGTGGAAATAGGTAAGACCTATTTATACAAGTCGAGATTGAAACGTACCCCAGCCTCATGAAGGAAGAGAGTAAAGGGTGAAATAATGGGAGGAGGTGGTAACCGCATGGTTTAATGGGCGAAAACGTTTTTACCGATATTTCCTCTTTTATTTTACCGCTTTATTCCTTTTCACGCTTTCTTAATGTGAGCGTAGTGTACGTATGCTTTGTGATCGCCAAACCAAAACCCTAAGGAAGCATCCCCGGTTTGTGTCGATGTCTCGAGTGTTGGTTGCATCTTGAGTGCAAGTGGCGCCGCTAGTGGCGCGTGTGGCATGTGCCAATGGCATGTGCGGAATGCCTTGGTGGTAGGTTGCACGGTTTGCAAGTTAGGTTACCAGAGTGTGTGTTTGGCATGTGCCAATGACATGTGCGGAATGCCTTGGTGGTAGGTTGCACGGTTTGCAAGTTATGTTACCCGGCGTGTGTGTTTGGCATGTGCCAATGGCATGTGCGGAATGCCTTGGTGGTAGGTTGCACGGTTTGCAAGTTAGGCTACCAGCGTGTGTGTTTGGCATGTGCCAATGGCATGTGCGGAATGCCTTGATGGTAGGTTGCACGGTTTGCAAGTTAGGCTACCAGCGTGTGTGTTTGGCATGTGCCAATGGCTCGTGCGGCCATGTTGACCTAGTTGCAAGTCTTGCAAGTCTAGGGCGCTATGTTTGGCATGGGCCAAAGGCATAGCGGCTTGGAAGTATGGCTTGCGACACGTGTTGGCATGTGCCAATGGCACGTGCGGCCATGTTGACCTAGTTGCAAGTCTTGCAAGCCTAGGGCGCTATATTTGGCGTGGGCCAAAGGCATAGCGGCTTAGAAATATGGCTTGCGGCACGTGTTGGCATGTGCCATTGGCACATGCCAACATGTTGACCTAGTTGCAAGTCTTGTAAGCCTAGGGCGCTATATTTTGCGTGGGCCAAAGGCATAGCGGCTTAGAAATATGGCTTGCGGCACGTGTTGGCATGTGACAATGGCACGTGCGGCCATGTTGACCTAGTTGCAAGTCTTGCAAGCCTAGGGCGCTATATTTGGCGTGGGCCAAAGGCATAGCACTTAGAAATATGGCTTGCGGCACGTGTTGGCATGTGCCAATGGCACGTGCGGCCATGTTGACCTAGTTGCAAGTCTTGCAAACCTAGGGCGCTATTGTTGGGCTTGGGCCAAAGGCATAGCGGCTTAGAAATATGGCTTGCGGCACGTGTTGGCATGTGCCAATGGCACGTGCGGCCATGTTGACCTAGTTGCAAGTCTTGCAAACCTAGGGCGCTATTGTTGGCGTGGGCCAAAGGCATAGCGGCTTAGAAATATGGCTTGCGGCACGTGTTGGCATGTGCCAATGGCACGTGCGGCCATGTTGACCTAGTTGTAAGTCTTGCAAACCTAGGGCGCTATGTTGGGCGTGGGCAAAAGGCATAGCGGCTTAGAAATGTGGCTTGCGGCACGTGTTGGCATGTGCCAATGGCACGTGCGGCCATGTTGACCTAGTTGCAAGTCTTGCAAACCTAGGGTGCTATGTTGGGCGTGGGCCAAAGGGATAGCGGCTTAGAAATATGGCTTGCGGCACGTGTTGACATGTGCCAATGACACGTGCGGCCATGTTGACCTAGTTGCAAGTCTTGCGAACCTAGGGCGCTATGTTGGGCGTGGGCCAAAGGCATAGCGGCTTAGAAATATGGCTTGCGGCACGTGTTGGCATGTGCCAATGGCACGTGCGGCCATGTTGAGCTAGTTGCAAGTCTTGCGAACCTAGGGCGCTATGTTGGGCGTGGGCCAAAGGCATAGCGGCTTGGATATATGGCTTGCGGCACGTGTTGGCATGTGCCAATGGCACGTGCGGCCATGTTGACCTAGTTGCAAGTCTTGCGAACCTAGGGCGCTATGTTGGGCATGGGCCAAAGGCCTAGCGGCTTAAAAATATGGCTTTACGGCACGTGTTGGCATGTGCCAATGGAACGTGCGGCCATGTTGACCTAGTTGCAAGTCTTGCAAACCTAGCGCTATGTTGGGCGTGGGTCAAAGGCATAGCGGCTTATAAATATGGCTTGCGGCACGTGTTGGCATGTGCCAATGGCACGTGCGGCCATGTTGACCTAGTTGCAAGTCTTGCAAACCTAGGGCGCTATGTTGGGCGTGGGCCAAAGGCATTGCGGCTTAGAAATGTGGCTTGCGGCACGTGTTGGCCTGTGCCAATGGCACGTGCGGCCATGTTGACCTAGTTGCAAGTCTTGCAAACCTAGGGCGCTATGTTGGGCGTGGGCCAAAGGCATTGCGGCTTAGAAATGTGGTTTATGGCACGTGTTGGTCTGTGCCAATGGCACGTGCGACCATGTTGACCTAGTTGCAAGCCTTGCAAACCTAGGGCGCTATATTTGGCGTGGGCCAAAGGCATAGCGGCTTAGAGATATGGCTTGCGGCACGTGTTGGCATGTGACAATGGCACGTGCGGCCATGTTGACCTAGTTGCAAGTCTTGCAAGCCTAGGGGCGCTATATTTGGCGTGGGCCAAAGGCATAGCAGCTTAGAAATATGGCTTGCGGCACGTGTTGGCATGTGCCAATGGCACGTGCGGCCATGTTGACCTAGTTGCAAGTCTTGCAAACCTAGGGCACTATTGTTGGGCTTGGGCCAAAGGCATAGCGGCTTAGAAATATGGCTTGCGGCACGTGTTGGCATGTGCCAATGGCACGTGCGGCCATGTTGACCTAGTTGCAAGTCTTGCAAACCTAGGGCGCTATTGTTGGGCGTGGGCCAAAGGCATAGCGGCTTAGAAATATGGCTTGCGGCACGTGTTGGCATGTGCCAATGGCACGTGCGGCCATGTTGACCTAGTTGCAAGTCTTGCAAACCTAGGGCGCTATGTTGGGCGTGGGCAAAAGGCATAGCGGCTTAGAAATGTGGCTTGCGGCACGTGTTGGCATGTGCCAATGGCACGTGCGGCCATGTTGACCTAGTTGCAAGTCTTGCAAACCTAGGGTGCTATGTTGGGCGTGGGCCAAAGGGATAGCGGCTTAGAAATATGGCTTGCGGCACGTGTTGGCATGTGCCAATGGCACGTGCGGCCATGTTGACCTAGTTGCAAGTCTTGCGAACCTAGGCGCTATGTTGGGCGTGGGCCAAAGGCATAGCGGCTTAGAAATATGGCTTGCGGCACGTGTTGGCATGTGCCAATGGCACGTGCGGCCATGTTGAGCTAGTTGCAAGTCTTGCGAACCTAGGGCGCTATGTTGGGGCGTGGGCCAAAGGCATAGCGGCTTGGATATATGGCTTGCGGCACGTGTTGGCATGTGCCAATGGCACGTGCGGCCATGTTGACCTAGTTGCAAGTCTTGCGAACCTAGGGCGCTATGTTGGGCATGGGCCAAAGGCCTAGCGGCTTAAAAATATGGCTTGCGGCACGTGTTGGCATGTGCCAATGGAACGTGCGGCCATGTTGACCTAGTTGCAAGACTTGCAAACCTAGCGCTATGTTGGGCGTGGGTCAAAGGCATAGCGGCTTATAAATATGGCTTGCGGCACGTGTTGGCATGTGCCAATGGCACGTGCGGCCATGTTGACCTAGTTGCAAGTCTTGCAAACCTAGGGCGCTATGTTGGGCGTGGGCCAAAGGCATTGCGGCTTAGAAATATGGCTTGCGGCACGTGTTGGCACATGCCAACACGTGCGGCCATGTTGACCTAGTTGCAAGTCTTGCAAACCTAGGGCGCTATGTTGGGCGTGGGCCAAAGGCATAGCGGCTTAGAAATGTGGCTTGCGGCACGTGTTGGCCTGTGCCAATGGCACGTGCGGCCATGTTGACCTAGTTGCAAGTCTTGCAAACCTAGGGCGCTATATTTGGCGTGGGCCAAAGGCATAGCGGCTTAGAAATATGGCTTGCGGCACGTGTTGGCATGTGCCAATGGCACGTGCGGCCATGTTGACCTAGTTGCAAGTCTTGCAAGCCTAGGGCGCTATATTTGGCGTGGGCCAAAGGCATAGCGACTTAGAAATATGGCTTGCGGCACGTGTTGGCATGTGCCAATGGCACGTGCGGCCATGTTGACCTAGTTGCAGGTCTTGCAAACCTAGGGCACTATTGTTGGGCTTGGGCCAAAGGCATAGCGGCTTAGAAATATGGCTTGCGGCACGTGTTGGCATGTGCCAATGGCACGTGCGGCCATGTTGACCTAGTTGCAAGTCTTGCAAACCTAGGGCGCTATTGTTGGGCGTGGGCCAAAGGCATAGCGGCTTAGAAATATGGCTTGCGGCACGTGTTGGCATGTGCCAATGGCACGTGCGGCCATGTTGACCTAGTTGCAAGTCTTGCAAACCTAGGGCGCTATGTTGGGCGTGGGCAAAAGGCATAGCGGCTTAGAAATGTGGCTTGCGGCACGTGTTGGCATGTGCCAATGGCACGTGCGGCCATGTTGACCTAGTTGCAAGTCTTGCAAACCTAGGGTGCTATGTTGGGCGTGGGCCAAAGGGATAGCGGCTTAGAAATATGGCTTGCGGCACGTGTTGGCATGTGCCAATGGCACGTGCGGCCATGTTGACCTAGTTGCAAGTCTTGCGAACCTAGGGCGCTATGTTGGGCGTGGGCCAAAGGCATAGCGGCTTAGAAATATGGCTTGCGGCACGTGTTGGCATGTGCCAATGGCACGTGCGGCCATGTTGAGCTAGTTGCAAGTCTTGCGAACCTAGGGCGCTATGTTGGGCGTGGGCCAAAGGCATAGCGGCTTGGAAATATGGCTTGCGGCACGTGTTGGCATGTGCCAATGGCACGTGCGGCCATGTTGACCTAGTTGCAAGTCTTGCAAACCTAGGGCGCTATGTTGCAAACCTAGGGCGCTATGTTGGGCGTGGGCCAAAGGCCTAGCGGCTTGGAAATATGGCTTGCGGCACGTGTTGGCATGTGCCAATGGAACGTGCGGCCATGTTGACCTAGTTGCAAGTCTTGCAAACCTAGCGCTATGTTGGGCGTGGGACAAAGGCATAGCGGCTTATAAATATGGCTTGCGGCACATGTTGGCATGTGCCAATGGCACGTGCGGCCATGTTGACCTAGTTGCAAGTCTTGCAAACCTAGGGCGCTATGTTGGGCGTGGGCCAAAGGCATTGCGGCTTAGAAATGTGGCTTGCTACGTGTTGGCCTGTGCCAATGGCACGTGCGGCCATGTTGACCTAGTTGCAAGTCTTGCAAACCTAGGGCGCTATGTTGGGCGTGGGCCAAGGCATAGCGCCTTAAAAATATGGCTTGCGGCACGTGTTGGCATGTGCCAATGGCACGTGCGGCCATGTTGACCTAGTTGCAAGTCTTGCGAACCTAGGGCGCTATGTTGGGCGTGGGCCAAAGGCATAGCGGCTTAGAAATATGGCTTGCGGCACGTGTTGGCATGTGCCAATGGCACGTACGGCCATGTTGACCTAGTTGCAAGTCTTGCGAACCTAGGGCGCTATGTTGGGCGTGGGCCAAAGGCATAGCGGCTTGGAAATATGGCTTGCGGCACGTGTTGGCATGTGCCAATGGAACGTGCGGCCATGTTGACCTAGTTGCAAGTCTTGCAAACCTAGGGCGCTATGTTGGGTGTGGGCCAAAGGCATAGCGGCTTAGAAATATGGCTTGCGGCACGTGTTGGGATGTGCCAATGGCACTGCGGCCATGTTGACCTAGTTGCAAGTCTTGCGAACCTAGGGCGCTATGTTGGGCGTGGGCCAAAGGCATAGCGGCTTGGAAATATGGCTTGCGGCACGTGTTGGCATATGCGGCCATGTTGACCTAGTTGCAAGTCTTGCAAGCCTAGGGCGCTATATTTGGCGTGGGCCAAAGGCATAGCGGCTTGATTTGGCATTGTTGCCATGGTGCGCAGTATGCGGCTTTATTTGGCATTGTTGCCATGGTGCGCAGCATGCGGCTTGGTTTGGCATTGTTGCCATGGTGCGCAGCATGCGGCTTGGTTTGGCATTGTTGCCATGGTGCGCAGGGTGCGGCTTGGTTTGGCATTGTTGCCATGGTGCACAATATGCGGCTTGGTTTGGCATTGTTGCCATGGTGCGCGAGTGCGGCTTGGTTTGGCATTGTTGCCATGGTGCGCGATATGCGGCTTGGTTTGGCATTGTTGCCATGGTGCGCGGCTTATGCGGCTTGGTTTTGGCATTGTTGCCCTGGTGCGCGATATGCGGCTTGGTTTGCGTTGTTGCCATGGTGCGCAGCATGCGGCTTGGTTTGGCGTTGTTGCCATCTTTGCGCGAAGATGCGGCTTGGTTTGGCATTGTTGCCATGGTGCGCAACATGCGGCTTGGTTTGGCATTGTTGCTATGGTGCGCAGCATGCGGCTTGGTTTGGCATTGTTGCCATGGTGCGCAGTATGCGGCTTGGTTTGGCATTGTTGCCATGGTGCGCAGGGTGCGGCTTGGTTTTGGAATTAGGGTTCTGTGTCGAAAACCTTAATCTGGTATTTTGAAAAAAATACCCCTATTAATTATTTACACCTGAGTTAAATGCTCTTAGTTAATTTGTTTCGGGCAACACTAGGTCATGGGGTTTTACGATTTTACCCCTTGTTTAAAAACCACCATCAACATTAAGTCCCCTGCTTAGCTCGAAACAGGGGCTTTGTTGCGAGGTAAGCATAAGATGGTGACAGACCATCAACAGCAAACCGTAAGAGAATTGGGGGACTTGTCTGACCTATTATAAATAGGATTTGGAATCCTTGCCTCTGGGAGTTTTGCAGAAATCGGGAGGCTGGCACACTTGGTGGGGCCAGTGCAGCTTGGGCGACGTTGGGAAGTTGGCGTGAGTTGGGAAGCGAGTGTGCTAGCGGTGAAACCGGCGCGATGTGGAAAGTCGTGCGTGCTTGTAGGCGTGACACAGGAAATTGCGTGTCTTGTGGGCCGGGGTGGGGCGGGCGCAATGTGGAAGCTTGTGCGTGCTTGCGGGCGTGACACAGGAAATTGCGTGTCTTGGCTGGTGGGGCGGCGCAATGTGGAAGCTGTGCGTGCTTGCGGGCGTGACCTGGGAAATTGAGTGTGCTGGCTGGTGGGGCCGGCGCAACGTGAAAGCTGTGCGTGCTTGCGGGCGTGACCGATGTAAACAAGGAGGGAGTTTCTTCCGATAGAAAAGTTTCCTTATCTTGCTTTCCTTCACGTGCGGCTTCCATTAGGGCATCATCCATGCCAAAAAATCTGGAAGCATTATGTCTTTCATTGCTCCCTTTCCTTTTTAAGGTTCCGTATTCATACCCAACGCGAATGTGTCGTCTCCCTTGTTTGAGAAGGGGTTCTTCTGTTGATTCCCCTTTTCCTTTGCTTTGCCGGTGCATTTTCTTCTTCTCCTTTGTTCACGCCATCCTCTTTTTATATGTGTATAAACGGGATGGAACTTGATTATCTTTCCATTTCTTGCGGCGTATGATGAGATCTTCCGAGAGACGTAGTGCCTTTAACTTTTTGGAAAAGGACTTCAGAATCGGTGGAGATCGATCTTCTTCTCTTGAGGAGGTATTGGTTGGGGTTGAATCTTTGTTCCGTGAAGCTAACGAAATTATTAAGGACCTCCCTTCCATCTATTCTCACGAAGAACAGGTGCATGTTCGGACTCTCTTGGGTTCAGTGGACGCGGAGGAGAACGCCATGATTTTTGATTTTGATGCGAATGAATCAAAAAACTTCCTTCGAAGTGTCGATGAGAAAACTTTCTAAGGAGTACATGCGAGACAGCCTTTGAAGTTGATGTCAAAGATGTTATTGATGATACCGGAGGGGTCATGGTGGCGTATCTTTGGAATAGTTGTCGGGAGGACACCTGCTGCTGCTTTGTGGTCCTTCGGGATGGGATGTTGAGGTTGCCGCTACAACCGCGAATGGAACCTTTGTTGCCCGAAGGATTCTTTGGGGAAATGCTTGAAGATAGCTTTGCCGGAAGAGACTGCGCTCCATCCTTCGAGGCTAGTTCCTCCTTTTGTTTTTTCGTTAGCTTTAGTTCCCTCGATGTGTTTTTTTTTTTTTTTTTTGTAAACACATCTTTCCCTTCTTCTTCATCGATTAAACCTTTTGTTTCATATATATATATATTTTTTGAAAAGGGTTGTTGTATGATGGCCTCCGTAATGGTTTTCTTTTATGGGTTCTTCTGATGTATTTCTCCGATATCTGAAGGATTCCCTCGGGAAGAGATATATTTAGTTATTATTATTTTATTTTTTTTTGACGAAAGGCGAGATCTCCAGGGAAAAATACAAACGGTGTATTCATCCTGGGGAAGTACAACTATTAAGAGGAATGATTTAAAGGAAGTACTGAAAAAGGGAGTGATTGGGAAGTACATCATTTAGGGATTGGGTTCCTTGAGCCATCGCGAGTGAACTATCACGCCTTCATGTGTGTCGGTATTGATGAGCTTGCAATATCATCCCAAGAGGGTATCCGCAACCAGGTACAGCTCGCCTTCACCTTCCTCGGGCAAATCCATCTTTACTGTCATCCTCCCAACTTGAAATGAGCTTTCCTTAACCACTATATCTCCGATTGAAAACGGGTTCGAGACGTCGTGTAACCATTTGAGCCTTGGCTTCGTTGGTTTCGCTAGAAGCTTCCAAGCTTCTTGCAAAGTGTTCGAATGGTTCAGCTCCCCATTCACATTTTTTGACAGCGTTTGTGCCGGTCGTTGCGCCTCGAGTCCCCATGACAGAATGGGGAAGAAAAGGCCCGTTGCGGAAAAAGGTTGCTCGGTCATACTTACTTGCATTTGAAAATCATGGGCTAGCGCCAACGGGTCCTCTCCGGACGCTTGGGTTCCTTCAATAGTTCGTTGATGTGATAACCCGTGGGACGATTTGTTAGAATCCCTTCGGGCGGGGATGTCGGCGAGGGGTGTACGTCCGGTTTGCTTTGTTGTCGAGCATCCACAAGTGTCCCAAAATCATGTCATGATCTAGTTCTTTGACAATGTGGAACTTCTTTGTGCGTTATAGCGTCTCCCATCTCGATCTCTAGGTTGATGTAGCCATGCGCGTTCAAAGCCTCTCCTCTCAAGCTCTTAATCACAGACGGAAATAAACGGCGTCTTGTTTTGTAAATCCGGCTGCCTTTAGTGTCTTGAAAGTAATGATGTTGTGGTCGGAGGTCGTGTCGATGAGCGTGTCGTCAAATTCGTTACCTCTCAAACGGGACGTGGTCAGCAGTCCCAGCCTCCGCTTCGCTTGTTTGGGAAGCTTGGGCCCTTGGCGTTGATTCCGAGGGGAGAAAAAGCCGTTTGCCGGATACAACACGATTAGAGCTGCGAAAATATCTTGGCGCTGAACCTTGGAAAGATAGAGAATTTCACATACATGTCGCATCATGGACTGTACAGTCTCGTGCACGGAGTCCTCAGAGGAGCCGCAGTTTCTTATTGGGAGTGGGTCTCGATGCACTCTTTCGTCTCCTAGTTGGAGTTCTCCTGCTTCTATCCTTTCTTTGAAAATATGCTTTAGTCTGTTGCAATATTTAGTCGGGTGGTGAACGAACCTGTGGTAATGGCGGTATTTGGGGTTTTCCATCTCGGCCTCGGTTGGTGGACGCCCGAGCGGTGGCAATCGATGACATCATCTTTAACCCGAACTTCTAGGAGGTCAATCACCTCCTCGATGGGGAACGAGAAATCAAGGATATTTCCTCCGGCCTCACGATCTTTGCACGGGGGTTTTAGTGGCGATCTTCCGTTGCGAGGGTTCCGTTGCGTGACGCTTCACGTTTGTTTGGTGGCTCATAGTTGCGGCTTTCCTTTTTCCTCTTTCGTTCACTATGTTCACGGAGGATGAGCCGGCATTAAATTGTTTGCTGATGAGGCGTCTACTCCGCGAGTTTCACGTGCGTCTTGATTCGAGTTGGCCTAGTCCTTTCCGATAATCTTTGGTGCTGTTGTCATGAGATCGTCCGGCGGCCTCATGGAGTTCGGAGAATGTTTGGAAACGCAAGTTTTCTAGCGAGGCGCGATAGATTGGGACCATACCGTTGATGCATGCGTTTACCAATTATTGCTCGGTCACGTTTGGGTCGTGATTGTGAGTCAGTGCTTGAACCCTGAACCTTTTGACGAAATCATTCGGATATTCGTTATCCCACCAGTACATTCTCCCGAGGTCCGAAAAGGTAACTTGTTCGGACACAAAGAAATACTTCTGTAAAACGCGATGACCATGCTACTCAAGTTAGGAATCTTTGTTCGGTGGGATCTTTGTTGTACCATGTATACGCCCTTCCAGGTAAGTGATTTTGAAAATTCCCTTAAACGAAGAACGTGATTGTATTCATGTTCGCCTAAGGATTCCGAGAAACGAGAAACATGTTCGCGTGCATTCCAGTACCTTCGTACGGGGTAAATTGAGGGGAAGAGTACCCCCTTGGGAGAGGGATTCTCTGTATTTCGGATGGGTAAGGGGGTTGGTGATGATGTACATCGAACTCATCATGCTTGATTCGGTCGCGTAGAAGTTGTTCCAAATCTTGTCTCGTGACGAAGTTGGGTGGTTGATTTCTCTCCAACGGGACTCTGGTGCGAGTTTCTTCATCCGTGGAGGCGTGTCCTGCCGAGGTGCCGGCGTCAGGGTTGTTGGAGATGCCTCTAGGCGTCTCTGGAGGATGCGACTCACGGGGTAGTCGCTCTGTCAGGGTTTTGAGAAAGGTGAGCACCTATTTTTGTGTTGAAACCATGTCTGTCTGGGCTCTGGCGGGCATCTCTTGTCGTTCCATCAAATCGGCGATGGTGACGTAAGGGCGACTTCCTCTGGTCCCTCCGGTCTCTCATCCCGTCGGCGGGATAATTGGAACCTTAGTTGTCGGAGGCGCCATGTTTGGAAGAAGCATTCGGGGTCGTGGTGGCGGCCCTAGCTCGCGTGGGGGGCGTGACACACGAAGAGATATTCTCGTTGCCGTGACTAGAGGGTTGTGCAGAGACGCTAGAGGAGGCAGCGGCTCTGACCCTGGTGATAGGCGGTGTTACACTTAAGCGAGTGCATTCGATGTTGTTGTTGTCAGCTGGTGAAGTAACAACGTTATGGGGAGAGACGCCAACATCAGGGATGCGTTCTGCGCTAATGTTCTCGGCAGCCGCTCCAGATCTGAGTTCCACCATGTTGGGATTTGATGTTCGGAAAACGAAATCGGGAGTTGGAGTTGGTATTGTATCCGATAGATCAATCCTCCCGCTGTGGTCGCCAATTGTTTATGGGTAAAAATCGTTTCTGCTGATTTCGGTAATTTCGGTGGGTGAGTAAGAAACTGGTTCAAACCCTAAACAAATGTGCTGCACGTGAGAACTTTATAGATTCGAGAGATCGATCTGTACAAGTCCGGCCTAAACCAAGAAATAGCCGTTCCAGACTTGCTTCGGTCACAAAGTGGAGGAGAAGGGTTGATTTGGGGAGGGAAGCAAAGAAAGGTGTTGAGGAGAGTAGTATCTCGACTTGTATCAGAAAGTGAAAGCTTAGGAAGCTTGCAAGAGATGGAAGCTTTTGGGAGAGCTTGCATAGTTGCCTTTCCGAGAGTGTGGTATTTTTCTCCTGACCGAGACTTGTTGTCTGGTGGAAATAGGTAAGACCTATTTATACAAGTCGAGATTGAAACGTACCCTGGCCTCATGAAGGAAGAGAGTAAAGGGTGAAATAATCGGAGGAGGTGGTAACCGCATGGTTTAATGGGTGAAAACGTTTTCACAAGTATTTCCTCTTTTATTTGACCGCTTTATTCCTTTCACGCTTTCTTAATGTGAGCGTAGTGTACGCGCATCTTTGTGACCGCCAAACCAAAACCTAAAGAAGCATCCCCCGGTTTGTGTTGATTTCTCGAGTGTTGGTTGCATCTTGAGTGCAAGTGGCGCTGCTAGTAGCGCGTGTGGCATGTGCGGAATGCCTTGGTGGTAGGTTGCACGGTTTGCAAGTTAGGTTACCGGCGTGTGGGTTTGGCACATGCCAATGGCATGTGCGGAATGCCTTGGTGGTAGGTTGCACGGTTTGCAAGTTAGGCTACCCGCGTGTGTGTTTGGCATGTGCCAATGGCATGTGCGGAATGCCTTGGTGGTAGGTTGCACGGTTTGCAAGTTAGGCTACCAGCGTGTGTGTTTGGCATGTGCCAATGGCTCGTGTGGCCATGTTGACCTAGTTGCAAGTCTTGCAAGCTTAGGGCGCTATGTTTGGCGTGGGCCAAAGGCATAGCGGCTTGGAAGTATGGCTTGCGACACGTGTTGGCATGTGCCAATGGCACGTGCGGCCATGTTGACCTAGTTGCAAGTCTTACAAGCCTAGGGCGCTATATTTGGCATGGGCCAAAGGCATAGCGGCTTAGAAATATGGCTTGCGGCACGTGTTGGCATGTGCCAATGGCACGTGCGGCCATGTTGACCTAGTTTCAAGTCTTGCAAGCCTAGGGCGCTATATTTGGCGTGGGCCAAAGGCATAGAGGCTTAGAAATATGGCTTGTGGCACGTGTTGGCATGTGCCAATGGCACGTGCGGCCATGTTGACCTAGTTGCAAGTCTTGCAAGCCTAGGGCGCTATATTTGGCGTGGGCCAAAGGCATAGCGGCTTAAAAATATGGCTTGCGGCACGTGTTGGCATGTGCCAATGGCACGTGCGGCCATGTTGACCTAGTTGCAAGTCTTGCAAACCTAGGGCGCTATGTTGGGCGTGGGCCAAAGGCATAGCGGCTTAGAAATATGGCTTGCGGCAGGTATTGGCATGTGCTAATGGCATGTGCGGCCATGTTGACCTAGTTGCAAGTCTTGCAAAGGCGCTATTGTTGGGCGTGGGCCAAAGGCATAGCGGCTTAGAAATATGGCTTGCGGCACGTGTTGGCATGTGCCAATGGCACATGCGGCCATGTTGACCTAGTTGCAAGTCTTGCAAACCTAGGGCGCTATGTTGGGCGTGGGCCAAAGGCATAGCGGCTTAGAAATGTGGCTTGCGGCACGTGTTGGCATGTTCCAATGGCACGTGCGGCCATGTTGACCTAGTTGCAAGTCTTGCGAACCTAGGGCGTTATGTTGGGCGTGGGCCAAAGGCATATCGGCTTGGAAATATGGCTTGCGGCACGTGTTGGCATGTGCCAATGGCACGTGCGGCCATGTTGACCTAGTTGCAAGTCTTGCAAGCCTAGGGCGCTATATTTGGCGTTGGCCAAAGGCATAGCGGCTTGATTTGGCATTGTTGCCATGGTGCGCAAAGTATGCGTCTTGGTTTGGCATTGTTGCCATGGTGCGCGAAAGATGCGGCTTGGTTTGGCATTGTTGCCAAGGTGGGCGACATGCGGCTTGGTTTGGCATTGTTGCCATGGTGCGCGACATGCGGCTTGGTTTGGCATTGTTGCCATGGTGCGCGACATGCGGCTTGGTTTGGCATTGTTGCCATGGTGCGCGACATGCGGCTTGGTTTGGCATTGTTGCCATGGTGCGCGAAGATGCGGCTTGGTTTGGCATTGTTGCCATGGTGCGCGGGTGCGGCTTGGTTTTGGAATTAGGGTTACGTGTCGAAAACCCTAATCTGGTATTTTGAAAAAAATACCCCTATTAATTATTTACACCTGAGTTAAATGCTCTTAGTTAATATGTTGCGGGTAACACTAGGTCATGGGGTTTTACGATTTTACCCCTTGTTTAAAAACCACCATCAACAGTAGGAAAAGCTACCAGCGAGCATGTTGGCATGTGCCAATGGCATGCGTGGCCGTTAGGAAAAGCTACCAGCGAGCATGTTGGCATGTGCCAATGGCATGCGTGGCCGTTAGGGCCGTGGCCTTGTAGGAAAAGCTACCCGGCGAGCATGTTGGCATGTGCCAATGGCATGCGTGGCCCGTTAGGGCCGTGGCCTTGGTAGGAAAAGCTACCGGCGAGCATGTTGGCATGTGCCAATGGCATGCGTGGCCGTTAGGGCCGTGGCCTTGGTAGGAAAAGCTACCAAATGAGCATGTTGGCATGTGCCAATGGCATGCGTGGCCGTTAGGGACGTGTCCTTGGTAGGAAAAGCTACCAACGAGCATGTTGGCATGTGCCAATGGCATGCGTGGCCGTTAGGGCCGTGTTCTTGGTAGAAAAAGCAACCGGCGAGCATGTTGGCATGTGCCAATGGCATGCGTGGCCGTTAGGGCCGTGGCCTTGGTAGGAAAAGCTACCAGCGAGCATGTTGGCATGTGCCAATGGCATTCGTGGCCGTTAGGGCCGTGGCCTTGGTAGGAAAAACTACTAGCGAGCATGTTGGCATGTGCCAATGGCATGCGTGGCCGACTTGGCCTAGGTTGCATGGTTTGTAAGCCTAGGCGCGGGCGCCATTTTGGCATGGCGTGGCTAGGGCCAAGCCGAGTGCTTGGCTGGGCGTGACGTGACTAGCGTAGCTAGGACCAAGGTAGAGTGCGTTTGGCATGGCGCGGCCCCAGCTCGGGCTAAATGTGGCTTGGCATGATTTGCCATTGGCATGGAAGTGAATTAGGGTTTTGTTCTTTGTAACCCTAATTTGAAAAAATACCCCATATTAAATACTGACTACATGCATTAAATGTCCTAATAAATGTGTCACTGGTGATATTAGGTTATTTTTAGGGTTTTACGAGTTTACCCTTTGTTTAAAAACCACCATCAACATTAAGTCCCCTGCTTAGCTCGGAACAGGGGGCTTTGTTGCGAGGTAAGCATAAGATGGTGACAAACTATCAACAACAAACCGTAAAGAGAATTGAGGAGGCTCGTCTAACCTTTTATAAATAGGATTTGGAATCCTTGCCTCTGGCAGTTTTGCACAAATCGGGAGGCTGGCACAATTGGTGGGGCCGGTGCAGCTTGGGCGACGTTGGGAAGTTGGCGTGAGTTGGGAAACTGAGCGTGCTAGCTGGTGGGACCGGCGCAAGGTGTGGAAGTTGTGCGTGCTTGCAGGCGTGACTTGGGCGGTCATTGGGAAGTCGGTGCAATTGGTGGGGCCGGTGCAGCTTGGGCGACGTTGGGAAGTTGGCGTGAGTTGGGAAACTGAGCGTGCTAGATGGTGGGACCGGCGCAAGGTGTGGAAGCTGTGCGTGCTTGTAGGCGTGACTTGGGAGATCATTGGGAAGTCGGTGCAATTGGTGGGGCCGGTGCAACTTGGGCGACATTGGGAAGTTGGGCGCCCTTGTGGGCCCGTTTCTTACACGCACGATTTTGGTAAAGGGAAATCCTTCCCTATTTCAGAATCTTCACGCCTATATATATAAAGTCCCTTTCTCCCATCTTGCACTTTCATCTTTTCATCCTTTCCTACTAGTGGCAGAGTCACAAACAAAAACCAGCTTCCAGGTATGTCAGTACTTCTCTTGTTTCCCTTTTTATGTAGGTGTAAACCCTAAGAGTAGGCGTTTTTCTTTATATATTGCGCATATAATTTCTTGGCGTGTCTCTTGTAGAAAATATTGTATGTATGCAACCAAGGGAAATCTTTGCATATCTTATTCGAACCCGTAGGAAAGTGCTCCATATATTATTTTGAACCCGAAGAAGGTTACGCAAACGCACTTGAGCCCGTATAAAATACCGCGTATATAATTTTGAACCACGAAGAAAATATCTGCGTGTGCGGTCTTGAACCCGTAGAGAATACTGTACATGAATCCCGTAGAAGAATACTGTATATATATGCTCCATATGACTTCGAACCCGCAGAAATATTGTATATATGATTTTTCGGTCCTGAAAGAAATACTGCGCGTGCAGTTTTGAACCCGTAGAAAAATGCTCCATATATAATTTTGAACCCGAAGAAGGATACTGTAGACACACTTGAACCCGAAGAAAATACTGCGTATATAGTCTTGAACCCGAAGAAAATACTGCGTGTGCAGTTTTGAACCCGTAGAGAATACGCCCTCTTTTTTTTTGTATTTCGGGTTTCCTTTTGTCGGGCGCGGTTATGTGTCAGGGAGATAAATTTTTTTTTTTTTTTTGTGTGCAGATATCTTGTTACTAAGTTGTTATTAAGAAATCCGACAAGATGTTACCTGAACAAAATTTCGCCTCATCGAAGGATGTCCATAATTCCAAACCAAACACGGATGATGAATTCTTCGCCAAAAACTTGTCTCTGCTCGGAAAAATCACCCGTGGTTTCGTGCGATTTTGTTAACCGGTGGTGAAGATGAAAAGAAGACACGTTCGGTTCGCCCGAGAGAACACCATACGGTTCTGTCTTCATAAAGGGGTATATTCCTCTTCCAACATTGATTTCAGGATGTGTCAAAGCCCATTGCGTTCTTTTGATAGATGGGTTGAGTTCATGGTGAGTAAGGAGCACATAAATACCAACCTGACTCGAGCGCAGATTATTGATCTTTGTCGAGCTTCGGTAAACCTCCAGTTAGGAAGGATACCGGGCTTGGTTGCTTTCATCTCCAGATGGTGTTCGGACACCCATACAATCATATGTAGATGGGGTGAGATAACTTTCTCTTTGGAGAGTGTGGCTCTCTTGCTGAATCTTCCGGTAACTGGGAATCTTAAAATCCAATTATCTGAAAGTGAGGTGAAGATGCGGGATGACCTTGCCGCTAAGTTGGGAGATTACGCTCGAAAAGACTCCACTGCGAAGTCGAAGGATTCTGTCCGGAAGAGGATGAAAGGTGCTTTTATAGTGGTGGATGTCTCAATAGTTTCCGGACGAGCCGAAACCTAAACAAAAAAGCGGTGATCTTCATGTTGCAAAGATTTTTGGCTCTCTCAGTTGTCTAGAGACATTTTTGATGACGGTTCGGCAAGAAGGAAATAAGACCCGAGTTGCTAGCGATTCTTTGTGAAGTTAGAAAAAGGTGAAGTTCTTCCCATTGGAAAGTTATTCCTCGGTTCCATGTATGTGCATCTGGATCACCTAGTTGCGAACATGCGAGTTTCGAATGGTTTCATAAAAGTGAATTCATATGTGCACGTTGCTTTTCTGCAAGTCTGGCTATGGGAGCACTTTGAGAAGTATGCTCCGAAACCGATGCCTTCGATTCCCGCGAGTTGGGGGTTCCCGAGAATTCTTCGATGGGTGAACAAAGGCGTCAAAGGTTGGCATGAGCTTGGTTAGTCTTCTTGACAAGTCGTATGAAATCAGTTTTCGCCCATGGGAGCCGGTCCATAGGTCGGTGACTCAAATTGACACCTTTGCTTATGCTCCGATCATGTCTTTGTCTTTTGATGGCGATTTGAGCGTTGGTGAAAACTTGTTTATTCAAAGCTGCATGTCCGGTTATATGCCGTCTTTCTTCGTGGGTTCTTTCCAGATAGCTGCCTACAATATTGACCGTGCTGCTCGTCACATGGGTTTCGATCAAGGGGTGCCTCTTGCTTACCAGCCGGTGATCCCTAAGGATTCATTGCGTGCCGCCCTTAATGCTACCTCCCTTGAGCCGGGTATCCGCCTTCCCTTCTTTCAAATGGGAAGAGTAACTTCGACGACCTTCGGCTATAATGAGTTCTGGTGCAACGAGTTTATTATGATCCAAGATTTTGTGAATAACGTGGTGGAGAACGTTCGTTGTAAACCTTCCCCAGCATTTTTGAAGAAGTATCCAATGTTGAGAGATCTCAAGCGAAAGTTGCCTAGCAACTCGGAAAGTACCCAGGCCAAGGAACGGAGAACGAAGAATCGTGCTGGCGGGTTCCGGACGGTTTCGATCCTCCTGCAGCTCTCGTGTCTTTCAGTTCTTCCAATAACCAGGTATGTGTCGCCTCTTCATTGGATTGTCTCAAAACACGTGAATTTCTGCTGAAAACATGTGTCTTGTTTCCTCCAGGGCTTCGGTAGTGTTAATGCTTTCGCTTCCCTTGCACGTTGCCAGGAGACGGCAATTTCTTCAAAGAATTCCAGCAGCACTGAGCCTTCTCATAGCGGTGATGAGTCAGAGAAATAAGAAAGTTCGACAAGTGAGAGTGATTCCTCTTGCAGCACTGGTTCTTTTTTGGGAAGTGGTTCGGTGAGTTTCGCGCTTCTTTTCTTTCTTCTTCTGTTTCTTCTTTTGAAAAATGTCTAACTCAAGTTCGCAGGAGGAATCCGGTTCGGAGGATGATTCTGGGGTAGAGCCACACGAAAACTTGCCTTTGGTGGCCACCGTCGGTGACTTGGAGATGGGAGTTAGCCAATTTCCGTGCACAGATGTGGTTCAAACGGTGGATGATTCTCTGATGGTTGCTGCCGTAGACATGGAAGAAGACTCTCTGCGAGTCGTGAGGCCAGGTGCAGGCGCCATTTTTGATCCCCCGTACTTGGTTCCTTATCCAGGTCATGTGCTGGTTGGCGGCTTTAGCGTTCCGGCTAAGCATGAGGCGTTGTACACCAGAATCTGGGAGAAGTACGGACATATGGCCACAACCAAGAAAGTCACTAGTCAATTTGCGCTGGTTAAGCGTGTGGAAGAGGCTTTATCTTCCATCGAGGATATGCGTGAGGTGACTGGTCACACCGTTTTTGAAGACGTTATTGCCGACTGGGAGCACCATCGCGACGTGTGTGCAGAAAAGGAGTTCAACACTTCGTGGTTTGTCGAAGGCCTTGCTGAGATCCAAAAGTTGAAAGATGCAGCAATCGAAAGCCTTTCCGCCGAGGAGATTGCACGACAGGAGGTGGAACTCGAAAAGCTTTCCAAGATGTTGACTATGAAGAGAGCGGCTCTTGAGGATGCAAAGTTGACTTTCTCCAAGAAGAGCAGACTTCTGCTGGATGATTTTCCTTGACTGTTTCTCTGTTAAACTTTCATTTAGGTTCTTCTTTTTTTTTTTTTTTTTTTTGAAAGACATATTGGATGTCTGGTTCAAAGTTTGACCGGTTTTGGTAGACAGCTGGTAGCTTTTGAGGATATTGGATTATTTATAGGATGAATGGTTTTGATAATATGACTCTGATTATGTTTGGGAAAGGAATATTGCTTTTTTGAAAGTGTGTGCTAGGAATCGGCACAAGACTCAGTAGCATGACGGTTTTACTAAGAACCTAAAAACAGATCGTATATCTTGCGCAGTCTAAATTTACTCACTTCATAGGTTTTTGTGAACATGCCCCTCTCCGTGTAAATGGCGGCTTTGCTGGTAGTATCGCCAGCAAGTCCCCAATCGCTGGTAGCATCTTCGGCGAGTCCCCAGTTTTCTCGTGTAGTTTTTACAACTGGTAACCGGGTCGTCTGGTAGTTGAGTCGGATCGAGCGGTAGCATCTTAGGCAAGTCCCCAGTTTCTTGTGTAGTTTTTACAACTAGTAACCGGGTCGTCTGGTAGTTGCGTCGGATTGAGTCGCCTTCCCCTACCATCTTGATATCTGGGTCGAAGAACGAGATCGACAGCCTCGACATTGTAGCCGATAGATCAATCCTCCTATCAGGTCGCCAATTGTTTATGGGTAAAAATCGTTTACTGCGATTTAGGTAAATTCGGTAGGTGAGTGAGAAACTGGTTTAAACCCTAAACAAATGTGCTGCACGTAAGCACTTTATAGATTCGAGAGATCAATCTGTACAAGTCCGGCCTAAACCAAGAAATGGCCGTTCCACACTTGCTTCGGTCACAAAGTGGAGGAGAAGGGTTGATTTGGGGAGGGAACCAAAGAAAGGTGTTGAGACCAGAATAGTGCAGGGAGAGTAGTGTCTCGACTTGTATCGAAAGTGGAAGCTTCATAAGCTTGCGAGAGATGGAAGCTTTTTGAGAGCTTGCAAAGTTGCCTTTTACGAGAGTGTAGTATTTTTCTCCGACCGAGACTTGTTGTCTGGTGGAAATAGGTAAGACCTATTTATACAAGTCGAGATTGAAATGTACCTTGGCCTCATGAAGGAAGAGAGTAAAGGGTGAAATAATGGGAGGAGGTGGTAACCGCAAGGTGTTTATGGGTGAAAACGTTTTCACCATTATTTCCTCATTTATTTGACCGCTTTATTCCTTTTCACGCTTTCTTAATGTGAGCGTAGTGTACGCTGCAAGCTGTGACCGCCAAACCAAAACCCTGGAAAGCATCCCCCAGTTTGTATTGATATCTCGAGTATTGGTTGCACCTTGAGTGCAAGTGGCGCTGCTAGTACCGCGCGTGGCATGTGCCAATGGCATGTGCGGAATGCCTTGGTGGTAGGTTGTACGTTGAGTGTAAGTGGCAATGCCAGAGCTGCTAGTCGCGTGTGTGGCATGTGCCAATGGCATGTGCGGAATGCCATGGTGCTAGGTTGCATAGTTTGCAAATTAGGCTACCAGCGTGCGTTTTGGCGTGTGCCAGTGGCGCGTACGGTCGAATTGGCCTAGGTTGTACGGCTTGCAAGTTAGGCTACCAGCACGCATTAGGGCCACAGCTAGGTGATGAAGGCTACCAGCGAGCGTGTTGGCATGTGCCAATGGCATGCGTGGCCGTTAGGGCCGTGGCCTTGGTAGGAAAAGCTACCAACGAGCATGTGCCAATGGCATGCGTGGCGGTTAGGGCCGTGGCCTTGGTAGGAAAAGCTACTAGCGAGCATGTTGGCATGTGCCAATGGCATGCGTGGCGGTTAGGGCCGTGGCCTTGGTAGGAAAAGCTACCAGCGAGCATGTTGGCATGTGCCAATGGTATGCGTGGCCGTTAGGGCCGAGGCCTTGGTAAGAAAAGCTACCAGCAATCATGTTGGCATGTGCCAATGGCATGCGTGGCCGTTAGGGCCGTGGCCTTGGTAGGAAAAGCTACCAGCGAGCATGTTGGCATGTGCCAATGGCATGCGTGGCCGTTAGGGCCGTGGCCTTGGTAGGAAAAGCTACCAATGAGCATGTTGGCATGTGCCAATGGCATGCGTGGCCGTTAGGGCCGTGGCCTTGGTAGGAAAAGCTACCAAATGAGCATGTTGGCATGTGCCCGGTGGCATGCGTGGCCGTTAGGGCCGTGGCCTTGGTATGAAAAGCTACCAGCGAGCATGTTGGCATGTGCCAATGGCATGCGTGGCCGTTAGGGCCGTGGCCTTGGTAGGAAAAGCTACCCGCCGAGCATGTTGGCATGTGCCAATGGCATGCGTGGCCGTTAGGGCCGTGACCTTGGTAGGAAAAGCTACCAGCAATCATGTTGGCATGTGCCAATGGCATGCGTGGCCGTTAGGGCCGTGGCCTTGGTAGGAAAAGCTACCAGCGAGCATGTTGGCATGTCCCAAAACATATCATGTAGACAAGTTTTAGACCAGCAATCTGATTATAGAGGCCAAAATTAAATGATAATGTAAATTTTTATCATCCGCTTAATGTTGAACCGTGAGGTAAAATTTGGATAATGATCATTCTATATCACATAACCTACTGGAAGATTTTGGATTACAACCGAAATTTTAGAGCACAATGCATATTTTAGGGCCATATCTTAACTTCTGAAGCACAAGATAATTTTTTCGTCAGGTTATTCATTAATTAAGATGATAAGATATTGAAGTAGTTTGGCAGGGTGTCGAGATCCCCAAGGTTCCTAAATTTTGCTCCCATTGTAAAATTGTGGGACATTTGGTTTCGGTATGCAGATCAATTAACAAGGAAGATATTAATGAGATTAAGGTTTCTACAGCTTCCCTTGAGACCAATAAGAGGAAGAAAAGGAAGTCTAAGAGAAATAAAGAATCGTTGTCAGTTGAGGAGATTAACCAAGGTATTAAGAATGGTGTTGATGATGGTGTTCCGCTGTGGTTGCTTTGGGCAAGCTCTTCATCTTCTGATCCTTCAATTCCCCCAGGCTTCGAAACTTATAACAGATTCCAAGTGTTTCAAGAAGAACAGGAGGTCGCTTCAGATCCCCTAGCTTTGGAAGTCGCTGAGACTAGCATCACTAAATCATCCTTGTCTCAACCAACTATTAGTGCAAACACAATTTGAGCTTAAAGACTAAAGTGACCGGTCTTTTCCCTAATGGTACTTAAAGTACTAAAAAGCAATGTTCTTCAAAAGTTCTTTCTAAAACTAATCCTAATTTGATTCCAGCAGGTAATCTTATGGAATTTGGTTCTGTTTTGGGTTTGCTGATGTTGCGAAAAATCGCAAGGGCTTGACTGTAGAAGAGGTTTGCTAAAATCTTGGTTTCAACGACATTTAGGGAGTAAATCATGTCGACCGGGCTAGTTCCGTGGGCTTTTTGTTGTTCTACAATGAAGTTGTTACCCTAGATAAGGATAAGGGAACACAACACACTTTAGGGTTTCATTTATAAGCCAGTTGCACTCTCTCTACTCTCTCTCTCTAGACCAAACTACAACTACTCCGTTTTTGTCCTCCTCTCTAATCTGAATCTAAAACACTCATACAGAAGCTCTTTCATTTTGATCTGCTCCGATTAAGAAATGGATTAATGGGAACATCTTCTTATATATTACCGGCGCGGTGATTTCTCCTCTCAATAAGTAAGTTGGAAGAGTTAGAAGATTGAACGGAATCAGTGGCCCATGAGAGGAATTGATAGATTGGTTGGTTATCTACAAGATGAAGGACTAACGTTTTAGCTAATCTTTGTATTTTTCTTTGACTTCAGTTTTTCAACCAACCATATATTGCATAAATCCCGTGGATCTCTTTCTTCCACTTCTTTCTTACGGTTGATTATGAACCTTCAAGTGAAGATTCAAACTGCACGGTGGAAATATTTGCCCCGTCACACCAGATCAAAAAATACATCACCATGGAGCAGACGAAGCCCCACGCACACCAATGGCCACGGGTGGGGCGGAGCCCCGCTCTCGCTAAATCAAACGCCCCACCCTCGCTAAATCAAAAATACATCGACACGGAAAGGGGATAAGCCCCGTGCACATTAAACCAAAAATACATTTCCACGGGGCGGGGCGAAGCCCCGCGCTCGCCATATCTAAAATACATCACCACGAGGCGGGACAAAGCACAGCGCACACCAAATCAAAAATGCATTACCACTTGGTGCGGGAAAATAAATAAAACCTTCATATATTCTACACTTACTTAACGTATTTTCCCCGGTCACACCAGATCAAAAATACATCACCATGGAGCAGACGAAGCCCCGCGCACACACAATTACAAATATATCGTCAGGGGCGGACGAAGCCTCACACACGCCAAATCAAAAAATATGCCCAATGCATAGCACGGGCACAAATCTAGTTGAATTTGATTGATAGGTTTTCTTTTGTACATTGCGGCTTCAATTTTAGTGCATTGTGCAAAGTAGGAATCGAGGAGCTAGAAAAGATGTGAAGGAGACTCAAGATAATCCGAAAACTCTTGAAATGGGTTTAAAGGGCAAGTTCTTTGGAGGTGAAAATATAGGATTTGCTGACCTTACTATTGGATGGATTCCCTTTTGGATCTGAATAATTCAAGAAATTAGTGGCGTTTAACCTGTGAATGATGTGTACATGTCTTTGCTTAAGGCTCTGTTTCAAGATTTTCTCTATGTTGGGATTCTGAAAGAGTGCAAAATGTTCTGCAGCTACAGCTGCATCCATATGAAATTCTTCAACCGTCGTTACTTAACTACTAGTTTACTACTTGATGTATAAAGCTGTCTAGAGAGGGTAAACGTCAAATTTTGTTTAGTGCATTTGGTGTGGTCTTGTTTGATTGGTCATGGTTGCTAAAAAAAAATAATGAAATAAAAAGGTTAGTTTAGTTCTTAATATTATTCTTTGTGCATCTTCGCATTGTTGGCTCTGCCTATTTCTGCGTCATTAGGCAACCATGACCAAGCCTTAAGCAAAGACAAATTTTGTCTCACAATTTAGATTTTGGATTATGAGACAAATTTTGGGTGGTAGATGAATCGTGAAATAAATGTATATTTTAAGGCCACATGGCAACCGAGAGTTGAGACGCTAAGTTATTTTTTTGGATCACAAAACTTTTTACCACACTGGTAGGTTTCCGTGCCAAGTAATTAAGCAAGGACCTATTGAGTATATTTTCGAGAGCGATTCCGGCTCAAAGAAATTCCAGGAGGGTGTGTGGATATCACTTTCCATGCCAAACGATTAAGCAAGGACGATTACTTTTAGAGAAGATTTTCGGGAGTGGATATCACTTTTGTTCACCAAGCAAAAATCATTACTAGAATTTAGAAACTAGAACAATCTGCTTCTAAAAAAAAATCAAAACAGCTACAAATTTTTTGTACCTTTGAGGGATGATTTTGTTACGTGTTGCGCCCCATATTAGTTCTTTAGAGCAGTTCCTATGGGATGAACAAACTCAGAGTTTGTTCATTTTGCTCCCACTATGGAATGAACAAACATGAAAAATATATGTTCAAATCAACAAATATGTTGCTTTGAACATTGAGTCGGAACATCCAGCCCGCGTCTGTGGTAAACTCGGGCGATCGTGCCATAGACGTGGAGTTAGAAGGAAGATCGCTGGAGTCGGAGGGAAGATCGCTGGAGTCAGAAGGAAGATCGCCCCTCACATATTCTCTCTCCAAAACCTGATTATTATAATTATAGTTTATTTTTTATTATTTATTTTATTAGTTAAATAATCTGTGAGACCAAACTCTTATTAGTTTATATAAATAAAATCATTAGTGGGACCCAACTCTTATTTGTTTATGTTAATAAAATCAATAATGGGATCCTAAAATATCAGATTTGTTCATTTTGCTTTGTTTCCCATAGTGGAGATCATCCACTTGGCTCAACAAATTTTTATTTTTGTTCATTGCCATAGAAACTGCTCTTAAAAACATTTCCATTTCATCCTATCAAAAAAACAAAAAAATGCAAAACTGATAAATGGTAATAGTCACTATTCGATTATATGGGGCGGGCTAATTCTGTAGGCCTCTTGTTACACTCGAAAAGAATTAGGGCACATCACCACACACTTTAGGGTTTTACTTTCATAGTTTTTTTCATTTATAAACTAGCTACCTCTCTCTCAATCTAAACCTCGCCGTTTTCTTCTCTTCTGTGTTTTGAATCTCTAACTCTAAAATCCAAAAGAAGTTCTTTCATTTTGATTTTCTCTGGTTAAAATATGGATTACTCGGAAGAACATCCAGCTAGCACTATGATTTTTCCTCTCAAAAGTAAATCAATGGCTTTGAAAATTGTCTGGGCACTCCGATTTATCGGAGACCTATTTAATGGAAATCATAGATCAGTTTTGTGATGTTTTGGTGCTTCAGATTGAATAACCCTTTTCAGAGGCTTTTTTGTTTTAGCCTGGTTGATTATGAATCTTAGTGGAATTGTCTATCAATATAACTAAATTTGTTTGTTTTTTTTTCTTCCATCAATTGTGTATGAAAGTTTTGACTGTAACCAAACCATTTGCAAGCTAGAAAGTAGACGGGAATGAAATTTGAAAATTTTGTCTATTTCTAGTATGTTTGAGTTTCGAGATTCAAAATTGCATATCAATGATCCCGTAGTTGTTTCTAATTGTTCTCGATCAAATATGTAATGCTCTCTGTCCAAGTAATATGATATGATCTTCGGAGGCCTAATTTTTGCGTATATGCTGTTATTGTTAGATTGTATTATTTTTGTTCAAATGGATTACTGGAACATCCTCACTATGATTTATACTCTCAAAAGTGAAATTTTCGATTGCTAAGATCGGTGCAGATCCAATCTAGCCCCACACACAAGAAGTTCAAACTTACAGCTGTGGGGTATTTGAAACATGCCACTGATTCGAATATACGTATGTTCCACTTTGAACAGATGATGGGGTTGGTGTGTTCAGAAAAACATTTAGATCTCATTTTCTTGATGTTTCCGTGTTTCAGCTAAGCCACCACATCCTTGTACTGCATCAGTCGCTTGGTGTTGTCTCTCGTTTCTTTTATTCGGCTTCTGACTTGGTTAGATTATAAATCTTCAAGTAAAGATTCAAGGTGCACAATTACATATTAACATATGTAAATTCATACTTGTGATAGGATTTTGGACTATCAGATAAGCTTTGGATTAAGTTTGAAATTAATATAGAGCATGTATTATTTAAGGTCACATTGTAACTTTAGAGGCACTCGTCAATTTTTGCATCATGTTGTAGATCAAGACGTTAAGATATCAATATCGTTATCAACTCACCTCAAGTGATAGACTTGATCCAAAATATATGCTCAATTTGGTAGTTTACATGAAAAACAAATTTTGATTGTGTTTGCAAGAAAAAAAAATCGAGTAGCCGTGACATTAATTTTTTTTTTTTGGGTCACAAAAAATATTATATTATCACATCGCTACATTTTCATGCCAAACAATTAGACAAGGATGATTATCTCTTGGGTACATTTTCCGCGGCGAAGATTTCGTGTTCAAGAAAATCTATAAGAATGTGTGTGGTCTATGGATACCACTTTTGTTTCAGAAGCAAAAACCAGTTTCAGAATTCAGCAAATAAAATAATTTGCTTCCAGAAAATAAAAAACCTTAGTATTTGTAAGCCTCCAAATGATTTTTTTTTTTTTTTTGACTTAAAAGGTTGATGTATAAAAAAGAAAATGTAATAAGGCTGTAAGCCTCCATTTTAGATATTACAACTTATCTCATATCAATAATTACTTTCGAGTGAGTGATTGTTTCTCTAAAGAAAATATACTTGAACATGTTATGCTTTCCTCCCCATACATATATCAAATGTTTAATCTCGATTATTGTTTCCCTCTCTGACGTGGACCTTTTATGCGCCATTACTCGTCTCCTTTCTCTCGTTCCAAATTTCCTAGCATACTGCAAATATAATCAGTGGCTAGAGTTTGCGACCTCTGTTCCTTACTCTCCTATATTTCCATGCTCGTAGTTGCAATGTCAGTGAACCATCTTGAACCCATTTTACGTTGTATCCTCCAAGGAAATAATCATACATCAGAGAGTAATTGCAGTGTAAAAGAAGATGATATACTGTTTCTGGTACTTGGTTGCACAAAGCACATGTAAGATTCTGTATTTTACACCCCTTCTTACCAAGTGATCAGTTGTAGGAATTGAAGCTATTGTCCAGATAAAGAACTGTACTTTTGGAGGCACTGCTTGAATCCAGATACATGAATGTGGAACTGTAGGACGTGTTGCAGGAATTTGTTCCATCAGCCAATTGTAACAAAGCTTTGCATCAAAACCTCCAGTAGTTGTGCACACTAAATCATCTTCCTCTTCATCATTAAGTGTTGGGGGAGTACCTAAAGCTGCAAACAATGCCACCATCATTTATGGGATTTCTTGTTGAGTCAGATTTCTTCTAAGTTTCAAATTCCAAGCATTATTCTGTATCATGTCTTGGACAACGCCTTTTCTGTTTTTTCAGAGTTTTTGAAGGTTTGGATATTGAAGCTTCAGAGATTTAGTTCTTGTCCAGCAATCCCACCAAAACCTAATTGCATCTCCTTTGTTGATCTGTGTTGTAGTGAGTTGCTCCACTATCTGTTTTGGTTTTTGTATATTCTTCCACATTCCTCTGCCATGGGGTTTATTATAATTTTTCACCCATAAATCTTTGCTCTGAGTCTGCATCTTTTCTTGTATTATTCTTCTCCATAATTGTTTTCTTTTTCTTTTGCAAATATCCATGACCACTTGGCCATCAATGCTTTCTTGGTAAGTTTTAGATTTCTAATACCCGAACCACAAAGATTCTTCCGTCTGCAAGCTCTTTCCCAAGCCACCCAATTTATTCTTTTTCTCTCTGCTGTTGCACCCCACAAAAATCTTCTCATTATTTGATTGAGCTTCTGTTCTACCATAACATGCATTTGAAAGATTGACATTTAATATATGGGAAGGCTTGAAAGTGTTGTTTTGATGAGTAATAATCTTCTTGCTTTGGTGAAAAAATTTCTCTTCCATTGAGCTACCTTCTTTTGGTGATTTATAAAAGACCTACAAAATTTAATATTGCTAACGGATGATTTCATTATGTGTTGTGCACTATATTAGTTCCTTCAAAGGATTAGCATTCCCGATACTTACACGTCAATGACACTCACATCTAAATTTAATAAGGTTGCTAACAAGAGATACAATTTATTTAGGGTCATTCAAATTCGGTACTAAGACAAAACATTTTTCTCCTATGAGAAAGTACGCCAAACAATTACTCTCTCCGTACTTATTATATAGGCGGAATATGGGATTTTTCTAGTCCCACTGTATAGGCGGAATTCCATTTCCAAGAAGATTTTTGACATATATACCCATATTTATGTTGTATGGGAAATTGTAGTGAGAATAAGACAAAGGGTACAAACAGGAAAAAACATAAAAATTTATGAAACCCAAACAATTTCTTAATTGAAGAGATTTCACCTTCTCCGCCTATATATTGGGGACGGAGGGAGTACTAGCTACCCGAAGTGGAAGGGTAAAAGTCACTATTAGATTATATAGGTGGGCTAATTCTACGGGCCTCTGCTGTTCTATATAGAAGTTTTTACCCTTGATAAGGACTAGGGCACATCACCACACACTTTAGGGTTTCATTTATAAACTATCTACCTTTCTCTCAATCTCACTGATCAAAACTAGCTACAACTTCTCCGTTTTCATCTCCTCTCTGTTTTGAATCTTGAACTCTAAAATCCAGAAGAAATTATTTCATTTTGATTTGCTCTTTGGTTAAGAAATGGATTATCGGAATAACATCCTCAGATCTACATAGAATCTACCGGCAGTATGATTTCTCCTCTCATAAGTAAGACATTGGTTTGAAAATTGGTTTGGAAGCAGAGACAAATTAAAGGAAATGATGGATTGGTTGGTGTCCTCTGCTCTAAAGAAGAGACGGTGAATTGTTAACTTTTGAGGTTTTGGAGCTTCAGATAACCCACCAGCATCTATTGCATAAATCCCGTCTCCTTCGTCTCCTTTTTGATGTTTTGTAACCAAATCATTTGCAAGCTAGAGTCGATTTTGGGGCATGTTCCCTATTTTGTATAAACAAGCTACACTCACTTATAATATCTCTCTCAACCAAACTACACTACATCGCCGTTTTCGTCTCTTCAATTTGATTTTTGCTAAAATGGATTATTAAACGCTTGCATTATGATTTTTCCTCTCAAAAGTAAAATTGCTGATAGCCAAGATGTGCGGAGACCCAACTTA
This sequence comes from Papaver armeniacum, assembly GCA_023531295.1. NCBI lineage: Eukaryota > Viridiplantae > Streptophyta > Magnoliopsida > Ranunculales > Papaveraceae > Papaver > Papaver armeniacum. The sequence continues at coordinate 345,332 of JAJJWW010002160.1, read as the reverse complement.
CGAGTTCACCTGAGAAGTTTTCCAAGATTTGTGGAATTTCAAAGGGGACAGTGATCCGGACGCATGTATCTTCCATTAAGAACAACTGATGGTGGTTTGTGTGTTGGTTTGGCCAGGGAAAAAAAACATTTATATCTCATCTTTTCTGATATGTCTGTGTTTAAGATAAAACCATCTACGCTTGGTGTGGTCTCCCTATTATTTTCTTCGGCTTCTGACTTAGTTAGATTATAAATTTTAAATGAAGATTCAAACTGCACGTCCCGGTGGAATTTTCTCTATGTAACCGACTTTGGGCATTTGTTACTGTTATTATATGTTTATGTTAAAATAGTGGTAGTACTTATAAGAACTAAAATTGATTTTAGGTTTGATGGCTTTGAATAATACTCCCTCTCTCTTTGGAAAAGAGATACTTTCACTTTTTCATTTTAGTCTAAAAATGGGTCAAATTGACAAAGTGAAAGTATCTCTTTTCCAGAAATGGAGGGAGTACTACCTCGGTTTTACGAAAAGTGATACTTTCACTTTTTTCATTTTTGCCTAAAAGTAGGCAAAAATGAAAAAAGTGAAAGTATAACGGAGGGAGTACCTGTTAGGTGTTTGATATAATTCAAGTCAAGAATGAGTTTATTTAGATTATGATAGCATGAACAAAAATTGATGCGTTGTTATTAGAAGTTTGATCCTGATTTGGAATTCCTACCACAATGGGAGTGTGTTTGTTGATTGAATTACTAAAAATAAATGTGAGTGAAATTTGGTAATTTTGCTCCTTGAATCTAGCATTTGCAAGTTCTAGTGCCCTGTTGTTTAATGCTTCCGCTGACTAGAAACCGTTTTACTTGAATAGAATCGTGAAAAGCCCCAAAAAAACTTAGATATAGATATGTCCTTGATATTGACCTGAATCCTTGCAGCTTCAACATAAGAGCCTTAGCTTTTAGTTTCTCTGGCATTAGCTTAAAGAAGAGGCAGACAAGCTGCTTTCTGAAAATCCTCACTTTTCTGCTATTGCATCATGTCCATTGTTGTTTTTTTTTTTTTTTAACATTCACTTCATTTCACCAAGAGTTTAAACCATTAGCAGTACAAAATCGCCTTGATTAGAAGGCTGTCATCCATTGATATGAATAGTAAATCCTTTCGATGGATTTATTTATACTCTTCATCCTCAATGCATGAAAATCTCCAATCATGTCTAAGGTATGGAGATTGCAGAGGTAGGGCCTCAGCTTAATCCCTGTAGTATTGAGCTATAGTAATGGTTAGAGAGTCTGACTTAGCTAAATTCAGATATAATTGAGCATGCCATGGCATTGTTAGCATGTCATGGAGCCCTTTATGAACCTCTACAATATCTTTCAGTCGTTACATGTGCCTGGCAATCAAAAAATGTAAGACAGTAGCTAAAGGATGGTGTGCAGGATCGGCCAGGCTATAGACCCAATGAAAAGTAAGAAATCCAGTACAAGGTGAAAAACAGAAGAAACGTGGTCGCTCAAAACTTAGATGAAGTTGGGCGGGTTCAAGTTAAGTTCATTGGAAGTGGAGATGTTTGAAAGTCATCATTGTATGACAGACGTCGGTTTGTCCTAAGCAGAAAATAAAAGCATAACGGCAGATGGTTTGTCGAAAAATTATTAAACGGCGGAACAGGCGAATAGCCCTTTGCCCTATGCTCTCGAAGAAAAAGAAAAAGTAAAACAAAGTCACCGTTGGATGATATCAAGTGGGCTAATTATTTGGGCCTATTGTATTGCTACATTAAATATCATAGCCTTCATAACGATAAGGGCACACTTTAGGGTTTAGTTTATAAGCTAGCTGCAATCTCTATCTCATTCTCACTGAAACCAAACTACACAGCTTCGCCGTTTTCGTCTCCTGTCTGATCCGAATCTCTAAAATCGGAAGTAGCTCTTTCATTTTGATTTGCACAAATGGATTATTGGGAACGTCTACACATCTACCTGCACACTCAAGAAAGACCTGCACTATGATTTTTCCTCTCAAAAGATTCACCTTAATGTTATCCTCCATCCTTGTCTTCGCTTGGTGGTGTGACTGTAATCTCCTTTTTGTTTTATTGATCTTCCGACTTGGTTGGATTATAAATCGAATATACAAACTGCAGTGAAATTCTCTATCTATCAATGTAACCAAATTTGCTTTTCTTTTTTTTGGTGAATAATTTAAATTTTACATTTTAAAACGGTTGTGTTTCCTGATTCAGAGATTCTATTGTTGTTTTTGCATTGCGAACAAAAGTGATATCCACAAACCCTCATAGAATCTCTGAATCAGGAAACACAGTGAACTCCATTACTGTCCTTCAACTGGGCATAATGGATGATGAAGGAAAAGAACTGAAAACTGACGGGATTAACCAAGAAATTAAAGCTACAATTTTATATTGGGCTATTCCTTTTAAAGCTTTGGAGGGAATCCATTTCGAGGACCTTATGTGCAGATGGGGAGTTGTTGTGAGAGATTGAGGAGATAGGCTTGGGTTGGGGTTCTGGGTGTACACTTTGGCCTTATTGTAAAGGCTTCAGTGTTTTATTTTTCCTCTGTAATTCTTTATTCTTTTTTCTCCTTAATATATATATATATCTATCTATTTTTGCTGATCAAAAAAAATAATGGATGATGAAGGACAAATGGCAAAGATGCAAATGCGCAAAAACTGACCTTGTGCATGCTCGCTAAGCTAGACTTAGAATTCCAGCCAATTCAACATTCCTTCATTAATTTCACCGGTTCCTCGTAACCTCAGCACATGCACTCATCCAAAGCATGTACGAGACAACCACTACGGGAAAAATTATCATTTACAACACTATATTAGGGTTGTAGTACCCCTACTACAACGCTTTTTTGTGTATTGTGTAGGTGGGGTATTGTAGAAAGTCCAAGCTGTTCTACAATACTTGACTAAGTGTTGTTAAGGGTGATGTGATTCATAGAATAAGGGTGACTAAGTGTTGTTAAGGGTGATATATTTTTAGAAAAAAATACATTTATGAGAGGACTCTTGGTAACAATATAGTTGGTTTAAAAATTCCAAACTTAAAAAATAAAACCTAATTTACCATGTTTGAAATCTAATGGAAGTCCAAATTCAGTTTAGAAATCGAGTAACTATTATATTATGACTCTTTTTTTTTCTTTTCAAATTTATATATAAAGGGGAGAAAACTCCACATAATTTCTACAAAAATAATAGGAAAAAAATAAATAAAATATGCACATATTCTTCACTTATTTAATGGATTTGCTCGCCACACCAAATAAAAAATTCATTTCACGGGCGGGGCAAAGTCCGGCGCACATCAAATAAAATATGCATCACGACTAGGGGAGTAAAGCCCCTCACACACCTACTTATATCATGAACAACCTGCAATATAATTTTTCCTCCCAAAAGTAAATTTGTTGATTTCTAAGCCCGAAATCAACAAAGGGGACCCTAAGCCCGAAACAACAAAGGGAACGCTTTGAACAAATGATAGGGCTGCAGTGGGTGTTTAGGAAGAAAAACATTTGGATCTCATATTTGATGTTTATTTCAGCTAAAACCATCTTCTATTGCATCAGTAGCTTGGTGTCCTCGCTCTTTTCTTTTATTCAGCTTGTCTTGGTTAGAATATAAATCTTTAAGTAAAGATTCAAGACCCAGTGGAATTCTCTATCTATGTAACTAAGTTTGGTTTTATAGTTAACCTTAAATAAAAATCGGTTGAGTTTTTGGATTCAATTGCGTAATATGATATGATCTTCCTGAACTTCTAATTTTTGGATATCTGTTGTTACTCTTAGATTTTATTCTTAAAATAGTAGCAGTACATGTACTTGGTTATAATTTAGAAATGTTGTTCCATTTTATTCTTATAAAGATTCAAGGTTGCATGCAAATATTTGATCTTGGGTGTATTCCTTCTGAATTGCACATTTAGCAGTGAGATTATGATAGCCTGATTAAGAATTGATGTTGTACTATTACTACTTTAATCCTGAATAGGAAGGAATTCCCACCATTGTTGTGTGGAAGTGTGTTAGTGATTGTTGGTTGAATTACTGTAAAAAATGCTAGTGAAATTTGGCAATTTTGCTCACCCATGAATCCTTGCAGCTTAACATAAGAGCCTCAGCTTCTAATTTCTGTGGCATAAGCTTGTGGACAAGATGCTTTCTGAAAAGCTTCACTTTTTTCTATTGAATTAGCATGTCCATATTGTTTGTTTTAACATTCGCTCCACCAAGAGTTTAAACCATTTCCAGTAAAAAAAAATGCCTAGGTTAGAAGGCTGTAATCCTTCGATATAAATGTCAACAATTATGACATTTTGATGAGTGCAAAAACTAAAGTACAAAAATAGATGAAGTCGCATCATCTTCGCAAACAAATGAACGACCGTATACTACCTCCACATGGACTAAACAAAAAGGTCGACACATATGCTACATCTTAAGTATCGAATGACCATCTTGTAGGCTTCCTATAGCTTAACTGTGGCTCGAAAAAGAAAAAAGGATTGTGGATATCCGAACAAAATTATTTTTGACCCATTGCTGACTCCGTCCCTGATCCCTATTATGCTTTATAGTTTGGTTGGGTTAAGGACATATTATCACATGTGATTCCTGGGAGAAAAAAGAATTATTTTGGGTTTTATCACATAGGTATATTTTTCACAAATAACTCTTCACTATGAAGGCATTGTTTGAATACAGGAATCAGAGAAGTCAGTTTTTAGAATATGTCCAGCGGGCTAATTCAGTTGCCCTCTTGTGCCTCATTGAAGTTCTTTCTCACTCTTGATGATGATATATAAAGGCACACCCTATTTACACCCTATTTACTCTTGATGATTAGGATAAGGGCCTGTTAGATTATGTCTACCGGGCTAGTTCTGTAGGCCTCTTGTTCTGCCCAATCGAAGTTACCCTTGATAAGGAGGATATTGAAAAATCACATGCTTTAGGGTTTTATTGATAAGGGTACAACTAACACTTTAGGGTTTTGCTTATAAACTAGCAGCAGCGCATGCTACACTCTCCATCTCATTCTCACTGAAACCAAACAACCCTACTTCGCCGTCTCCTCTCTTTTCTGGATCTCCAAAATCCAGACTAGAAGCTCTTTTCATTTTGATTTTTGCTAAAAAAATGGATTACTGGGAACCTCCATACATCTATCTACCGCCAACAAGGACCTGCACTATGATTTTTCCTCTCAAAATTTTCACCTTCCAGCTAATAGGTACCTCACATTCAGATCTTGATATCATTCAGGTACCCAGCCCCCATCAAAAGATAGAATGTTTTGATGTGGTCACATCCCTTTTCCTTCCTCCGGACTTGGTTAGATTATAAATGATTGAGTAAAGATTCAAACTTCACGACCCGGTGGAATTCTCTCCATCTAATGTGACTACTTTTTTTTATACTCCCTCCGTCCCACATATATAGGCGGAATTTTGGTTTTTGTTTGTCCCACTAAATAGGCGGACTTTGCTTTCCAAGATGAATTTTTCCATATATACCCATATTTATTGTACATATGTAATTGTGTTGGAGATAAGACGAAGGGTAAAACAAGAAAAAACATATAAAATTATGAATCCCATGCAATTTTCTTAATCTAAGAGAATTGGCTCTCTCCGCCTATATATGTGGGACGGAGGGAGTATTTTTTTGGTGAATTCTAAATAAAAGTCTAGACTGTGTAACCAAACAATTTGTACCAAGAAAATATTCAGGAAATGAAATTTATATTTTCCATTTTGAGTTTTCTTGTTTTTCATTTTTCCGGTCAAACATGTAGTATTACTCTCGTAGGTGTAAATAATATGATCTTCCTGAAACCCCTCAATTTAATATGTGATCGAAGGAGGAGATGAAAGATTGAGGAAAACAAAGAACAAATTAGAAGAAGAAGAAGAAGATTGAACATGAAATTGGATATGGTGATCTAAATGATGATAGAATGTTTCTCATTAAGCTCCTTTGAGACTTAGTTTCTGATAGAAACAAAACATCTGGTTTTTCCAAGTTTAGGATAGAGTGAAGGTGTTGTTGAGTTTTTTTATGGCCACACCCTTGTGTGTTCCAAGCTAGAATTTTCGTTTGTAGCCATTCAGTAAAAAAACAAATGTAAGAGCAATAAATTTATGGGCCAAATATTACCAGAAACTAGTGAACAAAGTGTACCTCAGTATACCTATGTGCTTGTTCAAATGGTTAAAAATGCAGTTTATCTAAGGTTTGAGTAATTAGATATCTTGCAAACACTACAAGTTAAGACTTTAGTAATTTGTGTGGCACCTATTCTAGATGAAAGAGCAGTTTAACTAGGTTATGATGAAATAATTGAAAATAATTTCTAAAAGGACCTTTGAGAAGGTTGGATGAATCAAAGAAGAAAATTTTTAGGGATCCGGTGTAAGGATATCACAAATTATACTAGGATCAGTAAGATTTAAGTGAAGTAGACATACCTGGCTCTTCCCTTTTCCCTTGTCTGCAGCATTGACTTGCAATTGTCCTATCTTTTCATTTATGGAGAGAGTATCCTTGGTTAGTGATGATTTCCCCTCAGCAAAAGACCCAAATTGATTAATTTTGTTTGTTTCAAAAACTTCAGAAGATGCAAGAAAATTTGAAATTTCCTAAGATGCAGAAAAAAGCGAATCCGCCACAGCTATAGTGATTGAATCATTAGAAGCCATAGAGGAATGAGGAGAGTCCAAAGATATTATAGAATCAGAAATTGAAATGTTAAGACTTGGATTTGGAGGACTAATGGAGATTTAAGAATCATAGAAAGTGACGCAAAACGCCGGTTTAGGGAGAATACAAGAAGATAGATCTTCCTCCGGTGTGAAAAATTGTTCAATCGAATCTTCCAAATTTACCTCTTCATTTTCTAAAGGTATAAAATTATCCGAGTTATCAGGAGAAGACAAAATCTGATTCACCACATCTTGAAGTAAACCCGTGTTTTGAGTTTTAAAATCTAGATCTGAGATTGGTTGATAAGAACGGGCTGGAGAGAAAAGACGATTAGGAGGAGAGTCCCAGTAGCGCTGTCTCTTACCCAGAATTGAATACACTTGATCCAAAATTTCCGCTTCCTCTCCATCCTCATCTGAAGAAATAAACTGCACTGGATTGAATGAAGAGGGTGATGAGAATGATTCAAAAGGTTGAAGCACAGATTCTGGTGAAATAAAATTTGTTGGAAACCCATTTGCAGCATCTGATACAGTTTTTCTATCTATTTGCTCATTAATGAGCACTTTGAAATCGGTGGCCCAACTATGCGATTTAGGCTCCAAGACTGAGATTGGTCCCTCATCATAAATATCCTCAAGAGGCAATTTATGTTTAATAGCACAACCTTCTTCGATATGTCGTAACCGATGACAATGGTCACAGACCCTAAATGGAAGGTCCAAGTAGATAAAAGACACCGTAGTTGCAGGGTTATTGCCAACTTTGACTCTAGCGGTTGTAATCAGTGGTCTTTCGATGTTTAAATAAATTCTAGCAAAAACATCATGTCCAGGCAGTGGGATTGCATTTGCGGGTGAAATGCTGGTCACTATCCCTAAGTGGTTTCCTATTTGTGCTATGATGTATTCATTAAAGTGATAATGATGCAAGTATAGGAATTTCACCCAAACAACAATGGTTTTAAGAGTGTTTCTCTCTATTTGCATTCCCGGGAACCAGTTAGCAATTAGAAATGCGTCTCCATATAGATGCCAAGGAGCATTTGTAAGGATTCCAACCATTATTTCCCTGTCAGCAAAAGAGACTAAGAAAACGTTCACCCATATTTGTTTTACTTTAAAACTTGTTGATTTCCCCCATCTAAACTTCAAAGCTCTAGCAATATGGGTTTTGTTAAAAGAAGAAGTAGAAAAAATCCTTCCTATTATTGAGTTTTCAGGTGTAAAACCTTTAAGAGATGGAACATCAAAAGGTAATTTTTGATTTTTAAAAAGTCTTTTTTTGGTTGTTGCCATTCCCACAGGGATAGGGGTACAATTCATTTTACGGAATGTTAAAACCTAAGATTTGGAAAGCATTTTACCACTATAATTCTCACTGAGAGACAAAACAGACGCAACCCTTAAAGTTTAGTAAAAAAGAAAGAAGGGCTTTTAATGATAAGGCGATGATTAAGCTAAAAGATTGATACAGGTAAAGAGAAAGTGATTGATGGTGGAAGCTTCTATTCTTTAAAGCTGAGCACTCAGAGAATGAGAATGAGCATTCATTCTGTATGTAAATTTTAATTGAATCCCCTTTCTTATTTTTAAATGCAGGTTTGATGAAAGAAGTTAATCAGAGAAACTTTTTACCCCTGTTGGTTCTATTTCTAGCCAATGCAAAGGCTAAAAATTTGTACACCAGCCAAAACCATACATGTTTCATTTGATAGCTGGCTGTATAAAGGAAGTTACACCGTTATTTTTACTACACGTGTAAACTTAGGCCTTACCTATCCTTAACCAATGACGTACTTTTTTTTTTTTTTTTTTTTAAAAAAAAACTCTAGTACCAGTCAAACTGATGGATAAAAGACTGAAAATGTATTTTTGTTTTAGAGAACTGGACCCCCATATAGATCGTCTTTATCTTCTTTTAGTACCCATCTCGCATATGGGTAGCGATTAAACCCGTCCCGTTTTGTAAAACCGGATCCACATAGAATTTGAATTTTGAATTTTAAAATTTTCCAGTAGCTTATTATTTTATAGTTTTATCTAGTTTGTCGACCGTTGGAAGAGAAACCCCAATTTGAAATTACCGTCTGATGAACCGTATCAGATGGTGTTCTTGAAGATGGAGAAACCACACTGCCCTCAAATGGCATAGATTCCAAAGCCTAGTCATAAATTTGTTAGAAAAGAAGCAAAATGAAACGAATTCAACCTTTGGACATTTAAATTTCGTGCGTAATTTAAAGTCATAATTGTTGAATCTCAATAACCCTTGATGCATGCATGAATCATATGAATGGCCTCGTTTCTTTAGAAGCAGCTTATAAATCTCACCCCCTATTTTCTATTATTCTCTAAAACCTTTGTTACTCTATCAATATTATATACAGATCTTTCCTAAGAAACATGTCCAGAAGGATCCTCATTTTTCGTATGTCCTCTCCAGCCGGGAAGCGATATCGGTGCTGAATTTCATTAGAGAGGGTTGAGAGGATTATTGGTTAATATTACACAGATCAAGCCGAACGAGCAGCCACCAGACTCCTACCTGGTCCACATAAAGCTATAATCCCTTTTGTTGGATCCACTAGAGCTTATTAGGAACAGGACAAAGCTAATGGTTTTCGTATGTATCTTGATAATCCCTTTTAGAGGAAATGAGATAGAAGGAAGAATTGGCAGCAGATAGGAAGAGGGGAGCAGAAGATTACCTTTCATAGTTTTTTATTATGTTTTGAAATTTTAATTTTATGAAAAAGAAATTCTTTTGATTTCTAAGCTAAATCTATGAGAAAAAAAATATGAAAAACATTTTCATGAATGCAAAGTTATGCTTCTAAAAGTGTAGCAGAGAGACCAATTGTTCATCACTTATCTTCACTCCCTCCATATCCAAGATTTTTTAATTGATTTGCTGCAAACTTAGGAGAGTGTTTGGAAGAACCAGGCACTAGGGGATTACTCCATATCTCAGAGAGAAAAGAGAGAGAAGAGAGAGAAAACAAGGAAAGTGTATCGACAACAACAAAATGAGTCATTTGGATACTCAAAATAGCTTAGCAGTTTCTTATGTTCACTTAAAACCTATGTTGTAAAAGGCGCTAGGCGAGGCGAGGCGCCAAGCCCATCGCCTGGCCAGGCCTAGGGCTTAAAAGGGTACCTTGGGTATTTGGTAAAGTCAGTCACACTTTTGGAAGATATTGGGGATCAGTCACACTTTTGAAAGAAATGTACATTTTAGTCACATTTTTGTGTGTTTCCTCAAGATTTTGGGTCATTTCGGTAATGTTGGATCTCCGGAAAGATTTTGATTCCTAAAACACATGTTGGATCATGACAGATTTTTGTTCACATGGACAGAATCAACAATATGACTTTAAAGGTGGATATTACCCGATGTAAATCTTGATCATCGAGTAAATTTTTGGACCATGAGATAAACTTTGGCTAATAGGCCATTATTCTGAGTTCACAATGATAGATTCTGGATTATAATGCAAATATTAGAGCACAATGCATACTCTAAGGCTACTGGGTAACTTCTAATTGACGATATAATGTTTAGGTCAGGTTATAGACCAAGATGATAAGATATCATGTAGTTAGGAGCTCCCATCAAGTGATGCACTTGATCTAGGTTGGGTTTCCATAAGCTCACATGTATTTACCACCAATTTCGTGTCCAACTGAGCTGCAATATCAACTTCCGTTGATGATATTATTCGTTCCCTGTTTGCTGGCCATTGTGTTATCACATTAGCAGATTTGCAGATTTGCTGGCCAAGCAGATTTATTTCAATAAGGAATGAAATTTATTTCAATCTTTCAAGCAACAAGATGTTGAAGTCGACACAACATTGGTGCTTCATATATAGGTGAAGAATGAGATTACATTGTTCACAGGTCACTGCATTAAAGAAGATGCTGAAGGGTAAACCCATAAGTCTCTTATTAGTTTGGCTTTGGTATATCGTCATGCTTTGGAATTCTCATGCTTGAGCCAATAATATTGGTAAGAATCAAATTTACTCAAGGAACAGGTGGAATTAACTCAAGAATACAACGAACTCAAGAATACAAGGGTCTCAGTTTTGTCCTGGCGAGAACAGCTAGACATGATACCATGTATAAACGTAATCTCGCATGTCCAGTTTTCAGAGCTTACTTATTATCTATGCTCAATGCCAAGCCAAAAAATAAAATAAAAAGTGTAAATGATTATTCTTGATTGAAAGATTATGAAATAAAAAGTTCAATTTGTTTTGAAACAAAATGGCACTCGCATCGCGCGTGCGTCTTTACTAGGTCAACAACATATTATCACATTAGCAGATTTGCTGGCCAAGCAATTAAGCATGGATGATTATATACTGAGTACATCTTTCGTAGCGAAAAATGCGGCTCAAAAAACATTCTAGCATGACATTGTTTGGATACTGAAAGAAGTCAATCGTTAATATGAATATGTCCAGCGGGCTAATTTACTAGGCCTCTTGTTGTTCTTATCCTTGATAAGGATAAGGGCACACCACACACCTTAGGGTTTTGTTTATAAACCAGGAAGGCTACAAGCTTACAATACACTCACTTCATATCTCAAACTACAACTTCGCCGTTTTCGTCTTTCTCTGATCTAAAATCTAGAAGAAAGCCCTCTTTCATTTTTATCTTCTCAAATGGATTATTGGGAATATCCATTATTTATGAACACAGTAAACAACGACATGCACTATGATTTTTCCTCTCAACATTAAGTCGGAACCAGAGGCTAATCAACGGAAATGATAGATTGGATGATTTTTCCTATCAACATTAAAATACATTGCGGTCGTCTTATCTTTTGATGTTGCTCTGCAGCATGGTCACCAACCATATATTACATATACCCTGGTGTCCTACTATATCCTGTGGTTTTTATATCTTTCTTTGTCCACTGTTTCTGATTTTTCTTGGTTGTTTATCTTCAATTAAGAATGTAAGCTCCATGACACAGATCTCTATCTATGTAAATTATTTTTTTGGAAACTCCGAAGTAAAAGTCTTGATTGTAACCAAACAATTTGCAATAAGAAACATAATTTAATTGCAAATCATCGATTCTATTTTTGTTTTTAATTTTTTCGACTAATAAGTTCCCTCTTTGAGTTCTTGCAGCTTCAAGAAAAAGTTGTGGCCATTGATAAGAAATTAGTACCTGTTATTTTCAGTCATTTGTTGTTAGTTGTTGTAAGATTTTGTTGTAAGATTTTTTAACAAGTACTAATGTATTGAATTAGTACTTGTTAGAATCAAGAAATGTTTTTATTTATGTAGTGGCTTTATGAAGAATTTAGATTCTATGCAGATATTTGATCTTGGGTTTGATGGTTATGAATTGGACATTTAAGTGTAATACCTGTTAGATGTTTGAAGGTCGAGGTGTTTGTTCAACATGAATAAGAGTTGAGATCTCCGGTTATGGTGTCTTCCTGTTTCCTGGGTGGGTGCAGCAAGGGCTTGGCACTTCTAATGTGGACTTCCTGTGATCCTTACCCTGGTTATTGCAGTGAGGTCACCGTCACAGTGTGGTGATTTCAACGTGAATTACAAGTTCAATTAAGCATCTGTATGTCTATTTCCAGTCTTCAGAAGGAAAAAAGTTTGTTCATGGCATCTGCGCACACGTAGAAATTTTCTTTTCAACTCCAGACTTTCATTGGGCCAATTTAGACGGGAAAATGAAGCTTCCTAGTTCCTTCGATTAGAGTGAGAGCAAAGGTGCAGATTGCAGGATAACACAATGGCGATAATGAAGTAAAGCTACTTGGGTATTGGGCAAGTCCCTACTCTGATAGAGTTGAATAGGCGCTCAAAATCTAAGGAATTGAGTACGAGTACATAGATGAAGATCTTAAGAGCAAGAGCCCAATGCTATTGCAGTACAATCTTGCTAATAAGAAGATTCGAATACTTTTCCACAATGGAAAACCTGTCGCAGAATCTCTAGTTATCATTGAGTACATTGACGAAACCTGGAAACAAAATCATATATTTCCTGAAGATCCTTACGAGAAGGCACAAGAACGTTTCTGGGCCAAGTTTGCTGATGAAATGGAAAGTGATAATTTTACCTGTATGCATACTCTCTGCGGAAATAATGAATTTGATTGACACGTCTTCTTCTCTTACAGTGTGCACCATCAATTTTTAATGTATTATGCAAAGTAGGGGAGAAGCAAGAAAAAGCTTTGAAGGAAGCTCAGGAGAATCTGAAAACTCTAGAAATGGGTCTAAAGCTGAGAATCTGAAAATAAATGTCTGAGTTTCCAGATTCAATTCCAATCACTGATTATTCTGTTGTTTTTGGAGTTTTTTCATCAAATATGTAATACTCATGTGTGAATAAAAATTTTTTGGGTATCTATATTGTTATGTTACTGTTAGATTTTCATCTTAAATGGATTCTTAGATCTTACTTAGATCTTAGAAATGTTCTATATTGGATCTTGGATTTGTTCCTTTTGAATTAGACATCCAAGTGTAATACCTACAAGACAACAATGAGTTTGTTTTAGCAGTGTACTATAACTACTTTGATCCTGAATATGAAGGAATTCCTACCACTGTTTGTTTGTTGAGTTACTTCTTCAATAATCCAAAATGGGAGTGTGTTAGTGACTGTTTGTTGCTCTAGTTTGCAAGTCCTAGTGCCCTGTTGTTAATGTTTTCGCTGTCAAGAAGCCTTTTTACTTGAGTAAAATAAACACTCACTCCAAGAGTTTAAACCATTTATAGTGCAAAATGCCTCGATTAGAAGCTTGTAATCCTTTGATATGACTGTCAGCAATTGTGACATTTTGGTGATGCAAAGACCAGAGTACAAAAATTGACACCGCCTACCCGGAAAAATGAATCCTTTTGATGGATCTCCTTCCATGAGAATCTCCCATGTCAGATAACTCGGACACCTCCTATCTCTAAGGATATGTGATTGGAGAAGGAAACCTTATCTTTATTCATCTTAAAAGGACATGTGAAACTCTTTGTACAATGTCATTAGCAGTCATGAGACTTCACTACAAAAACAGGTCCCATTAGTGAGGGTCCATAAACCGTCACAAATAGAAAAAACCCGTCACAAATAGCACAAAAACCGTCACAAATGAACATTTGTGACGGCCGACCGCCCGTCATGACTACTAGCGTCACAAATGTTATTTGTGACGGTTTTTCTCTTTTTGTGACGGTTGGTCATCCCTCACTAATAAATTCTCTATTTGTGACGCTTGTTTGGCTCTCACCAATTATACGATCACCGGCGGCTAAAATATTTTCGGCAACGGCTCCCAAGTCCGGTTTCGCATTTGTGACGGTTCACAAACCCTCAGTAATATTTTCCGGCCATCGTCCTTTAACGTTAACCGGTCACCGGAGTTGGATTTTAGAGACAAAATTCTCAGAACATAAATCTTTAGATAGAAACTTGCATTCATATATAACAAATTAAGTTTTAGAAAGTTCTCCATTGAACTTGTATTCATATACAATAAAGTTTTACATGGCTTTGAAACTTTACATATATATGCAATTATATTTTACTGTTTTAAAAACATTAGAATTTAGTACGCCTGTGTAATGTTTGGGAAACACTGCGAACACAACTAATGGCATGAAAACAAAAAAAAGACACCATTCCCTTACATTCAATAAATCACCCACCCATATGGCATGAAAACAAAAAAAGAATCATCCCATTCCCTTATATTCAAAAAAACAAGAACCTATATCAGTCACCCATCCACACTATCATCTTCCATTCATGGACGGTTCCTAATCTCCGCATCAGTCCTGTAACATACACACCATTTCAAGCATTACTAACAGTGACGTAAAAGCTTACATCTGCTGCACACTTTGCATGTGGTTTAGAGCCAGTAGTATGGTGAAAGTTTTGTTTCTCCCTGTTCTGTTTGTTCACCTTGCATATTATCTAGACCAATTACATATAAGATTATAGTGTTAGGACTGCTTAAAACTATAATAAGCATATATCGAATTGACACTTATACTTAAACAAAAGCTAAACAACTGATATGAATCATCAGTTCAGAAGAACAAGGAACTACAAAATACTAAATAAAAGCTACTCTTTTTTCTTGAATATAGAACATCTGTAACACCAAAACACCAAAAGCAAAACACAAAACAAAATAGAAAAGGTCAAAACAATATTGACACTTACTTGTTTCTTCACATCTTTTTCCCAAACCTCAACGAGTATCCTCCAGTGGCTCTCAACAACATCATCTATCATTCACCTTGGTAAGAACTCGGTGCTCCAACACTTCTGGGTACGCAGATATTTGCTGACAATTATACAACCACAAAAGATTAAAAAACATTGCAGAATTTGAGAAAATCTATATATTCAATTTGGATTCAGTAATGTACCTTTATTTCAAGTATCACATTCTGAATTAACTCTGGCGACATGTTTTTCCAGTCTCCTACTGTTAACGGTAGCTTGTTTCCATCTTTCACTAGATGACTGATATATTTGGTTAGGTAAGTACCATTTTCCCCCAAAGGGCACAAGAGACGCATATGCACTTCAACTTGAATTCTCTGATCTGGTTGTAGGTTTTGCAAGAAGTTCATTTTCGCCGGACCTCGACCCATCCTACAATGAGAGTTATGATGATGTTAGTAAACATAAATTGAATTGACACTTCTAATTAAACTGAGAATCAGATTTATCGCTAAAAAAGTAAGCAAAACTTGTTAAGAGACAATTTCAAAAGAACAATCTATTCCACTATATGTTATATTAAGACGAATACATTAAAAGTAAAAGCCAAGAAGGAATGCAAGAAATGGAGTTTCTTTGAATCTTCTAACAACTTATAGAACTACATAGCTGAACTATCACTTGGCATGCCACTCATTTCTGCATCTAGCATATCACTCTTATCCTCATCAGCACACATTGGTAATCCATATGCATCTCGCAGCATCACTGTAATGTCATCTCCAACCTTAAGACTGGTTAGGACCGGCACCATGATGATCCCCATCATATCTCACTAACACTCATATAACTCCAATGGCCAACAGTCCCATTTTCACTCCACGGCTAAAGATTAGTAATACATATATTTATTTATTATGACTCCAAAGAAATGGCACTACTAACTCTTACCCCGGCATAGCTAAAGAGATAACAAAGAAGCATACATTCTTCACTATGCGCAATAATCTCATTTCTATTGTTCATAAATTAGAACTTAGCAAATTGTGAATACGCACCCATAAACTGCATATTTAAACAATAATAGCAAGTGTCTCCATTTTCAATCATACCTGCCTTGCAACACCAATCAGAGAATTTAGGTAGAGATGGATAGAACACCCATCCCCAAGTCTCGAGATAAGAATTATTTGTAAGACATAAAATAAAGAATTTCCCTAAATCCACTCATCGCGGCGGCACTTTCTATACCTCCTAGAGATCGACCTCATATAAATGGTCGAGAATCTAAGAGGGACGGTGCAAAATAAAACAAACTATTAAAGTCTAACAACCATGAACTGGCCAAAAATGCAAACTTGTTGACAACTAATATAAATTATTAGCCATGACATCTCATCTACGGGATAAGTAAAGAATGAAATACATCCTATGAAATTAGTGTCCCTGACCAACATTCAAAGATTTGTACTAGCATATATTTTGTAAGCCAAAATAGTTAGGCCACCACTCACCAAATATAATATTCCTTTCTCTATCCATCAGCCCTATGTAGTTTAGTATATCTATACAGTTCAGTGTATAAGTTTGGGAATATACATGGAGGTACAAAGACTAAGTTTTGCTATGGAAACTACTTAATTAAATGCTTGTTGCGCCGTTCAAAATCATGAAGCAATGACACCATTTTGTTAACACTATATCATGTGTTCAGGCTAATCATATCATGACCAGACATCGTATGATGTTCGAATTAACTTAACAAGCACATCCTATTATCTCTATTATGACATCGACTCCCTGTTGGGCGAGGGCTCACCAGTTTATTCACTACCTTTCCTGAACTATCAGGCACAAACCTCAACAATTCACCCCTAATTGAGTTATCCCTAGATCCATTATCAAGCCATAAACACTTCAAAGTATCAGACTCTTGAAAGCCATAAACACTACAAAGAGCTGTAATGTACCTCTAGACAAAATACAACTATAAGAAAGCAACTCAATTACTCAATAGTAATTGAGCTACTATGATCAAAGTTGTAATGTGTACCTCTAGACAAAATACAACCCGGTAAACTCAAATTTCCATTCTAATAACATACTAAGCTATATACTTACAGAAGATATAAAGCACAAATGAACCCAAACCCACATCTAACAAAACAAATTACAAGAAACTACAAAAAAGATATCAAATTCCATCAACACAAAGGAACACAAACTTCAATCAAAAGGAAATCAAAGAAACTGAAATTTGAAAACTAAAAAATTAAATTAAATCTCTTTTCAATCAAATCTTCACCTTAAACCACTCATGTAGGTAAAGCTTCTTCCTTTAGATCCTGCATAAAAAAGAATAAAGAAATTAAAAGTAACAAAGAAAAAAATAACCCTAGAAATTAAAAATAAAAAAATAAAAAAAAATCTTCTTTTAAGATTCAAATTTTCATCTATAATTGACTCCTGGTTCCTCAAAGTTTGCTCTTTTAGTTCCTGCAAAAATATAAACCAGTAATCAAAATTAAAAATTCGCAAAATAAAATCAAACCCATTAATGGATTCTCCTCACCTTAACAGTCTCCTTCAGTTTCAGAGCTTCATCCTTTCCTTGCTGCAAACAAAAGCAATTAAAATCAAAATTAAAATTAAGATTCAATTAAAATCAAATTACTTTTGTTTAGAGAACAGATCGAGAACACCCGGAAGAGATGATAACGGAAAATTTATGGAGGAGATGAGAGCAGAGACGAGAGAAGGTAACATAGAAGAGAAGAGGCGAGAGCAAACCTGGAAGTTCTTCAGCGGCGGAGAAAATGGTAAGAGAACAAACTGATTAAAGACCAGATATTTTTAGAAGATAGAAGATAAGGCTGAAAAATAAAATAAAAAAAGAATTTTTTTTTTCTTATTTAACTTAAAATTTGGTGAAATAAGTGTAGGATAGTGCGGGAGTGCAAAAAAATTGGAGCCAATTTCTCAAACTTTTTTTGACGGCTGGGCAACCGTGGCCATTTTCTTGCCTGAATTGTTTTTTACACTGTCGGAAACACGAAACCGACAAAAGAAAAACCGTTCCTTTGACTAAACCTACTATTTCCCACGGTTGGTCAAAAACCCTCACAAATAGTCACTATTTGTGACGCCCTTACAAAAAAACCCTCACTAATAGGACCTATTTTTGTAGTGCTTGAGTAGGCATTAGCAAAGTCCACAATGGATGAGCAAAAGATGGAGCAAAACTGTATTTGGTCAGCGGTGATTAAGAGTTCGTCTGGAGTGGGGCGCTAGTATATTTACCGTTTGGAGTTCGGCGAAGATTAAGAGTGCTTCTGATTGTGGAGCGAACATATAATTAACATCTGATCACCGGGGCGGACTTTTACACATCGCATGTTTTTTTTTTCTTTTTTTTTTTGATCGGCAAAACTATAATAGTATATTAGAATAAAAGAATAAGAGTGATTACAAGTTGCTGGACGTACCAGCCATGCAACCAAAATAAAAGAAGGGAAAAGTAAGATGTTAGAGACAACAATAAATCAAACAAAGGTTCTAACAACCGCAAACAAGAGGGGAAGCTCTACTTTCACATCAGATCAGCCCATTTGAATACCAAATCACGAAATCACGAAACCTCTAAGAGGTTTT
Organism: Papaver armeniacum; assembly: GCA_023531295.1. Classification (NCBI taxonomy): domain Eukaryota; kingdom Viridiplantae; phylum Streptophyta; class Magnoliopsida; order Ranunculales; family Papaveraceae; genus Papaver; species Papaver armeniacum. The sequence continues at coordinate 326,717 of JAJJWW010002160.1, read as the reverse complement.
ATTTGAATTGACCAATACAACAAAACGGCTTTGATATCCAATATAATCCTTTCTTGGTCTTTTTCTATACCATTGAAACATATATTGTTTCGCTCCTTCCAAAGTATCCAGCAGATTGCATATGGAAGCAGCTCCCACATATGATTTCCAGCCATCGAGAAATTCCGGGTTTTTATCTCGTCGAAGGCATGTATGATATCATACCTTTGTACTCCCATCACCCAAATTCTGAAAAGAAATGGTTCCAAATTGGCCGAGTAATTCGCCAATGTATGAATAAATGATTGATTGTTTCTGTATCGGTTTTGCACAAGTAACACCTATTGGCTAATTTCCTTCCCCTTTGCTGAGGAACATCTTGAGTAAGTATGGAATTATGGTGTACCAGCCTGTTTATGGGTAAAAATCGTTTCTGCTGATTTCGGTAATTTCGGTAGGTGAGTAAGAAACTGGTTCAAACCCTAAACAAATGTGCTGCACGTGAGCACTTTATAGATTCGAGAGATCAATCTGTACAAGTCCGGCCTAAACCAAGAAATGGTCGTTCCAGACTTGCTTCGGTCACAAATTGGAGGAGAAGGGTTGATTTGGGGAGGGAAGCAAAGAAAGGTGTTGAGGAGAGTAGTATCTCGACTTGTATCATAAAGTGAAAGCTTAGGAAGCTTGCAAGAGATGAAAGCTTTTGGGAGAGCTTGCAAAGTTCCCTTTCTGAGAGTGTAGTATTTTTCTCCTGACCGAGACTTGTTGTCTAGTGGAAATAGGTAAGACCTATTTATACAAGTCGAGATTGAAACGTACCCTGGCCTCATGAAGGAAGAGAGTAAAGGGTGAAATAATGGGAGGAGGTGGTAACCGCATGGTTTAATGGGTGAAAACGTTTTTCACCATTATTTCCTCTTTTATTTGACCGCTTTATTCCTTTTCACGCTTTCTTAATGTGAGCGTAGTGTACGCCGCATCTTGTGACCGCCAAACCAAAACCTTAAAGAAGCATCCCCCAGTTTGTGTCGATGTCTCGAGTGTTGGTAGTGGCGCTGCTAGTGGCGCGTGTGGCATGTGCCAATGGCATGTGCGGAATGCCTTGGTGGTAGGTTGCACGGTTTGCAAGTTAGGATACCAGCGTGTGTGTTTGGCATGTGCAGAATGCCTTGGTGGTAGGTTGCACGGTTTGCAAGTTAGGCTACCAGCGTGTGTGTTTGGCATGTGCCAATGGCATGTGCGGAATGCCTTGGTGGTAGGTTGCATGACTTGCAAGTTAGGCTACCAAGCGTGTGTGTTTGGCATGTGCCAATGGCATGTGCGGAAATGTTGACCTAGTTGCAAGTCTTGCGAGCCTAGGGCGCTATATTTGACGTGGACCAATGGCATAGCGGCTTGGAAACATGGCTTGCGATACGTGTTGGCATGTGCCAATGGCACGTGCGGCCATGTTGACCTAGTGGCAAGTCTTGCAAGCCTAGGGCGCTAAGTTTGGCGTGGGCCAAAGGCATAGCGGCTTGGAAATATGGCTTGCGACACGTGTTGGCATGTGCCAATGCACGTGCGGCCATGTTGACCTAGTTGCAAGTCTTGCAAGCCTAGGGCGCTATGTTTGGCGTGGGCCAAAGGCATAGCGGCTTGGAAATATGGCTTGCGACACGTGTTGGCATGTGCGGCCATGTTGACCTAGTTGCAAGTCTTGCAAGCCTAGGGCGCTATATTTGGCGTGGGCCAAAGGCATAGCGGCTTGGAAATATGGCTTGCGACACGTGTTGGCATGTGCCAATGGCACATGCAGCCATGTTGACCTAGTTGCAAGTCTTGCAAGACTAGGGCGCTATATTTGGCGTGGGCCAAAGGCATAGCGGCTTGAAAATATGGCTTGCGACACGTGTTGGCATGTGCCAATGGCACGTGCAGCCATGTTGACCTAGTTGCAAGTCTTTCAAGCCTAGGGCGCTATATTTGGCGTGGGCCAAAGGCATAGCTGCTTGGAAATATGGCTTGCGACACGTGTTGGCATGTGCCAATGGCACGTACGGCCATGGTGACCTAGTTGCAAGTCTTGCAAGCCTAGGGCGCTATATTTGGCGTGGGCCAAAGGCATAGCGGCTTGGAAATATGGCTTGCGATACGTGTTGGCATGTGCCAATGGCACGTACGGCCATGTTGACCTAGTTGCAAGTCTTGCAAGCCTAGGGCGCTATATTTGGCGTGGGCCAAAGGCATAGCGGCTTGGAAATATGGCTTGCGACACGTGTTGGCATGTGCCAATGGCACGTACGGCCATGGTGACCTAGTTGCAAGTCTTGCAAGCCTAGGGCGCCATATTTGGCGTGGGCCAAAGGCATAGCGGCTTGGAAATATGGCTTGCGATACGTGTTGCCATGTGCTAGTGGCACGTGCGGCCATGTTGACCTAGTTGCAAGTCTTGCAAGCCTAGGGCGCTATATTTGGCGTGGGCCAAAGACATAGCGGCTTGGAAATATGGCTTGCGATACGTGTTGGCATGTGCCAATGGCACGTACGGCCATGTTGACCTAGTTGCAAGTCTTGCAAGCCTAGGGCGCTATATTTGGTGTGGGCCAAAGGCATAGAGGCTTGGCATTGCTGCCATGGTGCGCAGGGTGCGGCTTGGTTTGGCATTGTTGCCATGGTGCGCAGGGTGCGGCTTGGTTTGGCATTGTTGCCATGGCGCGCAAAGATGCGGCTTGGTTTGGCATTGTTGCCATGGTGCGCGATATGCGGCTTGGTTTGGCATTGTTGCCATGGTGCGCGGGGTGCGGCTTGGTTTGGCATTGTTGCCATGGTGCGCGAGTGCGGCTTGGTTTTGGCATTGTTGCCATGGTGCGCGAGGTGCGGCTTGGTTTGGCATTGTTGCCATGGTGCGCGGTGCGGCTTGGTTTGGCATTGTTGCCATGGTGCGCAGTCTGCGGCTTGGTTTGGCATTGTTGCCATGGTGCGCAGGGTGAGGCTTGGTTTGGCATTGTTGCCATGGTGCGCAGGGTGCGGCTTGGTTTGGCATTGTTGCCATGGTGCACAGTATGCGGCTTGGTTTGGCATTGTTGCCATGGTGCGCAGGGTGCGGCTTGGTTTGGCATTGTTGCCATGGTGCGCAGGGTGCGGCTTGGTTTTGGAATTAGGGTTCTGTGTTGAAAACCCTAATGCGGTATTTTGAAAAAATATCCCTATTAATTATTTACACCTGAGTTAAATGCTCTTAGTTAATGTGTTGCGGGTAACATTAGGTCATGGGGTTTTACGATTTTACCCCTTGTCTAAAAACCACCATCAATATTAAGTCCCCTGCTTAGCTCGGAACAGGGGCTTTGTTGCGAGGTAAGCATAAGATGGTGACAAACTATTAGGCCTCTTCCTATGCACATGCCAAAAAAATGGTGTTTGGCATGCCAGGTGGCATGCCAAACCATTTGCGCCACTATGGGGAAACCGCTGAGCGATCGAATCCCTAGCGAGCGATATTGACAATATCGCTGGCGTTATTATCAATATCGCTGGCGATATTCACTCTAGCGGTAACGGCTATCTCTTCATCGCTATAAATAGGTAACTTTCAAACTCAACACTTACCCCAAATTTTTTCTCTTCTTCTCAATCTATTATTCTCTTTTATCAATCTAATTTATTTCTTCTATTTGATCCAAATGGCACAATTAACCCAACTTGATTCGGCAACACAACTTGATTTTTCTGGAGTAGTACTTGAAGGTGCCGTTGAGAAGATATGTGATAGATTCAAAGAAATAAGTAAGAAGCAAAGAAGTCTCCCAGTTTTGGATATCAACCAAGTCAAAACCGCAACTAAGAGAAGGCCAAGAAAGGTTAAAGGCAAAGAAAATCAAGGCAAAACAAATTTGAAGCCAAAGAAGAAGATAAACAAAGGAGACTCCGTTCATGAGCGCATTGATTGGAAGTTTAGTGAAATGAAGAAGATGAACAAGATGAAGAACATTGTTCCAAATTTTTTGTTTTAGAGTCTTTCCAATTATTGTCTTGTTTTATGTCTTGTAAAATGACTATTTTAATTATATTGAAGTTTTTAATTTTGTGAAGTTTAATGAATTTGAAAATTTGACGAATATTGTTGAAAATTAATATTAATTATATTCTTAAACATTAAAAGTATTACAAATATTTAAACTTAAACAAATATTAAAAATATTAATACTTTAAAAATTTTAAACAAATATTAAAACTTTAAAAGTGGACAATTGAGAAATTACAACACAAATGTTGGACAATATTGAGGCAAATATCTTAAAACCTCGAAACAACTTTCAAAATGGAATTTTTATCCGTAGATGCGACGATATTCCACACGACACCTTTCCCCGAAATTCCACCGTGGTTTCACCACTTCTCAAGGTTGGACCTTCTCGCGAAGTAAAGCAACATCCCTAGTAACTTCCCGCGCTTAATTATACCGAAGCGTCGAACCAAATCTGAAACACTCCGACCGCGTAGGTTCATTGTTTGTTCTTGAAATTTTAAAAAAATTCCTTTCCCACAATAGTTGGTGATCAAATACTGGCTTCATTGTCAAATCAATATAATTCCTGCAAATACATTCATCTTCTCAGCGAGTTTTGAATTTTAGGTTTCGCCTCACTTGACATCTCCTAATTTGACTTTTCCTAGTTTCACTGTCTACAATTGCACGACAAGCGGCTCTTCGATTTTGGATAATACAGTGGTTTTCCATGCACTCAACCGTAGAGTGATGAAAAGAATTGGAGATTAAGAAATTCTAGAAAGATTGAGAAATTCTTAAGAGATTAAGAAATTCTGGTGTGAGTTGAAATGAGATTAAAATTAGGTATTTATAGAGGGGGAAATATTAGCCGTTGGATGAAGATCTCGATGAGCGGTTATCATAGTATCGAGCGATAGCTTGACTGTCGCTGTCAGTGGACTGACCATCGAACGATAGTTTGACCATCGAGCGACGAAGACTCTATCGCTCATTTGGAAACTTCTGTCGTGTATGCCTATATGCCGGAAAACATATTGGCATATGAGTTTGCGATTTGGCATACACATAGTGGGTGCATATATGCCAAATACCATGTTTTGGCATGTGCATAGGAAGAGGCCTTAACAGCAAAACGTAAGGAAAATTGAAGGAGGCTTGTCTGACCTTTTATAAATAGGATTTGGAATCCTTGCCTCTGGTAGTTTTGCACAAATCGGGAGGCTGGCACAATTGGTGGGCCCGGCGCAGCTTGGGCGACGTTGGGAAGTTGGCGTGAGTTGGGAAACTGAGTGTGCTAGCTGGTGGGACCGGCGCAAAGTGTAGAAGCCGTGCGTGCTTGCAGGTTGGCGCAATTGGTGGGGCCGGTGCAGCTTAGGCGACATTGGGAGGTTGGCGTGAATGGGGAAACTGAGTGTGCTAGGCCGGTGGGGCCGCGCAAGTGTAGAAACCGTGCGTGCTTGCAGGGGCGTGACTTGGGCCATTGGGAGGTCGGCGCAATTGGTGGGGCCGGTCCAACTTGGAAACCATGCTTGCGGGCGTGACTTGGGCGACATTGGGCGGTCGCACCCTTTGCGGGCCCGTGCCTTACACGCGTGATTTTGGTAAAAGGGAAATCCTTCCCTATTTCAAAGTCTTTACGCCTATATATATATAAAGCCCCTTTCTCCCCATCCTGCGCTTTATTCTTTCCTCTTTTCATACTAGCGGCAAAAGAGAAACCCGCTCGGGTATGTCTTCGAGTACTTTTCTCTCTTTTTGTTTTTTTATTTTCACGTAGTTGTAAACCTTAAGAGTAGGCGTTTCCACAATCCTTGCGTATGATTTCCTGGCGTGCCTCTTGTAGAAAATATTGTATGTATGCAACCAAGGGAAGTACTGCATATATTGTTTGGACCCGTGGGAAATATTGCATATATGAATTTTCGGTCCCGAAAGAAATATTTGAACCCCCAAGAAAATACTTTGCGTGTGTATTTTGAACCCGTAGAGGATGCTCCGTATATAATTACGAACCCGAAGAACGATATTGTGGGTGTATTTGCGCCCGTACGAAACACTCTTACATGTGTATTTCGAACCCGTAGAGAACCACTGTATGAATCCAAGAAGAATACATGTATATGCTTCATATGACTTCGAACCCGCAGGAAATATTGTATATATGATTTTTGCTTCTTGAAAGAAGTACCATGCGCGCAGTTTTGAACCAATAGAAAAATTCTCCATATATATTTTTGAAACCGAAGAAGGATACTGTAGACACACTTGTACCCGTATAGAATGCCGCGTATATAGTCTCGAACCCGAAGAAAATACTGCGTATATAGTCTTGAACTCGAATAAAATACGTCCTCCTACCCCTTTCTCTTTTTTTTTTTTTTTTTTGGGTACGATTATGTGTCAGGGAGATAACTTCGCCTTTCTCCGTTTGTTTTGTGCAGATATCTTATTACCAAATTGTTATGAAGGAATTCGATAAGATGTTACCTGAACCAAATTTCACTTCGTCGAGGGATGCTCATAATTCCAAGCCGAACATAGATAATGAATTCTTCACTAGAGCCCTCGCCCCTGCTCGGAAGAATCACCCAGGTTTCGTGCCAATTTTGCTAACCTAGGTGGTGAGGATGACAGAAGACACGTTCGGTTCGCCCGAGAGCACCATTCGGTTTTGTCTTCATAAAGGGTATATTCCTCTTCCAACATTGACTTGAGGATGTGTCAAAGTCCATTGCGTTCTTTTGACAGATGGGTTGAGTTCATGGTGAGCAAGGAGCATATAAATACCAACTTGACTCGAAGCGCAGGTCATTGATCTTTGTCAAGACTTCGATAAATCTCCAGTTAGGAAGGACATCCCGGGCTTGGTTGCTTTCATCTCCGGATGGTGTTCGGACACCCATACAATCATATGTAGATGGGGTGAGATAACTTTCTCCTTGGAGAGTGTGGCTCTCTTGCTGAATCTTACAGTAACTGGGAATCTTAGAATCCAATTATCTGAAAGTGAGGTGAAGATGCGGGATGACCTGGCCGCTAAGTTGGGGGATTTTGCTCGGAAAGACTCAAATGCGAAGTCGAAGGATTCTCGCCTGGAGAGAGGATGAAAAGTGCCCTTACGGTTGGTGGATATCTCAATGGTTTCCGGACGAGTTGGAGCCCGAGCGAAAAGCAAAGTGATCTTCATGTCGCGGCATTTTTGGCTCTCTGGTTGTCCAGAGACATTTTTGATGACGGTTCTGGCAAGAAAGGAATAAGACCGGAGTTGTTAGAGATTGCTGTGAAGTTGGCAAAGGGTGAAGTTCTTCCCATTGGCAAGTCAGTTCCTTGGTTCTCTCGTATGTGAATCTGGATCACCTAGTTGCGAACATGCAAGTTTCGAATGGTTTCATGAAAGTGGATTCATATGTGCACGTTGCTTTTACGCAGAGTCGGCTATGGGAGCACTTCGAGAAGTATGCTCGAAACCGCTGCCTTCGCTTCCGTGAGTTGGGGGCTCTCGAATTCTTCGATGGGTGAACAAAGCGTCCAAAGAGTTGGCGTGAGCTTGGTTAGTTTTCTTGATAAGTTGCATGAAATCAATTTTCTTCCATGGGGGCCGGTCCATAAGTCGGTGACTCAAATTGACACCTTTATGCTCCGCTCACGTCTTTGTCTTCTCGATGACGATTTGAGTGTTGGTGAAAACTTTGTTCATTCGTTGCTCGCCCTGGTTATATACCATCTTTCTTCGTGGGGTCTTTCCAGATAGCCGCTTACAATATTGACCGTCTTTGCTCGTCACATGGGTTTCGATCAAGGGTGCCTCTTGTTTACCTGGACGGTGATCCCTAAGGATTCATTGCGTGTCGCCCTTGACGCCAAAGGCCCTTGAGCCGGGTATCCGTCTTCCCTTCTTTCAAATGGGAAGAGTAACTTCGACGACCTTCGGCTATAATGAGTTTTGGTGCGACGAGTTTATTATGATCCGAGATTTTGTGAATAACGTGGTGGAAAACGTTCGTTGCAAACCTTCCCCGCCAGCTTTGAAGAAGTATCCAATGTTGAGAGATCCCAGCGAAAGTTGCCTAGCAATTCGGAAAGTCCCCGGCCAAAGAACGGAGAACGAAGAATCGTCTTTGGCGGGTTCGGGACGGTTTCTCAAGATCCTCCCACGGCTCTTGTGTCTTTCGATTCTTCCAATAACCCCGGTATGTGTCGCTTCTTCATTGGTTTGTCTCAAAACACGTGAATTTCGGTGAGAACATGTGTCTTGTTTCCTTGAGGGCTTCGGTAGTGTTAATGCTTTCGCTTTGCCCTTGCACGTTGCCGAGGAGATGACAGCTTTCTTCAAGGAATTCCCGCAAGACCGAGCCTAGTCATAGCGGTGATGAGTCGAGAAAAGAAGAAATTTCAACAAGTGAGAGTGATTCCTCCGGCGACTGGTTCTTCTTCTAGGAAGTGGTTCGGTGAGTTTCGCATTTCTTCTCTTCCTTCTTCTTCTCGTTTCTTCTTTTGAAAAAATGTCTAACTCAAGTTTGCGGGAGGAATCCGGTTCAAGGACGATTCTCGGGGTGGAGTCACACGAAAACTTGCCTTTGGTGACCACCGCGGTGACTTGGAGATGGGAGTTAGCCAATTGCCGGGGCACGACGTGGTTCAAACGGTGGATGATTCTCTGATGGTTGTTGCCGTAGACATGGAAGAAGACCCTTTGCGAGTCGTGAGGCCACTTGCGGCGCCACTTTTGATCCCCCCGTACTTGGTTCCTTATCCGGGTCATGTGTCTTTGGTTGGCGGCTTTAGCGTGCCTGGCTAAGCATGAGGAGTTGTACACTGAATCCGGGAGAAGCACGGACATATGGCTACAACCAAGAAAGTCACTAGTCGATTTGCGGTTAAGCGTGTGGAAGAGGCTTTATCTTCCATCGAGGATATGCGTGAGGTGATTTGGTCACACCGTTTCGAAGACGTTATTGCGGATCGGGAGCACCATCGCGACGTGTGCGTAGAAAAGGAGTTCAACACTTCGTGGTTTGTCGAAGGCCTTGCTTTGAGATCCAAAAGTTGAAAGATGCAACAATCGAAAGCCTTTCCGTAGGAGATCGCCCGACAGAGATGGAACTCAAAAGCTTTCCAAGATGTTGACTATGAAGAGAGCAGATCTTGAAGACGCAAACTTGACTTTCTCCAAGAAGAGCGACTTCGTTGGACGATTTTCCTTGAACGTTTCTCTGTTAAACTTTCATTTAGGTTCTTTTTTTTTTTTTGAAAGACATATTGGATGTCCGGTTCAAAACTTGACCTTTAATAGACGGATGGTAGCTTTTAGGTATTGGATTATTTAATGAATGGTTTTGGTAATATGACTCGATTATGTTTTGGGAAAAGAATATTGCTTTTATGAAAGTGTGTGCTAGCAATAGGCACAAGACTCGGTAGTATGACGGTTTTTACTAAGAACCTAAAAATAGATTGTATATCTTGCCCGGTCTGAATTTACTCACTTCATAGGTTTTGCGAACACGCCCCTCTCCATGTAAAGGCGGTTTTGATGGCGGTTTTGCTTTGTAGCATCGCCAAAAAGTCCCCAATCGCTGGTAGCATCTTCGGCGATTGGGTAATATCATCTTGACAAGTCCCCGTTTTCTTGTGTAGTTTTTACAACTAGTAACCGGGTCCTCTGGTAGTTGAGGCCGATAGATCAATCCTCCCGCTGTGGTCGCCAATTGTTTATGGGTAAAAATTGTTTCTGCTGATTTCGGTAATTTCGGTAGGTGAGTGAGAAACTGGTTCAAACCCTAAACAAATGTCTTTGCACGTGACCAAGAAATGGCCGTTCCGGACTTGCTTCGGTCACAAAGTGGAGGAGAAGGGTTGATTTTGGGAGGGAAGCAAAGAAAGGTGTTAAGGAGAGTAGTATCTCGACTTGTATCAGAAAGTGAAAGCTTAGGAAGCTTGCAAGAGATGAAAGCTTTTTGGGAGAGCTTGCAAAGTTGCCTTTCTGAGAGTGTAGTATTTTTCTCCCGACCGAGACTTGTTGTCTGGTGGAAATAGGTAAGACCTATTTATACAAGTCGAGATTGAAACGTACCCTGGCCTCATGAAGGAAGAGAGTAAAGGGTGAAATAATGGGAGGAGGTGGTAACCGCATGGTTTAATGGGTGAAAACGTTTTTCACCATTATTTCCTCTTTTATTTGACCGCTTTATTCCTTTTCACGCTTTCTTAATGTGAGCGTAGTGGACGCTGCATGTTGTGACCGCCAAACCAAAACCCTAAAGAAGCATCCCCGGTTTGTGTCGATGTCTCGAGTGTTGGTTGCATCTTGAGTGCAAGTGGCGCTGCTAGTGGCGCATGTGGCATGTGCCAATGGCATGTGCGGAATGCCTTGGTGGTAGGTTGCACGGTTTGCAAGTTAGGCTACTAGCGTGTGTGTTTGGCATGTGCCAATGGCATGTGCGGAATTCCTTGGTGGTAGGTTGCACGGTTTGCAAGTTAGGCTACCCGGCGTGTGTGTTTGGCATGTGCCAATGGCATGTGCGGAATGCCTTGGTGGTAGGTTGCACGGTTTGCAAGTTAGGCTACCAGCATGTGTGTTTGGCATGTGCCAATGGCATGTGCGGAAATGTTGACCTAGTTGCAAGTCTTGCGAGCCTAGGGCGCTATATTTGGCGTGGGCCAATGGCATAGCGGCTTGGAAACATGGCTTGCGATACGTGTTGGCATGTGCCAATGGCACGTGCGGCCATGTTGACCTAGTTGCAAGTCTTGCAAGCCTAGGGCTCTATGTTTGGTGTGGGCCAAAGGCATAGCGGCTTGGAAATATGGCTTGCGACACGTGTTGGCATGTGCCAATGGCACGTGCGGCCATGTTGACCTAGTTGCAAGTCTTGCAAGCCTAGGGCGCTATATTTGGCTTGGGCCAAAGGCATAGCGGCTTGGAAATATGGCTTGCGATACGTGTTGGCATGTGCCAATGGCACGTACGGCCATGTTGACCTGGGTTGCAAGTCTTGCAAGCCTAGGGCGCTATATTTGGCGTGGGCCAAAGGCATAGGCATAGCGGCTTGGAAATATGGCTTGCGACACGTGTTGGCATGTGCCAATGGCACGTACGGCCATGGTGACCTAGTTGCAAGTCTTGCAAGCCTAGGGCGCCATATTTGGCGTGGTCCAAAGGCATAGCGGCTTGGAAATATGGCTTGCGATACGTGTTGGCATGTGCCCGGTGGCACGTGCGGCCATGTTGACCTAGTTGCAAGTCTTGCAAGCCTAGGGCGCTATATTTGGCGTTGGCCAAAGGCATAGCGGCTTGGAAATATGGCTTGCGATACGTGTTGGCATGTGCCAATGGCACGTCGGCCATGTTGACCTAGTTGCAAGTCTTGCAAGCCTAGGGGCGCTATATTTGGCGTGCGCCAAAGGCATAGCGGCTTGGCATTGCTGCCATGGTGCGCGGGTGCGGCTTGGTTTGGCATTGTTTCCATGGTGCGCGGGGTGCGGCTTGGTTTGGCATTGTTGCCATGGCGCGCAAGATGCGGCTTGGTTTGGCATTGTTGCCATGGTGCGCGATATGCGGCTTGGTTTGGCATTGTTGCCATGGTGCGTAGGGTGCGGCTTGGTTTGGCATTGTTGCCATGGTGCGCAAGATGCGGCTTGGTTTGGCATTGTTGCCATGGTGCGCGAGGTGCGGCTTGGTTTGGCATTGTTGCCATGGTGCGCGAGTGTGCGGCTTGGTTTGGCATTGTTGCCATGGTGCGCAGTCTGCGGCTTGGTTTGGCATTGTTGCCATGGTGCGCAGGGTGCGGCTTGGTTTGGCATTGTTGCCATGGTGCGCAGGGTGCGGCTTGGTTTGGCATTGTTGCCATGGTGCGCAGGGTGCGGCTTGGTTTGGCATTGTTGCCATGGTGCGCACGGTGCGGCTTGGTTTGGCATTGTTGCCATGGTGCGCAGGGTGCGGCTTGGTTTTGGAATTAGGGTTTTGTGTTGAAAACCCTAATCTGGTATTTTGAAATAATACCCCTATTAATTATTTACACCTGAGTTAAATGCTCTTAGTTAATGTGTTGCGGGTAACACTAGGTCATGGGGTTTTACGATTTTACCCCTTGTCTAAAAACCACCATCAACACAGCCATATAAAAAAGGAAATTTTTGTTGGTACATTAAAATTCCAAACTGCCTCTTTAGGAAAAATGAAGCTTCTTGTTCCCTAGCCAACAACTGCTCATAGCAAGATTTTACTGTGAACCGTCCATCCTTCTCCCATTTCCACCTTCTTGAGTCGTCTTCAGTGCTAATTGTGGTAGCTTCTAGCAAAATAGAAATTGCAGTAGCTTTTTCAATTTCTAAATCAGTTAGTCATCTTCTCAAATCGAGGTTCCACACTACCCTCCCTTAATGGTCTATATGATAATATTCAATCACAAAGCTATTTTTCTTCCGGGACACTTCGAAAAGATTAGGAAAAAGAGTTTTTAAGGTCTCTTCTCCCACCCAATTATCCAACCAAAATCTAACCTTATCCCCTTTCCCCACTTTGTACTGAATCCCACTTCTAAAATCTCAATCCTATTTGCAATCCCTTTCCACACCCTCCCATATGTCATCTTAGTCCCTACTGCATCCCATCCATTCTTGTCCACACCATATTTTTGAGCCACCATTATCCTCCAAGAAGCTCTTGTTTCTGTTGAGAATCTCCATAACCATTTGCACAACAATGCATCATTTAACAATTTGAGATTCTTAATCCCCAATCCCCCATTCTCCTTATCCGTACAAATTGAATCCCAAGCAACCAAAACAATCTTCTTGCTAACAACACCGTTTCCCCACAGAAAATTGCGCATAAGACTATTCAATTTCTTTTCCACCGAAGCTGGCATTGAGAACACCGACATCATGTAAATAGCCAATGTACTTAGAACATTCTGTATTAGCACTAATCTTCCTCCGTACGTGAGATAAACCCTTACCCAACCTTGTAACATCTTCTCGAGTTCTCTTATAATGGGATCCCAATGGATCTTATTACAGTAGGGAGAACCGGTTGGCATGCCTAAATAAGAGAAAGGAAGTTGTTCGCGCATACACCCCATAATTGTGGATATTATCTCTTGGGAAGTCGGATTTCCTAGACCAAACGCCGGCTTTTTAAAGGATTAACACTCAATCCGAAAACCAATCGAAACACATGAACACAACTTTAATATTGAGAATATGATTAGGTTTGTTTGATGAAAAAATTACCGTGTCGTCTGCGAACAAAAGATGCGTCACTGGTGTTCCATGGGTCGATATTTTAAGCCCTTCAGTCAATCTTTGAGACTCAAGCTTCATAATCATTTTACAAAACCTAGCATCCGGAAACTGTGAAGGAGACTCAGGAGAATCCGGAAACTGTGAAGGAGACTCAGGAGAATCCGGAAACTCTTGAAATGAATCTACAGGGTACGTTCTTTGGAGGTAAAAAGATAGGATTTTCTGACCCTGCAATTGGAAGGATTCCCTTTTGGATAGGAATAACCAAAGAAATTAGTGGCGTACTGGAGTTCCACTTGTGGAAGAAGTGATCATGCCTTCGGTTAGTGTATGGTTTAAAGATTTTCTAGATGTTGATATTTTGAAAGAGTGTGTACAACCACGAGATAAAGTGTTCGCTTACTGCAAAATGTTCCTAGAGCTGCATCCACCTGAGATGATCCTGTTACGTGTTGTGCACCATATCAATTCCTGAAAGATTTGCATTTCAACCGATCAAAAAATAAATAAATAAATTTGCATTTCCAATAAATGGTAAAAGTCACTATTCGATTATATTGGGTGGGCTAATTCAGCGGGCCTCCTGAAGTTGCTACCCTTGATAAGGATTATGGCACATCACCACACACTTTAGGGTTTCACTTTCATTTATAAACTAGCTACACCTCTCTCAATCTCAATAAATTAAACTAGCTACAACCTCGCCGTTTTCTTCTCTTCTCTCTTTCGGATCTCTAACTCTAAAATCCAAAAGAAATTCTTTCATTTTGATTTTCTCTGGTTAAAATATGGATTACTCGGAAAAACATCCTCACATCCAACTAGCACTATGATTTTTCCTCTCAAAAGTAAATCAATGGCTTTGAAAACTGTCTGGGCACTCTGATTTTAACGGAGACCTATTTAAAGGAAATCAAGTAGTTGTTTCTCATTGTTCTCGATCAAATGTCCAAGTAATATGATATGATCTTCGGAGCCCCAATTTTTGTTAGATTGTATTATTTTTTAGTCTTATTAAGATTTGTGATTACATTTAGATATTTGATCTTTGGTTTTTTTCGATCTAAATTGGATATTTATTAAGTTTGACAGAATACCTAGTTACCTACAAGACTAATTACTGCTTTGATATTAAATAGAAAAGAAATCCTACATTGATATGGATAAGGGGACATGTCGTGGTGATGGCATACGTATGTGGTGACATTTTATTGTTCTGGACTAATTCCGGGGCCTCTTGTTGTGCTTATTACCCTTGATAAGGATAAGGGGCACACTTTAGGGTTTTATATAATCTCTATATATATCTCAGATCAAACTACAAAACTGCGCCGTTTTCATCTCCTCTCTGATCTGAATCTCAAAAATCCAGACAGAAGCTCTTTCACTTTGATTTTTGTTCAAATGGATTACTGGGAACATCCTCACATCTACTTATACTCTCAAAAGTCATGAACAACCTGCACTATGATCTATCCTCTCAAAAGTGAAATTGTCGATTGCTAAGAAGTTCAAACTTACAGCTGTGGGGTATTTCAAACATGCCACTCATCCGAATATACATATGTTCCACTTTGAACAGATGATGGGGTTGGTGTGTTCAGAAAAAAACATTCAGATCTCATTTTCTTGATGTTTCCGTGTTTCAGCTAAGCCACCACAATTCTACTGCATCAGTCGCTTGCTGTTGTCTCTCTTTTCTTTTATTCGGCTTCTGACTTGGTTAGATTATAAATCTTCAAGCTGCACACGATCAGGTGGAATTCTCTATCTATGTAACTAAGTTTGCTTTTATGGTGAATTATAAATACAAATCTAGATTTTTCCATTTAAAAACGGTTGATTTTCTAGATTCAATTGCATATCAGTAATTCTAAGGTTGTTTTTTATTTTTTCAATCAAATATGTAATTTTTTGGGTCTTAATAATATGATATGATCTTCCTGAAACCCCTCAATTTTTGGGTATCTGTTGTTAGTGTTAGATTTTAGTGGTAGTACTTGGTTATACTTTAGAAATGTTGTTGTGTTTTAGTCTTATAAATTGCAGCGATATATTTGATCTTGGATATTGGTTTTGAATTGGCCGTTAAATGCAATGCCTCTTAAATGTGTTTCATATAATTCGTACAAGACAAGAATGATTCTCACTTTTTTGCTGTGGCATCATGTGCATCGTTTGATTAAACATTCACTCCACTAGAGTTTCAACCAATGTTCTTTGTGAAAATTCCCAAGATCGAAAGGCTGTAATCCTTTGATATGAATGTCAGTAATTGTGACATTTTTACGAGTGCAAAGACTAAGAGTACCAAAAGAGACCGACTTCCAGCAAAAATGAATATTGTTGATGGATTTATGATTTATCCATCTTCTTCATCCTCACCCATGGTTCCATGAGAATCTCCCATGTCCGATAATTTGGACACCGCCTTTCTCTAAGGTATTGAGATCGGAGAAGTAAGGCCTCAGCTAAATCCATCCCTCGGTTGCAAATGTGATCCTAAAAGTACATGTGAAACTCTAATACAGTTCTCTCTTCTCTGTTTGTAGCATCAATGATCTTAAGTGACCAAACACGATAACATGCAAATATAATTGGCACAAATAATTTTTCTAGCTACTGCTTTGTTGACTACCCAAAGCCAGTGAGATGCGAATGCCTTCTCAGTTCTTGTTAACAAATAGCAAAGATGCGAATGCCTTCTCACAAGAACTGACCTTGTGTCGATGTTGGCTAAGGCAGAATGAGAAGTCCAACCAACTTCAACATTCATGTATTTCACTAGTTCCATGTAAACCCTCGCTGCGGATGTAAACCTGACCGATACTCTAACTTCAGCACATGCACTCACCACACCTTGTTTGTTTATTCCTGACTCATCTGAGTCGTCTGGATTTAAGTGAAATCACCTGACTCATTTGGATCTGACTCAATATGTTTGTTTTGAGTCGAATCTGACTCAAAAATATGTGAGTAAGTGGTTTGGTCCAATGAGTCAGGTTATTTTGTTACCTGACTCAAACGTGTCCGAGTCAGAGGTCGAGTCAGATCTGAGTCAGAGGTCGAGTCAGATCTAACTCAAAATAGGAAAAAAAAAACAGTTTGATTGCTGACTCGGCGCGAGTTAGGGGTGGACTCCGGCCCAGACGGCGAGTCAGCTGCAAACAAACAAGCTGTAAGTCCTATGGTCTTCTAATCTAGCATCTAGGTTAGAAGCTAAAATAACCATCTAAGTTTTATGGAAGCTCTAATATAGCATCTAGATGCGATGAATGGAACGGTGAAAAGTAGACGCGCTGAATGGAACAGGGAAAGATAGAATTATGCTGCGATGAAGGGAATCAAGCAACCTTCTCAGACGTCGGATCAAAAAATAAATCAATCTGCGATGAACCAAGCAGCAAAAAGTTGATTCTCTCTGCGCTGAACTATTCAGCGAAACTATCTCGCTACTAGTTGGAATGCGAGATATATCTGGAAAGAGAAGTAGTGTTAAAGAACAGGCAATACTTTTGGTATAATTTTCAACGCTTTTTGTCTAATCTAGCAGCCAAATCTAGCCCATAGGACTTAGTTTTAGGGCATCTGCTATATTTATCGGATTGGGTACTCACTCGGACTTTCCGGTCGATGAGAAGAAAATAGAAACCCATAATGTTGGATAGTGCAATCAATTACTTGATGCTGCAAAGGTTCATTGTGATCAGTCATTTCCAGAAGTAAGTAAAAACAATTTGTTCCGCTATAAATTAACTAAAGGACAGTTAAATCAAATGTTCGTTCTCTTTCATATGCTTCTATTTGATCGCGTTGATCCCTTAGCACCTCTCTTTCTTCCAACCTAGCTCTTCTTTGTTCTTCTTCATCCTCCACAATCTGGTTTGAAAGTGTGCGATTGAACTCGCGTCTTCTCACCCGATTGTCAAGGTTATTTTCGTGTATAACGTCTTGCAATTATCGCTCTTCCATATCTTGTCTTCTTCTCTTGCGCCTTTATCGCTCATCATGTGTGTGGTTCTGTGCTGCAATATACCTTTCATCCTCGGCTTCGTGTTCGTGTTGATTTCTTAATATTTGTCTACCCTGCAGTATCACTCTTCCTTTCTCTGGATCACGTTGTTCACCTTGATATCGCTCACCACGATGTTCCTTTTTGTTATCTCAGTTATCTTCTTGCATCTTATGACCTTCACCATGTTGTACGTACCGATCATCTATTGGCGGTTCATCTACGCGATATTCATCACGTCGATCGTGTAGATCATCATTTTCTTGTCTGTTTTCTACAATATCATCTAAACTTGGTTGTTGTCTGACATCTCTTCGACTAGATTGACTACGTCTTGATGTGTGTGATCTCGACCTTGAGCGAGTCGTACTTCTCGATCTCTGCTCATGTAATCTTATATTCTATTCTCTTAACTCGTTATTCTGACGCACCAAATCCGCACGCTCTTCATCCTCTCGCCTTCTTTCCGCAGACCAATCTCGTACGAGTTTTGCGATTGTCATATCTTCTTCATCTCCTTCTATGAGTCTTGCCTCTCCAGTGCTTTGTTCATCCTCTTCTGTTGAATCTATTTGTGAAGTATGAACACTCACTCTGTCATAGTCAATAGTGTTATCTTGTACCGGTTCTCGTTGAGTTGGATGATGGACCTGTAGTTCTTGATTATCTCTTTCCCCCATACTAGATGACTCTACAATTTCACTCCTTCTCCTTTCAGCGATTCTCTTGCTTCTTCACACCTTTTTGTTTTCTTGTTTCAATGTAAAGAAGTACCTCTCTATAAAGAACTAAAAATTTGAGCAATGAAAGTGAAAATTCTAAGACTATCCTTTTGAATTGTTAGATTTAAACCTTTAAACATTCACCACCACGGTATATCATTCCGAGCTGATTTCTAGCGCCAAAATGTAGTTGTAGGAAATCCAGCCTACAACCACACCCTTAATGAAATATAATAATAATTCAAGTGATCATTTCAAACTTCTTACATTCATTTATAAAATCTTCAATATTATTACAAGTGAACAAACAATCTTACTCTCTCCTAAATTCCAAGTCTAAACTCTCAAAAAGATCTCTCTCTTTGCAAGGTCGCTCGGTCACCTTATATAGGGGTTTACATAGTGGATGACAGCTAATAAAACTTTTATTTTTGGATCTGGCGTGCGTTGTTAACGCACGCTTACATTGACCCTTTTCGCACATATCTTACAACCTCGCATGATTGTCACACTTTTACTCGTGATTCTTCTGACATCATCTAGTGCGTCATCCTTAATAAGCTATATGCGATGGTCTTCGCTCCGTCATGACAATCAGTACTTCGCATATTAAACATGTGTGCGGTATTTAGTATCTACAGAGTATTTAAGTTTCGCAATAACTTACCCAAATCAGAATCAGGATTTGAGAGATGACGAAAATGCATGATGGAGAGTGATGAATGAGGAACAAGACTCCGACAAGTAAACTTGCCTACTAAGTTGCGATCAAAAACTGAGTCATCCGCTTAAAATGTCTAGTACGATAAACTTGAAATACCCCGTTAAAATGGATTTGCAGCAAATCTCTCATTCTGTTTTAAAATTTCTTCATGAATCAGAACATAGCTCGTGATCTGAGATTTGCACTCACAGCAGTGAGCACTTCATAGTTTGTCGCCCAATAGATAATATATAGTGTAACAGAAGTGTAATTAACTTTCACGCAACTACTTTATATTGTAGACGTCATGATTTGAGTTAGGGCATCCTTATCATTCTTAGTTTTGTTTCTCCCCATCCGTCTATATTCTTTACTTTTCTGCCGCCTCAAAAACAAAAACCACCACAGATCCATCGAATCATGGCTTTTGATGTTCATGCCAATCAACAACAACAAGAAGATCGCAGCATAATGATTTCTCCTCTCAAAATGTAACTCCTCTTCCTTCTATTTATTTACAAAATCAATAAAAATCGTTTCTTATTAATTCACTTGTTTCGACTGCAGTGAAGAATTGGTGGAGTCTTTGTATGGATCAATTGGAGCCAGGCAAGCATCAGATGATCTACAAATTACTTCTTCTGTCAACAGTAGTGCAAAGATTCTTATACTTTTATGCTAATGGTAAGATTGATATCCATGTATAAGGTACTTTTATAATTAACTAATAGGTTATTTATAATTAGGAACTAATTGATATGTACTATTTAAATTTGTAGGCAAAGCATACCCCAGAATGAGTATAGAATTAAAGTACAAATCTGGGTGCTGTATTTGTCAAATTCGTTGTTTGTGAAGGAAGAAAAGGAAATTGTGTGGTTTTATTGGTGCTGACCAAAGAAGTCCTCCAGATGTAAGATATTTGTCCAATGAGGGCGCAGGAGTGGTTTAGAATCCACAATTGAGGATGGCCGTCCAAGGTGTCTGATATCCGACGTTTTATTCCGACTTCATCTCAAAAACAAAGAAGGATATGAAGAATCATAGTGGTGAGTTTTCATATTTATACTAGTGTCTAAGAATCTGATTAAACATGGTTTTAAATTTTGGTAGATGCACATGTGACGTGAGTTTTTGATTGAATTGAAGGCCAGATACAGAAAATGTTTTAATTTTTCTTCGATTGATTTTTGAAAGCAATCAGTGAACAGAAGTACTGTTTTCATGTGTCTAGGATATATGGCAGGCGACCAAGAGAAGCCAAGTACAAAAATAGGGTGCAGCTGAATGTCAGATCAAATGCAATTTGTAATTGACCTCCATGAAGTTGAGATGCTTCAAGTTCACAACCTAATGAAGGGAACCCAGCTAATCTGGGTCATTATACAGAGAGCCAAAGTTCAAGGTGTTTTGATATGCACCAGTTGGTTCGAGTCAGATTCCAAGAGGATTTGTGGGTATCTGATGTCATTTGATGTTGCCAATGTCAGCTGCATTGCTTTCGTTTCTTCCACAAAGGAGGCAGGATTCCTAATGGTATTGATCCAGCTTTAAAAGAGGATACATACCTTGGTGGTCTCGAATGATGAAACCCACCCCTCCAAATCCTAGGTTTCCTTGGGAAGCTGTATGAGTGTTGATCTGTACCCACATCACCGGTGGAAATGCCAACCCACAGAGCAATCAGTATTCTCGCATGCCTTGGTTTAACGAATTCTTGACCCAGAGAAAATGATGCCTTTACAATTTGAGTTGGTGATAGGATTTATCATTTGAATATTGCCACTTCTTTTGCCAACCAGATACTCCATAGCATGTAGCTCTATAATGGTTTTAGATGTGATGCGGTTGGGGTGGGAAGAGTTGTGTTCTGGAAAAGTGTTAATGTGGTTCCTTGCTTCTAAATTACCCAACAGATAAAGAACATTACCACAGGCCAGATTTTCCAAGTTATTGGAATTAGGTGAGCTGCCATAACTAGCTATAAAATAATTCCTGATTTTCTAAGAGATTTTCCATGTTTTTTTATTTGTTGAACCGTGATTGCGAGTACTGGCTATCCCTCTGTAGGGGGGTTGAAGACGAAATCAATTTATGTATGAGCGATGGTATTTCTATTTGTCTCATTAGGCCGACCGAGCGAAGCGAGGGAGGACTCTATATATGGTGACTTTGTGTCAATGTGAAGCGTGACATTTTTTTCAATTACACAAAAAAGATTGAATTTTGGTCCTGGACACACTGGAAAAGACTAAGATGTCCTCTAAATCAAATTTTACCTTTTTACCTTTAGATATTTTCGTAAATAAACCAAAGAGGAAGGGGAATAAGGTATTAGACATTTTTGTAAATAAACCAAAAGAAAGGGCACAACAAAGAAATGCATTTTTATATATTTAAAAACCTCGTATATTCCAAACTACAAGTCGTATTTTTATAAATTTTATATATTTGGAAAGCCCTTTAAATTAGCTAGACATAATGAGCACAAACAATGATATCAAATTTTTGTTTTTCAATTTTTTTTATTATTCTCCAAATTTTGTATATTTTCTCCTTAAAAATTAGGCATAGCTTAAAATTAGACATATCTTTAAAAAAATTGAAAAAAACTACAAGAAAAATAAAATGATTGACTAAGTATAAAAAAGAACTAATTTTAAAATGAAAAGCACAACATATGGTGTTGAATCACCACCAAATTATTTGCAAAGTAAAAATATACCATGGCCTCTGTCTGGAAAAATGATACTTTCGCGTCGTGTTTGCAAAAATTATACCTTCGT
Source organism: Papaver armeniacum (assembly GCA_023531295.1). Classification (NCBI taxonomy): domain Eukaryota; kingdom Viridiplantae; phylum Streptophyta; class Magnoliopsida; order Ranunculales; family Papaveraceae; genus Papaver; species Papaver armeniacum. The sequence goes on along the minus strand of JAJJWW010002160.1, from coordinate 305,275 downwards.
GCCGTCTCAGGAAAAATAATATTTTCACCCTACGGCGGAACTAAATTGTGAACACAAAATTTAGTTTTACGTCAATTTTTTCAGTCGGCCATCCCACCGTGGTAGCGTTCATCTAGTATTATTTAATTCCTGCTGAAATGTGTAGTTGATTTTTCTTCCAATGATTTAATTCACAAGCTTCGGTTTTTTAACTATTAAATAGTTTAATTGATTGTATAATATTAAATTCTTCGGTTTATACATTAATTCGTTGCTAGCTTTTTAATTCGTTGCTATGTTCAATGACAAGAAATTAGTTTGATTGTTTCAACTCTTGTGTATGTTTTGGGATTTGTTTGACAGTAAGATGTCTGATGTTTACATGGTGTTGATCGGTGGATTTTAAAACCCTCCTTTCTCCTACTGAAGTTTTTCAAGAAGAAAGTTTATAAATTCAACCAAATGTCTTTGCAGAATAAAATCCTATCACCAGAATTTACCTTTTATGTAGTATTTTGTTGAGCTTCATTATTTCATTTCACAATGCCCGCCCACACTCGTTTTCCAATTGGCTTGTTAGAAGGATTAAGGAAAAAAGCGTTTATGTTTCCACCAAACTTAGAATGCACCACTCTCCTCCAAACTTATTGGTGGTACTCTATCAGTAAGAGAAAACATGTTTATGTAGAATCCAAGTAGGAGGATTTGGAACCACTGTGATCCAAAAAGTTTGATTATTTCAATTTAGTAATTTACCAAGATTTACTAGGCTGACCAGAATAAAAACACGCGAATGCATTACATTAGCTGAATAAGATTGGTTTTAACTACTACGAAAAATATTGGCCCAGCTCAGCTGATAATTAGTGGTACATGATAAGCTAATGTTAGTGATGCAGGATAACATTATTTTCAATGACCAGTAAACACATGTGACTAAATGTGAGAGTACAAACGAAGGTGTAACAGCTACTGAAACACAGCTACACAAACCATCTGATGCATACATCTGCTATAATACTTGTTTGAACAAATTTTACTTTAAACCTCTACTTTTTATGTTTTTGAGCATGTCTTCACCTTCCATTAGTGCATCTTTTGTAGGTCACTTCTGCATTTTAGTAATCGTTAAAGGCCTGCACAAATTAGAATTAAAAGCCTGTCAGATTTTTCTGAACAAAAATAAAGAAAATATGATACATTATAGGATACTGTTATATAACTTCAAATCAACACTAGCATACTGTTGGATACTCAGACCAAACAGAAGACCAACAAATCAACACTAGACCTTAAATTTTTTATGGAACACTTAAAAAAGTATTGTGATTCACTGATAAATCTTTCTTAGATGAGAATTGAAATTGCGGGCAATAAAACTGAGATTCTGGGTATAATTCCTGACACATGCTACACACAAGAAGGATGTGTCTGCTATGGTTATCAAATGTACATGCTCTCTGCATTTTATACGTCAGGTCATCAACCACAATTATACAAATAGACAAGCACAATTGTTCAAAAAAAAAAATAATCACACATTGACATAAAAAAATTACAATGCACATTATTTAAGATAAGGATTACTGGGAAGAACATCCTCACATCCACCTAGCACTATGATTTTTCCTCTCAAAAGTAAATCATTGGCTTTGAAAACTGTCTCTACACTCTGATTGTTACTGAGACCTATTAAAGGAAATCATAGATCGGTTGGTGTCATCGGTCTGAAGGAGTAACATTGAACAACCCTTTTCACAGCCTTCTGATTTCGGCTGGTTGATTATGAATCTCAGTGGAATTTTCTATCCATGTAACTAAATTTTCCATCAAAGTATCAAACAAGACTGGATTGTAACCAAACCATTTGCAAGCTAGAAAATAGTCGGAAATGAAATTTGAAATTGTTGTCTACTTTTAGAACGTTTGAGTTTCCAGATTCAAAATTGATGATCCTGTGGTTGTTTCTAATTTTTCTCGATCAAATATGTAATACCATGAGTCTAAGTATTATGAGATGATCTTCCTGGATCTCCAATTTTCAGGAATCTGCTGGTATTGTTAGATTTCATTATGTTTTAGTCTTATTAAGATTTGAGATTAGATGTAGATATTTGACCTTGGGTTTGTTCCATCTAAATTGGACATTCAAATGTAATACTTGTTTGATACTTTGATAGGTTATTATGATTTTCACAAGACATGAATGAGTTTATTTAGCTGTGAAAGATTATGATAGCCTGTTTAGGAATTGGTGCTGTTCTTGGTTCCTCGATGCTTAATAGGAACATCTACCATTGTTGTGTGGGAGTGTGTTACTTGTGCTGTTTGTTCTTCTATCATTTGCAGGTCATAGTGCCCTGTCATTAATCTTTTTTTAAACCACTTGCAGTACAAAAATGCCTAGGTTAGAAGCTTGTAATACTTTTATCAAAGGTACAAATGAGAATCTCCCATGTCATATAACGTGGACACTGCATGCCTGGAGAAGGACGCCTCAGCTTTATCCACCCACCCCTTTGTTCCAAATGTGCTCTTAAAAGGACATGTGAAACTCTTTCTACTCTCTGACTCAGATTTGCATGATGAAAATGTCTTCTATGTTCTTGTAGTATCAACGATCTTACAAACACGGTATTATGCAAGTATATTTGTCACAAGTAATTTTTACAGGTACTGCTTATAGAGACTACCCAAAGCCAAGAACTCCATTAATTACTGTCCTTCAAATTTGGCATAAAGGATGATGAGGAACACATAGCAAAGGTGAAAATGCCTTCTCAGCAAGAATTGACCTTGTGTCTATGTGTAGGATAAGGTAGAATGACAGCTCTAACCAACTTCAACATTTCTGTATTTCACAAGAGTTCCACCTAAACCCTTTATGCGGATGTTACCCCCCGACATACCCTGTAAGCTCAGCACATATGCGTGCACTCATCCAAAGAATACAGGAGAGAACAATTAAGGACATCTGCCATACCAGATTGGATACTCACTCAATTCATGATAAGAAAATAGAAACCCATGATGTTGGATACTGCAAGATTTTACTTCATGCCGCAAAGGTTCATTGTGAAGCAGCTGAACATGAAAAGTCCAGAACCGTCAAAAATTAGATGTTGTCTGTGATGTGTCCTTGGCAGAGATATGGATAAGGAGGCATGGCATGGCATGACATACATATGGTGTCACTTTATTGGATTGCGCTAATTCTGCGCGCCTATTGTTGTGCTTATTACCCATGATAAGGATAAGGGGCACACTTTAGGCGGTATCTGTTGTTACTCATAGATTTTTATGTTAAAATAGTAATAGTACTTGTACTTGATTATAATTTAGAAATTTTTTTATGTTTTAGTTTTAAAAAGATTTGAGATTGCATGCCAATATTTGATCTTGGGTGTATTGGTTCTGAATTGTACATTCGAAAATGATTTTTGAACAGCCCTTATAGCTAAGCTAGCGTTTATGGACAGCTCCTTAGGTGACACTTAGCTGGACCAAAGACAAAATTGCTTTTTGACTTGTTGACTTTCACTCCTCATTCTTCTCCCTGTTTCTCTCTGCCTGGGTAATTTATTTATTTTTGGTCAATACTACAAAAAATTATATAAATATTGGAACAGAGTTACAAGGGAGAAGAGAAGAGAAAAAAAGACCAAAGCGACTTACTTAAGGAGAAGAGAAGGGAGAAGAGAAAAAAAGACCAAAGCGACTTACTTCGGTCGAAGAGAGAAAAAGAAAGACCAAAGCAACTTACTCCAGTCGACAAAACCACTACAAGAATAATACTTTTGTAGGTAAAAAGACAAGTTGGTACTGAGAACTTAAACCAACAGGACTGACTCAAGTAATGAGTATAAAGAAACTCTACTTCCTATTCACTACAATGCCCCAGTTATAGTGCAGATTCTGAAAAGTAGTGCCCCTGAAAGATATGGTTGTAGAAGTCCAATAGAGTAAGAGTGCCTTAATTTTCCTGATCAAATTTTCCTGTAGATAATCGGAATCCTGGAAAATGCATTTATTTCTCTGTTTCCACACTCCCCAAACAAAAGCAAAAGGAAATAACTCCCATAAAATCTTACCGTTCTCAGTGAGACCGCGAGTCCAGTGGTCGATAAACAAGTCTCTAACATCATCGCTGATAACCCAATCCCTTTGAAACTCATTCATGAAGAACATCCAAACAGCAAGCGTTAAAGGGCACTGAATGAAAAGATGATTGATGGTTTCTTCACTTGACTTGCAAAAAAATGCATCTATTTGCTAACTGCCACCCCTTCTTAGTCAAATTATCTTGTGTTAAGATCGCTTTATGATGAATTAACCACACAAAGAAAGAAACCTTTGTTGGAACTATTGGTTTCCAGACTTGTGCAAAGGGAAACACAATACCTGAGCCCTTTGCCAAACAAATATTTGTTTTCGGAATAAGCTAGCATATCCTGCCAACAGATTATACCGGAAAAGCAATGGTGAATGTTCATCTTTGTATATACAGATTGTATAAGTTCAATGAAATAAATTCAACTAAACGAAATTAATAACCCTCTATATACAATTTTGGTTAAGTTTTGTTTGCTTCTATTCAAATGGCCTAACAATTTGTTAAGTTTGTTTGTTCTGTAACTTGATACATCGAACAAGGATTTGCAATAATGGATTCATAATGAAATTGCAATTAAATAAGATTCGGGTGTTTTGGTATCAATTCAAATTTAGCATTTCCAATAAGAAATTAGGTTATAAATTAGAGAATCCATCTGAATCCTCTAAAGCAATTAGATCTCTGTATATAAAACGAAGGTTTTTAAACAAAACAGCATACATTTCTCATGGGGAGGATCATGTTAATAACTGGATGTATAGATATAAATAATCCGGAAAATGAATTTAAACAAGGCAAACAAGAAAGAAGAAACGATGTTTTACGTATAATGAAGAAGAAGAAACTAAGAGAGTGGGACAAATTTGGAGAAATTTTAGATCTATTTTGATAATTAGGGAGAATAAAGAATATTTGCTTTAAAAAAAATTAATCACTTAGGAAATTATCAAAGTCAACAAGTTCAACGTTTTTAGTTTTGATTGTTGTCTTTTAGCCCAGCTGGTTTGCCACATATGCAGCTAGCTACTAGAGCTGTTTAGAAAGGCTGTCTAAATAGCACGGTCTGGGAGTGTGTTAGTGATTGTTGGTTCAATTAATGTAAAAAATGTTTGGCAATTTTGCTCATTGAATCTAGCATTTTCCCCTGAATTCTTGCAGCTTCAACATAAGAGCCTCATTGATATAAATGTCAACAACTGTGACATTTTGGTGAGTGCAAAAACTTGAGTACAAAAATGTACGCCACTTTTCAGCAAACTTGAATCCTTCAAGTTAATGGATTCATCTATCTTCTTCTTCCTCACCATCCTTCCATGATAATCTCCCATGTCAGATAATTTGTACCCAGCCTTTCTCTTCAGTATGGAGACTGTCACTGGAGAAGTAAGGCTGCAGCCTATGTTGTGCTAGGCGCTAGGCGAGGCGAGGCGCCAAGCCTGTCGCCCAGCGCCTAGACGCCTAGGCGCGCCTAAGGCGCCCTAGGCGATCACTATCACAATTACATGATATTGTTAGCCATACCTAAAGCAACCTTTTCACTATCACAATTGTTCTTCAATTTCTTCCCTACTCTCTCTTGGTAATTCTGTACTCTCTGTTTCCTTCACCGTTTCATAATCTTCTCTAATATCCTCACAAGCATCACTCATGATCCTGTCAGAAGTAGTCATATAAACCGATGAAGGAGGTAGTGGAGCACCACCAGTCCTTTCAGACCGAGCTTTTTGTTCCAAGGCCCGCAACTCTCGTACCTTATTTTCCTTTTCCTTTAGCAAGGTTTCCTTATGAACCTTTGATCTCATTAACTTTCCTTTAATGGTTGATGAGAGAATTTCTGCAATCCGAATGTACTCCGAATTTGTAGTAAATCTTTCAGTGATTGAGAATATCAAGGAATATAAATATATATAGTTATTTTGGCTTTCCTATTTTAAGGTTTGATTGCTATAATATCTCTGCGGTTAAGATTTGATTGGCTATAAAATCTCTCCAATTAAATTTTTATTGAATGTTTGACAACTAAGTAGCAATAAAATCTCTGCAATATCCATAAATACATAGTTACCATTAAAATCAAGCACTTCATTAAGCTTTTTCTTACCATCTTTTTGATCATACAACGTTAGCAGTAAATGATAATATAATCTTGAAAATGGAAAGAATGTGCTATTAAGAGTTGCACTATATTAAGTTTCCATATTACTGATCAGGAAATAACATTTAATACCTTCAATCACGTTTAAAAATTTCCATGTATTCTCATGACTATATCTTAACATTTAATCCCTTCAATCACGTTTACAGGCTTTTATTACGTTTTTTATTTTGATTAAAAAGGAAACAGAGAAAATAAAAGCGCCTTTGGGGCTTAGGCTAGCGCCTAATCTTTCCGCGAGGCGCCTAAAGCGCCATAGTCGCTCGCCTAAGGCGCTACTGCGGAAAGTAGTTGATAATCTGATTCCTCGGGCGCTTGAGTTACGCTGCTGCTTGATCAGACTTGCATATGTAAATTTCTTCAAACAATTCTAGCTGCTGCTTTACTGACTACCCAAAGCCATTGAAATCCTCCATTACTGTCCTTCAAATTGGCACGATGAATGAATAACAATGGTGAAAATGCCTTCTCAGCAAGAACTGACTTCGTGATCTAAGGTAGACTGAGAAGTCCAACCTAGACTGAGAAATCCAACCTACTTCAACATTCTTATATTTCACCAGTTCTGCGTAAACCCACTAGATGTAACCACTTGACTGACCCTGTAACCTCAGCACATGCACGATCATTAAGGGCATCTGACATATTAGATCGGGTATACTCACCCATGTTGTTAGATATTATTTTGTAGTTCAATGCTTCAATTTTCGGCTTGACAGTTGACTAATTTCTTGCTCTTCTTCTCGCGGATAGCACTTCGCGGCTATTTCTGAGTCATTAAGCAACTTTGGAACCTGACTCACATATCCAAATATCAGTTACGAGGCAGATTTTGGTTCATTTCGGTAATGTTGGATCTCCGGAAAGATTTTGATTCCTAAAACATATGTTGGATCATGACAGATTTTTGTTCACATGGACAAAATCAACAATCTGACTTTAAAGGTGGATATTACCCGATGTAAATCTTGATCATCGAGTAAATTTTTGGACCATGAGATAAACTTTGGCTAATAGGCCATTATTCTGAGTTCACAATGATAGATTCTGGATTATAATGCAAATATTAGAGCACAATGCATACTCTAAGGCTACAGGGTAACTTACGATATAATGTTTAGGTCAGGTTATAGACCAAGATGATAAGATATCATGTAGTTAGGAGCTCCCATCAAGTGATGCACTTGATCTAGGTTGGGTTTCCATAAGCTCACATGTATTTACCACCAATTCCGTGTCCAACTGAGATGCAATATCAACTTCCGTTGATGATATTATCATTCCCTGTTTCAGTATAGAATCCAGAAATTGAGCAACTAGTTTTTCTTTTGGATCAACAACATATTATCACATTAGCAGATTTGCTGGTCAAGCAATTAAGCATGGATGATTATGTACTGAGTACATCTTACGTAGCGAAAAATGCGGCTCAAAAAACATTCTAGCATGACATTGTTTGGATACCGAAAGAAGTCAATCGTTAATATGAATATGTCCAGCGGGCTACTTTACTAGGCCTCTTGTTGTTCTTATCCTTGATAAGGATAAGGGCACACCACACACCTTAGGGTTTTGTTTATAAACCAGGAAGGCCTACAATCTTACAATACACTCACTTCATATCTCAAACTACAACTTCGCCGTTTTCGTCTTTCTCTGATCTAAAATCTAGAAGAAAGCCCTCTTTCATTTTTATCTTCTCAAATGGATTATTGGGAATATCCATTATTTATCAACACAGTAAACAACGACATGCACTATGATTTTTCCTCTCAACATTAAGTCGGAACGAGAGGCTAATCAACGGAAATGATAGATTGGATGATTTTTCCTCTCAACATTAAGAAACATTGCGGTCGTCTTATCTTTTGATGTTGCTTTGCAGCATGATCACCAACCATATATTACATATACCCTGGTGTCCTACTATATCCTGTGGTTTTTATATCTTTCTTTGTCCACTGTTTCTGATTTTTCTTGGTTGTTTATCTTTAATTAAGGATGTAAGCTCCATGACACAGATCTCTATCTTTGTAAATTATTTTTCTTGGAAACTCCGAAGTAAAAGTCTTGATTGTAACCAAACAATTTGCAATAAGAAACATAATTTAATTGCAAATCATCGATTCTATTTTTGTTTTTAAATTTGTCGACTAATAAGTTCCCTCTTTGAGTTCTTGCAGCTTCAAGAAAAAGTTGTGGCCACTGATAAGAAATTAGTACCTGTTATTTTCAGTCATTTGTTGTTAGTTGTTGTAAGATTTTTTATCTTAATGTATTGAATTAGTACTTGTTAGAATCAAGAAATGTTTTTATTTATGTAATGGCTTTATGAAGAATTTAGATTCTATGCAGATATTTGATCTTGGGTTTGATGGTTATGAATTGGACATTTAAGTATAATACCTGTTAGATGTTTGAAGGTCGAGGTTTTTGTTCAACATGTATAAGAGTTGAGATCTCCGGTTATGGTGTCTTCCTGTTTCATGGGTGGGTGCAGCAAGGGCTTGGCACTTCTAATGTGGACTTCCTGTGATCCTTACCCTGGTTATTGCAGTGAGGTCACCGTCACAGTGTGGTGATTTCAACGTGAATTACAAGTTCAATTAAGCATCTGTATGTCTATTTCCAGTCTTCCGAATGAAAAAAGTTTGTTCATGGCATCTGCGCACAAGTAGAAATTTTCTTTTCAACTCCAGACTTTCATTGGGCCAATTTAGACGGGCAAATGAAGCTTCCTAGTTCCTTCGATTAGAGTGAGAGCAAAGGTGCAGATTGCCGCAGACTTTAATGTGTAAAAGTTGCCCCTTCTGGAAACCATCTTCCGAAAATGCCACCCTTAAATGAAATATACATGTAATAAACTTTTGGGGTTTTATAGACGTTTATACCCTTATGTAGAAAAGGTCCACACCTTCTTCCGAGAGTCACCTACCACCTCGGCCAAAAAGATCGAGGCGAGTCAAAGACCAACTCGGCAGGAGTTCAAGTATCTCCAACCTCTTGTTATTTCCGTCAAAAAATTGTTTTCTCGAGTTCTTTCTCAATTCTTCTTTTCTTTCTTAGTTTTTTCATTCTGTCAATCTCCTCTCATTCTTGGTTCTTTATCGCTTTTTCGCCTTCCTCTGCGTACCCAGTTTCCGTCAATCTCCTCTCATTCAATCCGATGCGTACCCAATTTTCCATCTATGAAGAAATGATATATATATAAATATGGATAGAGATTAGGGAAAAAGATATGGATAACGGGAGAGACTAGAGAGTGCAGGATACAAAGATGTCAACCCAACTTCAAAACGAGCAGAACAAAAAAAGGTATGATTTAGGGTTTGAAATTATTTGTCATCAATCTGATTTTAGGATTCAATTTTGTTGTTATGTTAGTTTCGGGATCTCGTAGTGAATCTAAGCAGTGATAAGATCTTGGTTTTGGGTTTTTTTTTCTTTCTTTCTATTGTTATAGGGCTTTGGGTGGTTGGTATTGATACTGAGTTATCATCCAACATTTATAGTGTTGTGGCTGCTATATGGTGTTGTATCTCAATAAGATCCACCTGATATCTTTGTATCTCTTCTCTATTTATAATTTTTTTTGTTGTATTGATCAAAAAAAAATGTTACAACATGCTTATCTTTTATGTTTTGTGATAAGATGTGTAAATGATGCTTCAATTATGCTAATTGTAACGACAAACTTGTGGTTTAATCTTTATAAATGAATGGTTATGTGGGGGTCAAATTTTAGAATTTACAATAGACTCTGGGAAATGAGGGTTTATATCATGATTTAGATTGAAGAATTAGGGCACTGTAGTGACTGATTTGTGTATGCTGCTTATGACATTGGCTCTTGGTGGTAGGATTAAACGTTTTCATAGTTTTTTTTTTTCTTCTGATATATGGCCATCAACTATGATTCTTTTGCAACTTAAAACACTGGTGTGTACCTATATTAAAATTTGATGCATAAGTGGTTCCTACTATTGTAATTTAAGATTGAATTTATTTGGCTTGTTGAGTGTGAAGGATCTATCCTTCCACTTGTGTATACCAATGATGCTTACAGTAAAAACTAGTTGATTTTTCAATTGGTAGCGTCTAATTTAGTCATGTTTTTTCTACTAACTCCATCTCACATGTATAATGCATTTCATCAACTTTTAGTCTTGTTTCTTTGTTAGCCTGTTTTGGTTGATAGACCTTTGGATTATTTATCTTTGGTCTTTGGTATGTGTGTGTTGCACATAGTTTTAGGTAGATAGGAACTTAGTTTTACTTAATCACTATAACTTTGTGTCGGGAGTGTACTTCGAGTAAAAGAATATGAATTACCACTATGTTATTACTAATCTCGACTATATTATGTTTGTAAGTTCCAAGTTATGGGTGTAGGAGTGAAGAAAAAGAAGAAGTGTGCTAAAAAAGTGAAATCTGCTGATCATGTGCATAAAAGAGTGTCGGCTTCCGCTGTGGAGGACAAAAGAATGGTATCTAAGGATTGTGTTGAAAGGTAGATATGTGACAGTTAGCCTATTAAGGCTAACCATTCATTTTATGTGTTATGTCAGGTCATTATATATTTCTGGAAGTGTTTTGTATTGGTAGTATTTTTTTTAACCTTCTTCTCATATGCTCATTCTCATATCCGGTTAAATACTTGGACATATCTAGATTAGTTTTTGTTATGAGTTCGTTGACTTCAGATACAAACTTGATATCAACTGACTTTCTTAAGACTGAAAGCTAATAAAAAATTAAACAACTAAATTGGATCACCAAACAGTCTTTATTGTATTTATCTAATATATGATGGTGTAGGCTAATTAATGAAAACAAAAACTTGATCTTATTCTTGGTTAGGTTGATAATGCTCGGTGGAATGTTCATTTCTTCATTCCAGTAGCATCCTTGATCGCATCAGCAGCTCCTTGTGCCTTTTCCTTCATCTGCTGACCAGCCTATACATACTTAAACTCTTCAATAAGAAACATGCAAGTTAGATGCCTCTATGCAAATCCTCTTTTTTCCACGTTTCTGCATTATTATTTCTAGGTGTATTTGGTATAATCCGCTTGTAAGCGGAAACTAGACCGGCCGTTTGTTGGCCGTAGTTATTGGATTAGTTGGAATGTGCAACTATTTATATTTTTAATGTGTGTTTTTTCCCGTCTTAAATACTTAATTCTAAGAACTTGTATGTTGTTATTGGTGTAACTATTTATTTCTGTATTGTAGGATGTATCTTCACCCTGCCAGGTACAGGAACAGTACATGCAAAGTAACAACTTACTCAAGCCCGAGGGTTTTATTGAGTGTGCGTGAGCTGCTGTCTCCTGTTGAGCAAGAGAAACTTAAGTCAACTGCAATTGGTCCCTTACTGGACGTGCCCGTACAAACGTTTGTTGGGCCCTTATTTCATTTCTTATTGTCTAGGCATCTCTGCATGGGTGATGAAGGTGGTAAGATTAATCGCGAAGAAATGTGCGGATGGTCAATTTAAAAAGGTTGACAAAATGAGACTTGGGTTACAAGGACCACCTAGTGACCGTTTACCCTATTGGGATAATGTTGATGTCATATATGGTGTAGTTTGTGTCAAGAGGAATCACTGGTTTGCAGTCACTATTCAAGTAAAGGAAAAGATAATTACAATTTATGATTCTATGAAACCGGATCGTACTACTCGCTCTGCCAGAATTCACCCGGAAGTCGGTCAAATTCAACGTTATTTGGAGAAATTAAGAATGCAAACACGGAACATGGACGTGTATATATGACAGCGAAACCCCTCAGCAAAATGATAGGTCAGTCTTTACTTGAAATTGATTTTTAACCTTTAATTTTTAAACTTATATTTGGAGAATTGATCCATATACAATTTATGCAGTAACTCTTGTGGGGTGTTCTCCATCAAGTTTATCGAGCATATGGTTAGGAAGATTCATGTTTGTCAAGTCAATCCTTCTTTTGCTACTCGCTATCGATGTGAACTTGCGGTGCATCTATTCAAGAAACAATTCATAGAGGTGAATGGGCACAAGTGGTGAAGAGTAACCTCTAATCATATGATCTTCGAGTATCACATCACATATAAAATAATGCATTCATTCTTTTTGCAGGTTTCATGTGACTAGCCCTTCGAAGACCGGTGAATTCCTAGACAATGTGTTGGTCCCTGTTTTTTGGATGTTTATAGTTGAAAAATATGTCACCGTAGTTGGAATCGGTTGACTCTTATACCACAGGGTACATCTGTGTATATTTTGTTTGATCATGTTATGATCGTCCAGTTATGTATGTACAACGCTTTGTCTCTGCTTTTAAAATTGATACTTAGATATTTTATGTTCTTTGAAAGGAGTTGGCAGCTTAGTATCATCTAAAGGACGACTGAAATTGTCAGGTCATCATTCTCATGTAGTATGACAGAGGCGAGTTATACATTTTGGTTTGTCAAACTACAACGTAGTCTCTTTTTTTTTTTCCCTGAATCACACTACAATGTAGTCTCATTCATATAAAAAATCGAGTCAAATTTAAAAACAATAGAAAATGTACATCAAATTAAAGGTTCATCGAAGTTTCCATGGGATATATATATGCGTATTACTTGTAAACTACACTACAAGACATTGGATAGAAGACAAGTCAATGTCTTGTACTTTAGCTTGTACTTTTTTATGGGATAAAAACTGATGCCCTTTTGTTCTCGAAACAATATGTTTCTTACTTTGTTGCAATGAAATAAAAACAATCTTAAGATTTGTAGTTAACGCCTAACATTTCAATACATATTCAAGTTATATTCGAGGTACATGAGTATTTTAGGTTATTCCAATTTCTTTATGAAATTTCACAGATTCTGTAAAACAAGTTTTTAAATCTTCAAATTTGCTCAACCAGATTGTGGGCTTAAATTTCTTTCAACTAGATTGTGTTCTACTGTAAAATAATATGTAGAAAAGTAGAAAAGTAACTATTCATTCATGTACAACAAGTTGATGAAAACTGTTGCCGATTGTGGTTAGCTGGACTCGTGGCAAGAGATTTTCCAAAATGAGAAATGAAATCAAAAAGAGAAACACACACTTTACTGGACACAATTCACTAACCCTATGCTCCCTAAAAAAATGCTCATCTCTGAACTTGTGAAGCAAAATCTCAACGAGCCGATGTACTTGCACTAACAAATATCCACCGCATATATATGCACTTATTGCAGTGGGGTACCCAAAGATGTCGCCCCTGCAGGTAGCGACTGAAGATGGTTCACTCTTATTCCAATAAGCAAACAGGTGAACGCATCCCACTGGCGCAGAGAAAAGACAACAAAAATATCAACTAACCATTGAAAAGATGATCAAAATAAGTTTTACATTAGGCACAAAATGACAACATCTAAAACCAGTTACCAAGATCTTTCATCACATGGTCCAAAAGGTAAAATCCATATGACAGATTTCTCCTGCACATGCTTAACAAAAGTGCTTCGTAATACTTCTGAAGGCACTTGATGTTAATCATATTTTTCAATTTCTTCTACTAGTGCAGCTTCAATGTGTGTTGTTTACTCATGAACCTAAAGTAAGGAAAACATGAATATAAGTGCTAATGGCAAGAGCTTAATCTACTTCCACTGTATATATATATGACTGCAGTACACGATACTCCTACTGAAATTAGTCGGAGGACTTCAAAGCCAGAACACTAAACAAAAGCCTCAAAAGCAGATAACTATTCAAACCATCGAATTAATAGACAACACCTTACAAATTCCAGCAAGTATTTTTACTCTCAACAGATTTCAACAAGGCAAACCTAAGGTACGTTATGAAAAATAAGTTATGTAATATAATCGGTTTAAGATTACGTAGAGTAGGCTAAGAAGTACTCGTTGCACATACCGTAGGTAAGAGTTTGAGCATGATCACTCTTACCCATATATAGATTGCACACAAGTCTTCTAAAACTGATCCAATACAACTCCAGCCAACAAAATTGTTTATCCTAGTGCGTGATCATAAACAGTGAGTAAAGGCCGACTAATTGTTTTGAAGATAGTTGACATAAAATAGAGATTGTCTATTAACTAATGAGATAAGAGTTGTTCACTCTTGCGCGTGAGACAAAATTAGAGCATCGGGGCTCAATTTGTTTGCAATGTTAAGAGAACAAAAACAAACCATTTTTCACATCCCAGATTTTGCTTGGAAGATAATATCCATACATTTGCATAAGTTTACCCAAAATTAAATCAAATTGAGGAAGAGGAAATCCATAGTTTACGAATTACATACCAAATGCAACCTTTTGTTGTGGAAATGAATCTTCTACAAATGATGTTGTCTGAGATAGTGTGGATGACGATCAACTAAAAACTACCAATAAAGTTATTAAACCACAAAATTAAAGATAACCCAAACATTATATCACTGTAAACTGAATTCATAAACATCCATTTAGATAAAAATCCAATACATATCTAAAACCCTAACTTTGAGTTTGAAATCCAAATTAACCAAAATTTTATCTCGAATTCGAGAGAGCAAAAATTAAGCTCACCTATTGAACTCTATAGCTCACGCTTTCTATATAATTGGATATTCACAATCGGTAAATACAAAACCCTAGCTTTCATGGTGTGGCAAATGACATTTTATGAACATGATAAAAATTAGGAGAAGAAGAAGTATAAGATGGTGAAGTAAGAAGAAGAATAGGAGGAGGTGTTTCTGATTGATAAAAGAAGACGAGGAGGAGGAGGACCTGAAGAAGATAAAGTAGAAAGTTCAGTATAGGAGTTAAAAGAGCGGAAAGAAAGAGAAATAGGGAATGAATGAAAAGAAAGGACCTGGGCTGTATTGGTTGCGGGAGAAAGAGGTGTAAGAGAAGTGTAAGGGAGATGAACGGTTAAAGGTCCCGACCTTATTCATCCTACTTGGCACCTAGGTGGCAATATAGATTCGGGAATCTTTTAGGGTCCCTACCCTGGAGAGAAAAGGTCAGGACCCTTGCCACATTAATTCTACTAAGGAGTCCCGACCTTATTCATCTTACTTGGCACCTACATGGCGCCTAGGTGGCAATATAGATTCGAGAATCTTTTAGGGTCCCTACCCTAGAGAGAAACGGTCAGGACCCTTGCCACCTTATTTAATTCTATTTAAAGATTTTTTTAATATCATGTGGGCATTTATAATATTATTATTTTAAGGGTCCAGGTTAAAGAATCCTGACATCATCATCTGGACCCTAAAAATAAAATATTAATAAAGCCTACTTATTTTAATATTTTTATTTCGATAATTGGACTCCCATAAGGTCCGATACGGTGGTCCCGACCTTTCTAAATGGACCCTTCCACTAAAAGACAAAATAAATACAATTATTTAACTCTTGAAAAGTTAATAATAATACTAAACAATTGAAGGGTCCTCTAGATTTTGGGATAAAATAAAAAGTTAGGGTCAAAAAAGGTATTAAGTGGCAGAAAGGTAAGTGTGTGTTATGGATGGCATTTTAGGAACCTGGTTTATGAGAGTGGCATTTTTAGGAATTGAGCCGAAATGGGCAGGATAACACAATGGCGATAATGAAGTAAAGCTACTTGGGTATTGGGAAAGTCCCTACTCTCATAGAGGTTAATGGGCGCTCAAAATCAAAGGAATTGAGTACGAGTACATAGATGAAGATCTTAAGAGCAAGAGCCCAATGCTATTGCAGTACAATCTTGCTAATAAGAAGATTCGAATACTTGTCCACAATGGAAAAACTGTCACGGAATCTCTAGTTATCATTGAGTACATTGACGAAACCTGGAAACAAAATCATATATTTCCTGAAGATCCTTACGAGAAGGCACAAGAACGTTTCTTGGCCAAGTTTGCTGATGAAAAGGCAAGTGATAATTTTACCTGTATACATACTCTCTGCGGAAATAATGAATTTGATTGACACGTCTTCTTCTCTTACAGTGTGCACCATCAATTTTTAATGCATTATGCAAAGTAGGGGAGGAGCAAGAAAAAGCTTTGAAGGAAGCTCAGGAGAATCTGAAAACTCTAGAAATGGGTCTAAAGCTGAGAATCTGAAAATAAATGTCTGAGTTTCCAGATTCAATTCCAATCACTCATTATTCTGTTTTTTTTTTGGAGTTTTTTCATCAAATATGTAATACTCATGTGTGAATAAATTTTTTTTGGGTATCTATATTGTTATGTTACTGTTAGATTTTCATCTTAAATGGATTCTTAGATCTTACTTAGATCTAAGAAATGTTCTATATTGGATTTTGGGTTTGTTCCTTTTGAATTAGACATTCAAGTGTAATACCTACAAGACAACAATGAGTTTATTTTAGCAGTGTACTATAACTACTTTGATTCTGAATAGGAAGGAATTCCTGCCACTGTTTGTTTGTTGAGTTACTTCTTCAATAATCCAAAATGGGAGTGTGTTAGTGACTGTTTGTTGCTCTAGTTTGCAAGTCCTAGTGCCCTGTTGTTAATGTTTTCGCTGTCAAGAAGCCTTTTCACTTGAGTAAAATAAACACTCACTCCAAGAGTTTAAACCATTTTTAGTGCAAAATGCCTCGATTAGAAGCTTGTAATCCTTTGATATGACTGTCAGTAATTGTGACATTTTGGTGATGTAAAGACCAGAGTACAAAAATTGACACCGCCTACCTGGAAAAATGAATCCTTTTGATGGATCTCCTTCCATGAGAATCTCCCATGTCAGATAACTCGGACACCTCCTATATCTAAGGACATGTGATTAGAGAAGGAAACCTTATCTTTATTCATCTTAAAAGGACATGTGAAACTCTTTGTACAATGTCATTGGCAGTCATGAGACTTGAGTAGGCATTAGCAATGTCCACAATGGATGAGCGAAAGATGGAGCAAAACTATATTTGGTCAGCGGTGATTAAGAGTTAAATGCAGGTGGGGCGCTGGTATATTTACCGTCCGGAGTTCTACGAAGATTAAGAGTGCTTCGATTGTGGAGCGAACATATAATTAACGTCGATAACCAGGCGGACTTTTACACATCGCATGTTTTTTTTTTTTTTTTTTTTGATCGGAAAACTATAATAGCATATTAGAATAATAAAAGAATAAGAGTGATTACAAGTTGCTGGACGTACCAGCCATGCAACCAAAAGAAAAGAAGGGAAAAGCAAGATGTTAGAGACAACAATAAATCAACCCAAGGTTCTAACAACCGCAAACAAGAGGGGAAGCTCTACTTTCACATCAGATCAGCCCATTTGAATACCAAATCCTGAAATCTGAAACCTCTAAGGGGTTTCTTTGGAATTGACCAATACAACAAAACGGCTTTGATATCCAATATAATGCTCTCTTAGTCTTTTTCTATACCATTGAAACATCTCATTGTTTCGCTCCTTCCAAATTATCCAAAGAGATTGCATACGAGCGGCTCCACATATGATTTCCAACCATCGAGAAATTCCGTTTTTATCTCGTCGAAGGCATGTATGATATCATACCTTTGTACTCCCAGCACCCCAAATTACGAAAAGAAATGGTTCCAAATTGGTAGAGTAATTTGCCAATGTAAGAATAAATGATTGATTGTTTCTCAGACGGCTTTGCACAAGTAACACCTATTGGCTAATTTCCTTCCCCTTTGCCAAGAACATCTTGAGTAAGTATGGAATTATGGTGTACCAGCCATATAAAAAAGGAAATTTTTGTTGGTACATTAAAATTCCAAACTGCCTCTTTAGGAAAAATGATAGCTTCTTGTTCCCTACCCAACAACTTGCTCATAGCAAGATTTAACCGTGAACCGTCCATCCTTCTCCCATTTCCTCCTTCTTGAGTCATCTTCATGCTAATTGTGGTAGCTTCTAGCAACACGTAAATTGCAAGAGCTTCTTCAATTTTTAACTCGATTAGTCATCTTCTCGGATCGAGGTTCCACACTACCCTCCCTTATGGGTCTATATGATAATATTCAATCACAAAGCTATTTTTCTTCCGGGACACTTGAAAAGATTAGGAAAAAGAGTTTTTAAGGTCTCTTTCCCACCCAATTATCCAACCAAAATCTAACCTTATCCCCTTTCCCCACTTTGTACTGAATCCCACTGCTAAAAATCTCAATCCTATTTGCAATCCCTTTACAGACACCCTCCCATATGTCATCTTAGTCCCTACCGCCCCATCCATTCTTGTCCACACCATATTTTTGAGCCACCATTATCCTCCAAGAAGCACTTGTTTCTGTTGAGGATCTCCATAACCATTTGCACAACAATGCATCATTTAACAATTTGAGATTCCTAATCCCCAATCCCCCATGCTCCTTATCCGTACAAATTGAATCCCAAGCAACCAGAACAATCTTCTTGCTGACAGCACCGTTTACCCACAGAAAATTGCGCATAAGACTATTCAATTTTTGTTTGCCACCGAAGCTGGCATTGAGAACACCGACATCATGTAAATAGCCACTGTACTTAGAACATTCTGCATTAGCACTAATCTTCCTCCGTACGTGAGATAAACCCTTACCCAACCTTGTAACATCTTCTCAGTTCTCTCTATAATGGGATCCCAATGGATCTTACTTCTGTAGGGAGAACCAGGTTGCATGCCTAAATAAGAGAAAGGAAGTTGTCCGCGCATACACCCCATACTTGTGGATATTATCTCTTGGGAAGTCGGATTTCCTAGACCAAACGCCTGGCTTTTTAAAGGATTAACACTCAATCCAGAAACCAGCTCGAAACACATGAGCACAACTTTAATATTGAGAATATGATTAGGTTTGTCTCGATGAAAAAATTACCGTGTCGCCTGCGAAATAAAAGATGCGTCACTGCTGTTCCATGGGTCGATATTTTAAACCCTTCAATCAATCATTGAGACTCAATCTTCATAATCATTTTACAAAACCTAGCATTTTTAGGGGAAAGTATTGTAGAAAATCGAAAGAGAATCACAACCTTGGCAAAATATTGTCGAACCATGAATCACATCACCCTTTACAACTCTTAGGCAAGTATTGTAGAAAAGCTTGGACTTTCTACAATACCCCACCTACACAATGCATAAAATAACGTTGTCGTTGGGGTACTACAACGCTAATATAGTGTTGTCAATGACGATTTTTCCCGTAGTGCTAGTAACACTGTTCAGAAGACTCGGCAGAATCTGGAAACTCTTGAAATGAATCTACAGGGTACGTTCTTTGGAGGTAAAAAGATAGGATTTTCTGACCCTGCAATTGGAAGGATTCACTTTTGGATAGGAATAACCAAAGAAATTAGTGGCGTACTGGAGTTCCACTTGTGGAAGAAGTGAGCATGCCTTCGGTTAGTGTATGGTTTAAAGATTTTCTTGATGTTGATATTTTGAAAGAGTGTGTACAACCACGAGATAAAGTGTTCGCTTACTGCAAAATGTTCCTAGAGCTGCATCCACCTGAAATTCTCCAATCTGTCATTACACAACTATTAGTTTGCTTCTTGCTGTTTCATATATACAAAGCTGTTTAGAAAGCGTCAAATGTTAAGTTTTGTTTACTGCATTAGGTGTGGACTTGTTTCATTCGTCATGGTTGCTGTACCAATAGTGTAAATAAAAGGTTGGTTGGTTCTTGGCATTAATTCTTTGTGCATCTTCGCAAGGGTGGCTTTGCCCTTTTCTGAGACATTAAGCAACTTTGGAAGCACGACTCACAAGATATATTTTAGGTTATGAAACAAATTTTGGGTCACTTTGGTAGATGAATGGCGGAATAGATTAATGGCACAAAACATACGTTGGGTCATACGAAAGATTTTGGCTCACATGGACAAATTTGGGATCTACAACAAGCTGACTTTGAAGGGGAAATCTCGTAATTTGATAAATCTTGGTCATCTTGTAAATTTTGGACCGTCAGATAAGCTTTGGCTAATAGGCCATTCTAACTGTAAGATTGGGTGAGAAATGAAACATTTTGGATTATGATGCAAATTATATAGCACAATTTATATTTTAAGGCCACATGGTAACTTTAGAAGAACACGACAATTTTCACATTTGTCGTAGATCAAGACGTTAAGATTTGATGTCCAGTAACTTCACATCTGTTATAAGCTCCCCTGAAGTGATAGACTTTCTCAACTTGGTTGGGATTTCCGTAACTTCGCTTGTGCTTGCCAAGAAAAAAAAAACAATATCTAGTAACTAGAGTTGAAACACTAAGTTTTTTCTTTTTTTTTTTTTTTGGCTTACAAAACTTTTTATCACACTGAAAGGTTTCCGTGCCAACCAATTAAGCAAGGACGAATCTATCGAGTATATTTTCTGGAGCGATTTTGGCTAGAAAAAATTCTTTTGTGTGTGGATATCACTTTTGTTCCCGAAGCACAGAATTCAGATACTAAAACAATTTGCTTCTAAAAAAATTAAAAGACCTACAAAAATTTGGTACCTTGGAGGGATGATCCTGTTACGTGTTGTGCACCGTATCAATTCCTGAAAGATTTGCATTTCAACCGATCAAAAAATAAATAAATAAATTTGCATTTCCGATAAATGGTAAAAGTCACTATTCGATTATATTGGGTGGGCTAATTCAGCGGGCCTCCTGAAGTTGCTACCCTTGATAAGGATTATGGCACATCACCACACACTTTAGGGTTTCACTTTCAAATAAACTAGCTACACCTCTCTCAATCTCAATAAATTAAACTAGCTACAACCTTGCCGTTTTCTTCTCTTCTCTCTTTTGGATCTCTAACTCTAAAATCCAAAAGAAGTTCTTTCATTTTGATTTTCTCTGGTTAAAATATGGATTACTCGGAAAAACATCCTCACTTCCAACTAGCACTATGATTTTTCCTCTCAAAAGTAAATCAATGGATTTGAAAATTGTGATGTTTTCAAAGGAAATCATAGATCCGTTTTGTGATGTTTTGGTGCTTCAGATTGAATAACCCTTTTCAGAGGCTTCTGTTTTAGCCTGGTTGATTATGAATCTCAGTGGAATTGTCTATCTATATAACTAATTATTTTATTTCTTTTTTTCTTACATCAATTTTGTATGAAAGTCTGGACTGTAACCAAACCATTTGCAAGCTAGAAAGTAGACGGGAATGAAATTTGAAAATTTTGTCTATTTCTAGTATGTTTGAGTTTCCAGATTCAAAATTGCATATCAATGATCCCGTAGTTGTTTCTAATTGTTCTCGATCAAATATGTAATGCTCTCTGTCCAAGTAATATGATATGATCTTCGAGCCCCAATTTTTGCGTATACGCTGTTATTGTTAGATTGTATTATTTTTTAGTCTTATTAAAATTTGAGATTACATTTAGATATTTGATCTTTGGTTTTTTTCGATCTAAATTGGATATTAATTACTGCTTTGATATTAAATAGAAAGGAAATCCTGCATTGATATGGATAAGGGGACATGTCGTGGTGATGGCATACGTATGTGTTGACACTTTATTGTTTTGGACTAATTCCGGGGCCTCTTGTTGTGCTTATTACCCTTGATAAGGATAAGGGGCACACTTTAGGGTTTTATATAATCTCTATATATCTCAGATCAAACTACAAAACTGCGCCGTTTTCATCTCCTCTCTGATCTGAATCTCCAAAATCCAGACAGAAGCTCTTTCACTTTGATTTTTGTTCAAATGGATTACTGGGAACATCCTCACATCTACTTATACTCTCAAAAGTCATGAACAACATGCACTATGATTTATCCTCTCAAAAGTGAAATTGTCGATTGCTAAGATCGGTGCAGATCCAATCTAGCCCCACACACAAGAAGTTCAAACTTACAGCTGTGGGGTATTTCAAACATGGCACTGATCCGAATATACATATGTTCCACTTTGAACAGATGATGGGGTTGGTGTGTTCAGAAAAACATTTAGATCTCATTTTCTTGATGTTTCCGTGTTTCAGCTAAGCCACCACATCCTTCTAATGCATCAGTCGCTTGGTGTTGTCTCTCTTTTCTTTTATTCGGCTTCTGACTTGGTTAGATTATAAATCTTCAAGCTGCACATGATCAGGTGGAATTCTCTATCTATGTAACTAAGTTTGCTTTTATGGTGAATTATAAATACAAATCTAGATTTTTCCATTTAAAAACGTTTGATTTTCTAGATTCAATTGCATATCAGTAATTCTAAGGTTGTTTTTAATTTTTTCGATCAAATATGTAATGTTTTGGGTCTTAATAATATGATATGATCTTCCTGAAACCCCTCAATTTTTGGGTATCTGTTGTTACTGTTAGATTTTAGTGGTAGTACTTGGTTATACTTTAGAAATGTTGTTGTGTTTTAGTCTTATAAATTGCAGCGATATATTTGATCTTGGATATTGGTTTTGAATTGGCCGTTAAATGCAATGCCTCTTAAATGTGTTTCATATAATTCGTACAAGACAAGAATGACTCTCACTTTTTTGCTGTGGCATCATGTGCATCGTTTGTTTAAGCATTCACTCCACTAGAGTTTCAACCAATTTTCTTTGTAAAAATTCCCAAGATCGAAAGGCTGTAATCCTTTGATATGAATGTCAGTAATTGTGATATTTTTGCGAGTGCAAAGACTAAGAGTACCAAAAGAGACCGACTTCCAGCAAAAATGAATATTGTTGATGGATTTATGATTTATCCATCTTCTTCGTCCTCACCCATCGTTCCATGAGAATCTCCCATGTTCGATAATTTGGACACCGCCTTTCTCTAAGGTATTGAGATCGGAGAAGTAAGGCCTCAGCTAAATCCATCCCTCGGTTGCAAATGTGATCCTAAAAGTACATGTGAAACTCTAATACATTTCTCTCTTCTCTGTTTGTAGCATCAATGATCTTAAGTGACCAAACACGATAACATGCAAATATAATTGGCACAAATAATTTTTCTAGCTACTGCTTTATTGACTACCCAAAGCCAGTGGAATCTCAAATTGGCATAAAGGGTGGGGAACTGTCTAACAAATAGCAAAGATGCGAGTGCCTTCTCAGCAAGAACTGACCTTGTGTCGATGTTGGCTAAGGCAGAATGAGAAGTCCAACCAACTTCAACATTCATGAATTTCACTAGTTCCATGTAAACCCTCGCTACGGATGTAAACATAACCGATACTCTAACTTCAGCACATGCACTCACCAAAAGAATGTACGAGAGAACCATTAAGGCTACCACCTTGTTTGTTTATTCCTGACTCATCTGAGTCGTCTGGATTTAAGTGAAATCACCTGACTCATTTGGATCTGACTCAATATGTTTGTTTTGAGTCGAATCTGACTCAACTAACTCAAAAATATGTGAGTCAGTTGTTTGGTCCCATGAGTAAGGGTATTTTGTTACCTGACTCAAACGGGTCCGAGTCATAGGTCGAGTCAGATCTGACTCAAAATAGAAAAAAAACAGTTTGATTGCTGACTCGGCGCGAGTTAGGGGTGGACTCCGGCCCAGACGGCGAGTCAGCTGCAAACAAACAAGGTGTAAGTCCTATGGTCTTCTAATCTAGCATCTAGGTTGGAAGCTAAAATAACCATCTAAGTTTTATGGAAGTTCTAATATAGCATCTAGATGTGATGAATGGAACAATGAAAAGTAGATGCGCTGAATGGAACAGGGAAACGAATTATGCTGCGATGAAGGGAATCAAGCAACCTTCTCAGACGTCGGATCAAAAAATAAATCAATCTGCGATGAACCAAGCAACAAAAAGTTGATTCTCTCTGCGCTGAACTATTCAGCGAAACTGTCTCGCTACTAGTTGGAATGCGAGATATATCTGGAAAGAGAACTAGTGTTAAAGAACATGCAATACTTTTGGTGTAATTTTCAACGCTTTTTGTCTAATCAAGCAGCCAAATCTAGCCCATAAGACTTAGTTTTAGGGCATCTGCTATATTTATCGGATTGGGTACTCACTCGGACTTTCCGGTTGATGAGAAGAAAATAGAAACCCATAATGTTGGATAGTGCAATCAATTACTTGATGCTGCAAAGGTTCATTATGATCAGTCATTTCCAGAAGTAAGTAAAAACAATTTGTTCCACTATAAATTAACTAAAGGATAGTTAAATCAAATGTTCGGTCTTATTTCATATTGTAATTTTGGTAAATTTGATTATAGTTGTTCAAGGTAATTTTTAAAGATGCTTCTATCTTTTGCTTGAGCCCAGGGTAAGGTGCCTAGAGCTTATTACTTGAGGCTCAACATTTTTTGCCTTATAAAATCAAAGTGGCATATGGTTTATCACACAGGGCCGGGCCAATAGGGGAAGCAGGGAAAGCCCCACTTCGGGGCAACAAGGCCAAGGGGGCAACAAAATAAATGTTCTGCTATTCGGGTTTCATTAAAAATAAAAATATATTAGGGACTTATTCATAAATGTGTTGTATACCGCACAGAATATTGGATAGGCTCAGTGCCAAAATGGAAGTCTTTTACCCATTCCATTACATAATCATTACCCTTGAGGATTTAGGAGTGAAGTTGTAAAGGTTTTCTAACGCTCATCTTTAATCTCTCATTCTTCTTTTGTATGCTTGTACATGTTATTCTCTTGATAGTTCACTATTGTTATTGTTCGATCATTGTAGAAAAAAAATGATCATTGATGTAGTTATGGGGCAACAAAAAGATTGTACGCTTCAGGGCAAAAACAACTCAGGACCGGCCCTGTATCACATACCTACAAAAAGAGTTAATATTCCGAGGATAGTCTTGTGTCCTGAGAGTCCAAAATAGAAAAGAAAAATTACCTTATGAGATATTTAAAGAGAAAAAATAGTGGAAAATTTTTAAGAGAAGATAAAATTTCTATTGCATTTTTTTGATCGAGAAAGGAGAAATTTGTTGAAAGGAGAAGAAAAAATTACATGAAACAGTTATAAAGGAAAAAATGAAAGAAAAAATAAAGAGAAATGGTCTACAATCCTTGGAAGGGACGTAAAGACATAAGAGCACAACCAACGTTTTATCTCAGTAGAACATGTTCTTCCACGAAAAGATGCACAAGTCTAGCCTAAAATTAAAATCTCTTTTAAAGGCACAGCTCCAGGCCAAAAGGGATGTTTTGATCTACACTTACTTGGAAGTGCGAGAGACATTTTTGCTCGAAAATTCTTCTATTTCGTCTCATTCAAAATTGCCCATAAAACTGCATCTGGAACCATATCCCAGATTTTCTTTGCCGGACCATTAATGCCATTGGCAGACCAACTTTGGGCCAAATGTAGAACTGACGAGGGTGGATTCCAAGGGAGGTGGTTAGGTAAGATCAAGGAGCATACTTGTCTAGAGAACTTGCAGCTCAGAAGCAAGTGTTGTGACGATTCGCATTCGGAAGCATAGCGGGCAACGACTTGCAAGATTGAAACTTCTTCGTTGCAGAGCATCTTGAGTGGATATCTTGAGTGAAACCTCTATTGCATAAATCCCTTGGCGTCGTCTCCCTTTTCCTTCTGACTTGGTTAGATTATAAATCTTCGAGTAAAGATTCAAACTGCACGATCCGGTGGTAGAATTCTCAGTAAAAGTCCAGATTGTGTAACGGCATTTGGTCCTTTGACCTCACCCATTTTTACGAGAATCTGAATTCTCAGTAAAAGTCCAGATTGTGTAACAGCATTTGGTCCATACCTTGGTTAGATTACTATCATTTGGGTAATAGCAGAGCAGAGCAATGAAGTTATGTCTAGCAAACCGGTTGCTTAATATTATTTGTTTTTTGCAATAGCAATACAGATTGCTGAAATTTCTTGGTATCGTACTACGATCACCAACATCACTTGGACTCTCTGGAGGAATATAATACCACATGGGCATGGGCTCGGGCTTAAGCGGGACAAAGTTATCCAATAGCTCTACAAATAAGGGTAGGCTTTAGGGTTTACTACAGTATAAATACCAGGTTGAATCTCATCTCCTCAAATCCGCCGTTTCCACATCTCTCTCTATCTGATATCCTTCGTCCATCAATTCACATATTGCTTGGTTGGAGACGAAATCATCCTTGATTTGCTCAAACATCGCAGGAGATGAATCTGGTAAAATAGATCTTGGGAGGCATTTCCAACAATTTACTCCTTGAAAGACGATTGAGTGGATTCATGAAGTGTTAGTGTTACTTTGACATTCTGCAATTCAAACAGATAAAATGTCACTTACATATGTCTGAATCTGGTATGTGTATTCCAGTGATGTATCAAAATTCCGTAATTTCAACTACGTTTTTCTATATCTATGAACTCACTTGAATTGCTTCCTTAGTTTGATTTCACTTTAACATCGTTGCAATTTTAAGTTTTAAGTCTAAAAATCAATGCAAGTTGGCATCCCTTGCTTAACTCAAATTTTTAAACCAGTAAAGTTCATGTTCTCCAAAACCTCTTGGATGATCTAAAAATGAATAGGTAGAAATTAAAATGTAGGTTGTCGTCTGAAAGAATGCACTAATAGCCATTTACTTTAGTATTTGCTTGTTGAGTTTGTGTGCTCAGTGACTTAGGTGGACCAGGGAGCACAATTGCTATAGATTTTCTTTGCCTAGACTTCGAATCAGGGACTTATTCCTTCATGCTGCTCTAGTGGTTGTTCTTGAAATTGAAATTTTGAAATATGAAGGTTGAAGGTTGATCTTCTAGTTTTAGTATATTTTAGTGGCAGTGCTTGCTTGAGAATGTTTCATACCATGCATTTGAACTTCATTTTATTTGCACTTAGAGAAGGAGAATCTAATGTTTTACTTCTCCAACTTATTTTACCATGTGCAAGAATTCTATCAATCTGTTCCGTATTAGCTTGGTTTTAAACAAAATTTGGTATAATGAAATTTTGGTGGTATAAATTTGAAAGTAGCTGTTTAGCTCCTTAATCCAACGAGTAAATCCTTAGTGAAATTCGGTGGATTGATGATGAATTCCTTCCGCATCCATTCAATATTTCTAGCTTGGGTGGGACTGTTGTGTCTCCAGACTCCCCGCCTTATTTCAATAACAAGAACAAGGAATCTCGTAAACAATACGTAATTTACTCTTTGTCACTATCAAGTCTGAACAATTCTCCAAAATCTCGGCACCCATTTGTTCTTGGTGCAAAAATAGATTTCTATAATGGTAACTGCTTATGATTACTGTAGTGTACATCTTGTTATTTTCCTGATTTTTCTGTTTTCCGTGAACAAACTTTATTTGTTGGAGCTCGGCATAGGAACATATATTTTAGTATGTGCATGGTATGATGTTGCGTTTGGGAAGTACACTTCGTCACGGGGTTCAGTTATGTCGGCACCTTGATAGCTATTGGTGGTGGTAATGTGCATATAATAGCTATTGGTTGTGATTCTTGATAATCACAAATGCTTGCTTAATAAATCCAGTAAAGTATAATTGATCTCACATGTCTGGGTTTTAATCCCTCTTGCAACATAACAAATGCAAGACTGTCGGCTCAAATTTGGCCTTATCTGATCGGAACAAGTCATAGCAGGGATCTATCATCTATCCAACGAACTACCTCCACATCTAGTAAGTATACAAGGAAATGATGGAAATGGTCGTACCAAAATGAGAACCTTTACATATACCATGGACGGGGAGGCTCAATCATCCTTAGATTTGACACAATGATTTCTCCTCTCAAAATATTGTTATACATTGGAGATTACAAACCCTGTCCTTGTTCAGAATCTTGATATATTACACACAATGTCCTAATTGGGATTATTTTTTTCAGCTCTTCTTGTTCTTCAACTGTTTAACAGTCCTGCAGAAAGAGAAAGCTAGACATGTTTAAAGAATTAGTAGTATCTTACTATCTTTGGCTGATATGATGAATCTATAAGTATATGTGCCCTGACTTGTGGTTGTGTTGTTATTGTTTGCAATGGTTTATCAGAAGAGAGATCCAGTGAAGATATTATAATGGTGGAAGTTCCAAAGAAAAAATAATGTTTTTGTTCTTTCTAAAAGCTCGTTGTTATCGTTGTTTAGTGCTGAATTTAATTTGTAATATTGGTTATATAACTACAATTTGTAACTCTTTAAGAGTTAAATCTGGTAATTTATTGTAATTTTTTTTAAATTATTTTAGTCGGCATTACTCAGATATAATGGAAGTAACCAATTTTGTAAATATCAAGAACCAAGTCATGCTTGCCGTTTAGCTCAGACAGTAGATTTAGCAGCAGATAGTTTTCCCAACGAGATAAGTGGCAGGTCGTTTAAACCTTAATTCTCAAAATTTTGAAATCAATTTCATCTCAAAATTTTGACTTGAGATTTTCAGAATTCAAAACCAATTTGTTCATTTTACTGCGTAATGTTTTTCTAGCAGAGAAGTTACTTGCTCCCTGCAAACCAATTTCATCTCTACTTGCATTTAGAGTAGGAAAGCCTAATCCGAATACCGTGTGTATGCTAAATGCTAGGCCTGTTTTTGCATATTGACAGAGTTTGCCATGTGCAATAATTTTTTCAATCTGTCTCCTGTTATGTTGTAGCACAGCATTTGGTGTACTCAAATTCAATTTTGACGGTGTAGAGATTCAATGTTTAGCTGTTTGGTCTTAGTGCCACCCAACCAAGCCACAACACACCTACCACATGACACTCTTCTGCAAAATATACGTAACATCAATTTTACGGCTGACACCCTTGTAATTCTTCTGCAAAAATATATAGTTGTATTTCATTTCAAAATGGCTGCACTTACACTAGTACAAATATGGGCATTGGTGACAGTTCAATTAACAAAACCATGACAGTTCACCAATGGACTGTCACAAAAGTACAAGCTTTGAGACATAGGTAACAGTTTCTTACCAAAAATCACACTAATAATCGTGAGATATCGTGACAGTTTTTTAACTGTCACTAAATATCCATACAATGACAGTTGTAGTGGGAAAATGTTACAGTACATTGAGGTATAATAACAGTTATAAAACTGTCACTATTTTTAAGCTAATGTAACTGTTCCATATAGAAACTGTTATCAAAGGGTTAATGTATAGATAACAGTTCTTTTGAATTACTGCCACTTCCATGATATTATTATATCTACCGTTAAACATCCACAACCACACGATTGTGTTAGTTTGCGTCCTTTCATTAACCACTACTAGTAGTGGGTCTGTTTAGTTTGTGGGTCTATCGAGTGACGACTGTCGACCCCTTCCCCTCTAATTTTTTTTTTTTTTGAGAACCCCATAGGAAAAAAAATTAAACCTAATTGCTCATTACCACCACCCATCTCTCTCTATTTCAATTCAGTGAAAGGCCTAATCTCTCTCAATAATCATTCTCTCTATTAATTTATACATTTTTGTAAGTGTTAATTGCCTCTACTTCGATCATGTAATAACCAAGATGTTATATTTCTTGCCAGATGTTATAGAAAGATTGTGCAGTTAGATAGTTCGAGTAAATACAAATAATAATATATTTAGAAGTGATATATTGAAATATATGATCAAATATTCTCAAATCTCTGCTTTATTTATCATGTGTGTTTATTATGATGTAGTCTTCTTCTTGTGTGCAGACCAGGCTTACTCCCACCTGTTTGGAAGTTCCAGGTTGCTATCTTGTTCAAGAAATGTTGCTATTAGATCGGCTTTGCTGTGTGTCTCTCCTTATGAAGGATCTGTTCACCCTGTAGGGTCTTGTCGTGAGCTTACAGTATTCGATATAGTTTTCTATTATTGTTACGACTTACGAATGTTTAATGGTTGATGCTAATTTCTTATATACTATGTCATTTTTACAAGTGAGTCTGTAAACATTTTTGTTTAAATCAAAATATATTATTCTATTTATTTTTTAATGTATACGTTCTATTGTTGACCATCCACCTAATGAAGCAATCGTATTATGTTAGTTGAAGAAACTGTAATATATTAGGCTTTACGTTGACAGTTTAATGAAGAAACTGCTACCTTAAGTCATCTGTTATGGAAAAAACTAGGCTTATGATGACAATTCTACAAAGAAAATGTTATTGTAAGTTGTTAACTATGACAGGTTTATGAAACAACATTCATCTTAGTATACAAAATTGATTTTCTCATGACAGTTTCTTTTAGAAAATGTTACCATAAGCTGTTAGCAATGACAGGTTTACAAAGAACTGTCATCTAATATTCATGATTCAGTAACAGTTTCTTAAAGACCTTTCGTAACAGAGGCTTTGGTGACAGTGCAAAAAAAATTCAAAACTATCACATAAGTATTTCGGTGACAGTTTTTAACTGTCATCTAAGCCCATTTTTGTACTAGTGTTAGCCGCCTTCAGTTGCCACTAAGGTATAGGACTAGATGCTGACTGCCTTTCAGAGTTAGGCTCTTCATTATTGCAACGTACTAGATTGCAAATGATGGATTGGTCATACCAAAATGCTAAAATTTCTTGGTATTTGATCACCAACATTCTTGGTACTGTGATCACCGACATTACAAAATACTGAATGGGCTTAAGGTTGGACAAGGTCTGTTGCTGTAAGGGTAGGCTTAGGGTTTACTATATAAATATCAATATGACCCTTTTTTTCTTTCATTTTAGGGCTAACACTAGCACATCTACATCTAAACTCCAGCCGCCGCTTCCACATCTCATCTTCATCATCCAGATTACATCTTCTCCCCTACTTTGATAGTTCTACTTTGATACTCATACATCCAGATTACATCTTCTCCCTTACTTTGATAGTTCTATTTTATTTTATTTTTACTATTTATGGTTGCTAATCCAAGATATAATTCAGATCTGTTTAATCTGGTTGTACATAGTAAGACTCAAAAAATTACATTACATCTTCTCCACTACTTTGATACACATGGTCTTGATCATTAAACCCTTAAAATTAAGGAGAAAGAAGAATGAATTTGACTACCAGATCAAAATAAACTCCAAAATTGATTAAAAGAAAAATTAACATTTGAGAGGAATCATAATGCTTGTTGCTTGTGATGCTGCAGTTGAACTTGAACCACCACTTGCTTCCGCCATGATTGTGTTGTTGCCGTTGATGATGAAGTAGAACTGTTGTTGTTGTTTGATTTTAGAATTAGGGTTTGGTTTCTTTTCTTTTCCTTCTGGAGGCACAGGGTGGATGCAATAATAAGTAGAGAAAACTACACAACTGAAGTTGTTAATTCACCATCTGCCATGATTTTGCTACTGGTGCTGCGGTTGATGATAAACATAAGAGGAGATAGAAGCTGAAGTTGTTTCGTTTGTTTCTAGTGTTAGGGTTTCTTCATCTTTCTTCCTACGGAAGCGGCACAAATTGGAGGCAGTAAAACTATGCTCTTTATATAAGTGTTAGAGATCATCCCATCAAGGTTAGGGTTAATTCAATATCGTCGATTTCATCTTTATTATTTCATCTAACGACTTGAGACGTATTTTAGGACTGACGGTAGTTGTTACATACCTATGTATTTTAGGCTGTGATGTGATTTTTTTTTAAGGGTATGATGTCCGTACATAATGGATTAACCAGTGAATCATGCACCTGGCGACACTAGCCTAGACAATTTGTGAATGAATGGGACTAAATATGCGCAATATGTAGGACATGTAAACGATCCTTTTCACGCTGTTGCTCTAGAGTCTAGACAATTTGTGATACTAAGCTACAACCTAAAAAAACTCACAAAATGGTTTTATCTTGTAAGTATACTGCATATAACTGTAGCCTCAAAGTTTAGGAAAATCATGCATATCAGTGTATCCTCAAATTTTGGGCAATACTATGAACTAAAATTTGGAACTAGCTAGTAAATGAAAATGACTAAATTTTGATTAATTTTGTTTTTATTCTGATGGCCGCCGTGCTAAACAGAATAGGATCCACCTCAAGCTGATCTGTGTGATTCCTTATAGAATATTGAGAACTGTTTGTAAGAATCATGGATGATATATTCAATTAACGTCGATTTCTTCCCGAAAACCCACTTATTTCGTGCTTCCCAGATGGCCCATAAATATATGTTAGCTTTGGGATCATCCCTCATTATTAGTAATTTAATAATGAGGCATTACTAATAGAATTAAAACCCACTTATGAGGCATGTTTCCCTTCATGAGAAAGAAATGTATTTTCTCTAGGTTGAGAGTATTTGTAACTCTGTACATTGCACATTGTCAAATAATGTCCGTGGACATGATTTACCATTAGATTTCACAAAGATTAAAAATAACCATAACTTTGTAGGCCGGAGAAGACCATCATGGAATGCATCTGTGCCCTTTCCAAGTCTCTCAAGGTTTTGAACAAAGCTTGGAGGGTAAGTGTAGTAACTGTAGTTTCAAGATATGTTTCATGGTGCATCCAACGAGGATATACTTTTAGACAATCCTTCCTACGATAAAGGACTTGTGATTTCATTGTTTATTAATTTCTTAGTTGGAGGATAATAAACCATTTCTAAGCATCTAAGCAGCTTGTCTATGGAGGAAATTCTAAGGTGAAATATGGTGACAATTAACGTTTTTATGGCACATGGGCGGTGCTTAACCAGTACATCCAAAAAAATAAAAACATTATACATTTGATAAATTCAAAAAAGATAACAATGAAATAAAATAAAATTGCGAAGGGTATTCCTAACGGAAAATGGGTCATTTAGCTAAATATTTTTAAAACATTGTTCAAATGGACGAGTAAAAATTAGTATCGACCATCCTTCAAAACCTTAACAATTCAGACCCATAGCACTCTGTGACGTCGCATATAAAATCATTGCAAAAATCCTAGTTAATCGAATTAGGCCCCTTCTCCCTTTCTTAATAAGCCCCTATCAAAGTGCCTTTGTACCACAAAGATCAGTACACGACAACGTAGCGATTGCTGGAGAACTATTCCACCACATTAAAACCTCAAGCCTCAGCAAAGATCCAAAAATAGCTCTCAAACTAGATCGTATCAAAACTGCTTTCACCGGGCTTGGATTTCCACTAACCTTCATATATTACATTATGATATGTGTAACAACTGTTACATACTCAATCAACATAAATGACACACCACATGGATACATCAACCCAACCAGAGGTATCAGACCAGGTGACCCGCTTTCTTCCTATATTTTCATAATATGTGCAGAAATTCTGCCCTCAAATTAAGGAAACCTTCAAAACCAAAAACTAGTTCGGGGAGTTAATATATCTAAAAAAACACCACCCATTATCCATTTAATGTATGCTAATGACCTTCTAATCACCTATAAAGCCTCCCCCAGCGTAAAACTCTATCTCAAAAAACTGCTTCACTCTTATGGCTCTACGGCGGGACAAATAATTAATACTTCCAAATTAGTAATCATTCACCATCCGAGATTGGACCTAACCAAAATAAGTAATCTTCAACAAGTCTTTGATATGTCGGCAACATCTAAACCACCAACCTATCTAGGAGTCCAATTCAAACAAGGAAGAGCATCTAATCACACCTTTTCTCCTCTTCTTCAAAGATTAGCTCGAAAAGCCAAAGGGTGGATGAAAAAATGCCTAACTCCAGCTGGAAGATTCGTACTCATTAAAACCTCTTTAATCCCAACCTCAAACCACCTGATGCAAAC
This sequence comes from Papaver armeniacum, assembly GCA_023531295.1. Classification (NCBI taxonomy): domain Eukaryota; kingdom Viridiplantae; phylum Streptophyta; class Magnoliopsida; order Ranunculales; family Papaveraceae; genus Papaver; species Papaver armeniacum. The sequence continues at coordinate 271,431 of JAJJWW010002160.1, read as the reverse complement.
ACAAAACCTACCCATCAATGTCCACAAACAAATAGATCGTATCACCAGAAACGTTTTCTGGGGACATGATTCGTCTATTAAAAAAACTTCATCGTATTGGTTGGGATAAAGTAACAAAGCCAATATATGAATGATGTCTAGGAATAAGGAAAAGTAGTGATCACATCAAAGCTTTCTCCTTATGAAAATAATTTGGAATTTGCATGAACAACCTAACTCCATAAGTGGAAGTCTTTTTAGTGAAAAATATCTCAATCAACAACCAATTCTACAAGACATTGATACCTTCCTCATCCAGCCCTCAATGGAGGCAGCTGGCATCAATCGTCCGTATCGTGCAACAATTGATATTTCATCAAATTGGTAATGGACTATCAACACCAATAGAAGCCAACTGGATTCCACACTCCCCAAACCTAGACCCAACACAATGTTACTCGATACGGAAGGACGTTGATATCATTGAATCACTCTCAATTGGAACCAGGAAAAATTAAACACCCTTCCCAATCTTGTAGGCCGAAAATTCATAAACATCCATCTCCCCCGAAATAGCCCCCAAGACAGAATTATTTGTCAACAGTCAAAATAGGGAAAATACCCAACATGTTATTCCCCTCTCCCACCTACCAAATTCCCGTGGAATTTACCATGCCCACCAAAAAATCAGCTTTTCTTGTGGAAAGCAATCAATGAAGGAATACCAACCTTCTCTCTCCTACATCACATCCATCTGACCAACTTAGACATTTGCCCTAAATGCGTTATTGATCAAGAATCAGCGGACCACCTGCTAATCCACTGTCCAATAGCGACTACGTCTTGGAACACATTATTCACTCAACTCTCAAACATACAAAACTCCAATTATGAATCCATATTTGTTTTAATGCACAACCATTTCCCAACTCCTGCAACAATCTTCGCCAATATCTGTTATCTCCTCTTTCTGTTTTCTACTCTAGACCTTGTGGTTGGCTAGGAATGAGATAATTTACCGACAAAAGCAAACAACATCAGAAGAAATATTAGCTCGGGCCCAAAAACAACAACAAGAATATTCTACAGCAATAGATTCTTTACCTCCAGTACTACCAGGAGATCTTGTGACATTTAACCACTCAAGAAACACAAAAAGAATCTAAACAATATCGGTAGGATGGTCCACCCCAAATATTCGTTAGATTAAAATACAACGGATACCACATGCAACTATCCGACATAACTATTGGAAAGGAAATCAAGCAGCAGATGGCCTGGTCAACCATGCAAACAGATGGCTCTGGTCAACCATGCAAAAAAGATATGGAAGTCAAATGGGAAATTGTTTTCCATGACTCCGTGGATACCACGTACTCACGTCAAATTGTAATTTAACCACTTCTTTTAATAAAATGCATGCTTCAAAAAATAAAAATAAAATAGTGGGCAAGTTCTATCATAAAAAACATTACAGGATAATTTAGTCTTCAAGGTGATAACTATGACAAGTCTAGATTTATCCTTCAAGGTCATCCTAACACATATGGAATGATGGAAGTAAGTTATGCATCAAGAGTATTTCTAGAGTAGGTATGTACTATCCTAATTGCTCCGGATGAAAGAGATGGTTATGGAAAGATTAAATATTTTCTTGTTTTTCTCTACAAATAATAATATGGTAGTTTATCCAGCTGAGAGATATCCAGAATTTTATCCTTGGTAGTTAGAAACTAGTAACACTTGTTAACTCTTCATTGGCGGGGAATAGAGGAAATACGGCACAGACATCCATGGACCATAGTATGTCCGACAGTCCATTAGAAAAGAAAAAAAATAAAGGAGCCCAACTTGGTTATTACGGGCCCAAGACTTGAAACAAATTCTATTCTCGACATTTCTTCGGACTGTCATTTCATAAAGTGTTTAGACATCTATTTGGTGCAAGTATGACCGAAACAAATGCCATAATCTGTATCTGAGTGGAGGATTTGTCACTACTCAGTTCTCTACCTAAGACTCTTACATAGACTTAGAAAACTTGAGAGAACAGAAATTCTTGCACCTTCATGTAAATGTATGAGTTGAATTCCATTTCCCATTTAATTTCTTGCACAACGAGTCCCTTGATAAACTGAAGTTTAATTAAACTGCTTAAAAAGTTTTAAAAGTTTAAGAACGAGATCAGAACGCTCAAGTCTAAAAAGTTTATGCGGAGGTTTGATAAACTTCTCAGGGATCCACATCATTATGTAAACATGCTTCCATCACTTGTTCGCATGCTCCCAGTTGCTGACATCCGACAGTTTCTTCGGTGTAATCACCCAAGGATCTGTCATTATAGGATCTGGCAGATGATTGAATTCCACAAGGAAAATAGAAACCTGAACAATAAAAAACTTCAGATGAGCCTAAAATCAAACAATCGACAAGTATTGGAAACTAAAAAATCCCTAAAAACAAAAAATTACACCCCGAGCAATCCATGAAGGAGGGAGGCATAAACTTGAATTTTGAGAGGAGAAATGATTGTGTGAGTGAACTAAAAATGATTTTTTATCTAAACTTGAATTTTGAATTTTGAGAGGAGAAATCTTAACGAAACTTGAACAAAAAAAGGTTCTATTCTGTGCTGCCTCGGTACACTGAGTCAATAATACTACCCCACCCCCCCCCCCACCCCCCACACACACACCACTGCGCCGTTAACATCCCAGTGAAGCTTCAATCCACATCATTAACTAATCATCTAAAAGATCTGTGTCCAAACCCTAAAAGATCAACGGCATAAGGAAAGCCTAGTGACTAATCAGCTAAAAGATCTGTGTTCAAACCCTAAAAGATCAACGGTGTCTATATAAGGAGGAGAGTCTAAGTGCGGCTATATAAGAAGGAAAGTTTAAGTGACTTGTGTCAAAACCCTAACCCTAAAAACTCAATAGCGGCAGCAACTTTCACAAATCTAAATCTCATTTTTTTTCAACTTTCACAAATCTAAATCTCATTTTTTTTTCCGCTGGTTCCGGATCTGTGAAGGCAAAATCTACTATTGTTTTACACATTATGGAGTCGCACGAGATAGTAGTAGCAGAACAAACATTAGAAAATCGAGGAAGATCAGATCATTACTCAACAACAATAGAAGTGGAAGCAACAATGGATGACCATTCACCGGTTGAAGAAGTCAGAATGGTAGTACCAGAAACAGATGATCCCTCTTTACCCGTAATGACATTTAGGGTATGGGTTCTTGGTACACTATCCTGTACCATACTCATCTGTCTGAATACCTTCTTTACATTCCGTACCCAACCACTAGTAATATCTGCAATTTTGATGCAAATCTTAGTCCTACCAATTGGTAGATTTATGGCTAGAGTACTTCCAAAAACGAATATAACAATTATAGGAAAAACTTTTAGTTTAAATCCGGGACCTTTTAATATCAAAGAACATGTTATTATCACAATCTTTGCAAACTGTGGTGTTTCAAGTGGTGGTGGTGATGCTTATTCTATTGGTGCTATTACTGTAATGAAAGCTTATTATAAACAAAGCCTGAGCTTCCTTTGTGCTCTTCTTATTGTCTTGACTACTCAGGTATCTTCATTTCTTTTCTTATTCTTCTTTTTCTTTGCTTTCCGCTTTAATTTGGTGCATATTGTCTTAATCTTCTTTTGGTTTTGCGATATTGTTGTATTTAACTAGCTTAATTGCACTAATTGTACTTTTCTGCAGATATTGGGGTATGGATGGGCAGGTTTGTTGAAGAGGTATTTGGTAGATCCAGCTGAAATGTGGTGGCCATCAAACCTTGCTCAAGTTTCTTTGTTCAGGTACTCCGTTCCGGCTTCAAATATGAGACGCTTTATACGGAATTCATGTTTGATTTGCAGATAATTCTAAATATTTGATCACAGTTAAAAGTTACTAACTAAAATTATTACTAATTCACAGATCTCTTCATGAGAAGGATCCAAATTCAAGGGGCCTAACAAGGATGAAATTCTTCTTCATTTTCATGGCAGCAAGTTTCGCCTACTACGCATTACCTGGTTATCTTTTCAAAGTCTTGACCTTTTTCTCATGGATTTGCTGGGTATGGCCCCATAGCATAACTGCTCAACAGATTGGATCTGGTCATCATGGACTTGGTATAGGTGCTTTCACTCTTGATTGGGCAGGAATTTCATCTTACCATGGAAGTCCACTTATTACACCATGGGTTTCAATTCTCAATATTGCAGTTGGATTCATTATGTTCGTTTACATAATCATTCCTATCTGTTATTGGAAATATAATACTTTTGATTACAGAAAATTTCCTATGTTTTCAAATAAACTTTTCACTTCTACCGGTCAAAAATATGAAATTAACAAGATCCTGAATCCACAATATGGTCTTGACGATGAGGCTTATGAAAATTATGGCAAGTTATATCTCGGACCATTATTCGCTCTTTCAATTGCCTCCGGATTCGCAAGATTTTCAGCTACCATCGTTCATGTTGCGCTCTTTCATGGCAGGTTTATGCATATATTTTACTTGTTCATTCTATGTAGTTCATTCTAAAGTTAGAAAACCTTCCATCAAATTAATTGTTGGTATCTGGTCTTGACTGATTTCCAATTTTGCAGTGCCATTTGGAAACAAACTAAATCAGCATGTGAAAATGTGAATGTGAGATTGGACATACATGCAAAACTAATGAAGGCTTACGAAGAAGTCCCTCAGTGGTGGTATCTCATTCTCTTGGGAGGAAGCATTGGTTTGTCTCTCTCAATGTCTTTCATTTGGAAAAAAGACATTCAGCTTCCTTGGTGGGGGATGATTTTGGCATTCGTATTGGCTTTTGTCGTTACCTTACCCATTGGAGTCATTCAAGCAACTACCAACCAGGTATTCACTTCCAATCTCTTTAAGATTTTCCCTTTTGTCATTGATTTCCAGTACAAATAATAAGACATCAGTAAAATAAAATCTTACACTAACTATTGGATGTTTTTGTGGTTCTGTTGCAGCAACCGGGATACGACATAATAGCACAGTTTATGTTTGGCTATATCCTAAAAGAAAAACCCATTGCAAGTCTTCTGTTCAAAATATATGGCCGCATTAGTACTGTTCATGCACTCTCGTTTTTATCCGATCTAAAACTTGGTCACTACATGAAAATTCCACCTAAGTGTATGTACACAGCGCAGGTATGAAACTTAAAACATTTCAGAAATAAGGCAATGTTATATTGTGTGCATAATATAAAAGCTATATATACTAACTAAAGATGTCTTTATATGATGAAGCTTGCTGGAACGATTATAGCTGGTATTGTCAACCTGGGAGTTGCATGGTGGATGCTTGAGAATATCGAAAACATATGTGACGAAGATGCTCTTCCTCCAGGTAGTCCATGGACTTGTCCAAAATACAAAGTCACCTTCAATGCTTCTGTTATATGGGGTCTAATTGGACCAGAGAGATTATTCGGACCAGGTGGAATGTATCGAAACTTGGTGTGGTTATACCTCGTAGGAGCTGTTTTGCCAGTACCAATTTGGTTGATGAGCAAAATCTTCCCTGAGAAGAAATGGATTCCATTGATTAACATACCACTTGTATTGTATGGATTCGCCGGCATGCCTCCAGCAAGCCCTACAAACATTGCTTGTTGGCTAATCACAGGGATGGTATTCAACTACTTTGTGTTCAAGTACAAGAAAGGATGGTGGCAGAAATACAACTACGTTTTGTCGGCAGCATTGGATACTGGGACAGCCTTGATGGGCGTGTTCATCTTCTTCGCACTACAAAATCAGAATGTGAATGTAAACTGGTGGGGAACCGAAGATGATCACTGTCCCTTAGCTACTTGCCCAACTGAACCTGGTATTGTGGTTGAAGGGTGCCATGTTTTTAAGTAAGCGTAGGTTAGTAATACTTTGGATGATCAATGAGCTCAAAGTGTGTTGAAATGTTTATATTGGCTTTAGCTTTAAATTTGAATTGTAGTAAGAATAGGTTAGTGAAGTGAAGCAGAGTCTTCGCCTTGAACATTGATTATCTGTCAGGTTTGATTATATTTGTTTATTTATTGTTTTCAAGTAATACAGTTTATGAAAATTAGCAGTTTATATAATGGTTTTGACTTTACAATTCATCCCTAGTATTGGTTTCCTAAATAGAACCGAACGTTGGTCAATAAATTTCTTGTATGCCAAAATTCTTCTAGTATTTGTTGCCTTGCTGCTGGCACAAGCTGCACAGCCCAGTCTTGTAGTTGACAACTTGAATTTTTGAAAAAGTGCCTCCAACTACTAAATTTTTGAGAGGAGAAATCATTATGCTAGTGGATCATCATCCCCGCAATTTTAGTGGAGTGATAAAATTAGTAGTAAGATTGGAGTTCAGATTAGTGAGGGATGATTGTATTGTTGAAGAATCATCCATTATTCGTGAATCAAGTTTTGACAGAAAATTTTGAGACCTGGAAAAACATGGAGAAGCTTGGTTCGTAGACGGATGCAAAGATATTTCCAGGAGTGCCTTTATGTTTCTAGGGTACTAGACAAAATTAGATTGACCATCCAACGGTTGTAAATGTGTATCATGGTAGTTAAATCCCTTATTTCCCCCTTTGATGTAATGTGATTGACCGCTAGAAAAAAAATGTGACACTGTGTATTCAAATTACTGTAGGGTCTCTGTAGTTTTATTCGTAGAACATTTACTAGAACCAATTCTAAGTTTACTTGTACCAATTTTAATTTAGGTTAATACAGTAAAAATTCGATAAATTAATAGTGTTTGGACTGAAGAAAAATATTGTTTTAGCGAAATTATTAATTTATCAAGTTAAAATTTAGCCTGTATGCCTAATTGGGACCAGATAATTTTATTCTTTTAGCGAAGTAATTAATTTATCGAAGTTGTACTGTATGAAGAATCAAATTTAATCTTTTTTTAAGTAACAAATTTCTTATTCAATTATAGCCTTGTATTTTTCTACAAGAAATTGATAAGAAATACCCCACTTGGACGCCAACTGCAACATACAAAATTGAGCCGCACACACCAACTCAGAATCTCTTATTCACTTAATAAGACTAACTAGCCTTCTCAGCACTTAATAAGTGCTTTCTCATCACTTTCTTGAATGAATTTTATGTTTTTAGAAAAATAAATAAGACTAACCGACTAACTAGCCTTGTATTTTTCTTCGAAACTCCCCCTTAGAGACAAATGCAAACATTTTTCATTGTTCATGTACCTAGTTTTAGTTACTCCTAAATACTCTGCCAGCTACAAGCCACAAGTAAACATTTTAATTGAAACCTAAACCAAGTTGTTCAAGATCATAATAGGGATACTCGTTTAAAAAATATTCTTTGGCCTTTTTTTTTTTTTTTCAACACAACTTTTATCATTTTTAGAAACACTCATTAATTCCTTCTTCCATCGGTTTCTTCGTCAGAAACGCTATAAATTTGAGAGACCTTGAGAAGAAAATTCACAATGGGTCATGTGCTTAGGATTATAGCATTAGTGTTTGTTTTGTTCACTCATTATTCAGTTTCGTTTGTGAACTCTGCTTCTTCATTATCTCTTTCAGTGGGTTATTATGATGAATCATGTCCTGAAGTAGAGAATATTATACCTGAAGAATTGATGAGAAAGATGTCTCCTATGCCTCGCAACATCACAATCCCTGGGACTCTTTGGCTGTTCTTCCATGATTGTTACGTTCAGGTATACATTACAAACTCTCGTTTTCTCTCTGTGTGAGTTGTGCATATTTCTCTCTTACACTCAGTGCGTTCTAATACAACTATAGTCTAAAACTACTTTGGACTATAATCTTTAAACTGATCAGCTGCTATAAATCTTAAAATCATTTTTGCACATATTGATAGATGAAATGAAGTGCAAAGAAAGTAACAACCGCATTAAGTTTAAAACATTTTACTGAACCAAAGGTATACGTAGAGAGGAGCTGCAACAGTATATACATTATCCCTTCTACAAATGCAGCTCATCAGATTATAGAGCATGCAATTATCGTATTTGTAACCTCATTTAAAGACATAAAACACAGCTTTTAACTATTGGTTGTCTGAATATCCAAATTAGAGGACTTACAAGACATTTTACGGTTTTACCTAGCTGGGAGAAGATGAGCATATTCATGAGAATATAACTACACTGCTAATGGAGGTGGTTTTATGAATTTAACGGTGTTTCCGGAGCTGACTAAATTGGTCTGATAAGTCGAACTAATGGCCGAAGGCACCTTTTATACACAAGATGGCAGCATATTTACCACCTATACAAAATATTAAGAGATTTGCAAATGAGTCCAACAACACAAAATGCCTTGAATGAGAATGAGATATAAGAAAACCATCGCTGAGCTGTTGGAAATCTAGTGGGATCACAGTTATGAGGTATGTATCCTACACTCTTTATACACCACTAGTGAACACCAATTTGCATCTCAAGTGTATCTGGTATGAGAAATATATAACGGAAATACAGTTCTATTGATATTGGCAGAATCTACACAAAAGAATCTGCAAATGCTCGATTAATTTGTTCTCACACTCCTTAATACTCTGTCCTGTCCAAAAGTTTCTAACGCAGTCTATCTACAATTCAGATGATTTCTGATAATATTAATTAGTATTTGTTCTGCCAACCACAAAACACCAATGGAACAACAAGAAAATATATGCATCACATAACAACCTAATCTGAAGCTCATGAGATCGACAAGCCAGCAATTATCGGATGAAAACTTGGAACTCTGCTCCACAACTCATTAAAATGATAATGTTCAATTTCAGCTGAAGTGGATGTTCTGCAGAGTCAATGAAACATTAATTATCTCAGCAAGCCAGTTCAAGCAGTACAACAAAACAATTGGATTTTGTTTAGGATCTCACCTTAATGATGATGGCTTCAAATCCCCAATATTGTGCAGTGCTGCGCTATTTATCAGGTAAACACTCCTCCTCATTGATAGCTATATTTGCTTCTGCAACTCTTGGATTTTCATCCTTATCTAATGAAATTCGTTTTTGTTCCTCTTTCTGTGGAGCTCCATCTCGCAGTGGATTTGCCAATTCCACTCCTCGCTAACTGCATTCAATTAGGTACCAGGATTGACATCGACTTGCTTTCTCAATTTGCCTTGTGGTGAGATCTCATCTTTTAAATCTTCTCCGACCCAAACTCCAAATGAGTTAATGATATTGGACATAGAGTAACCACAAGACAGTGGATTGAGATAATGAGGTCTCTAACTGAAAGGAGTATCAAATACTTCATTTTTGAGAGGAGAAATCATTATGCTAGTAGATCATAAAAAAAAAAAACATGGAGACAGACAATAAAACATGTATATAAATCAAATGTAACAGCAGCAATAAGTTTAGCACGTCTATAGACAGACAATAAAACATTTACAAGGGAGATTATCCATTCTACCGATGCAGCGGTATACACTACATCCCTGCTACAGATGCAGCTTCAATCATTAACAACATTCGTAGGTCAACTAAAAATTTGTAATAGTAAATCACAAAGAAAATTTTTGTCAAACAATTGAAATCTATACTCCGAACTTATCCTTCTATATGTTCAGATAAGCAAAAGTTTCAACCTCGTTGACTTCCCAATTCACCCTGAAATTCTCACAGCTGAAACCAATTACATGCTGTCCCAATCAAATTGCTTAACTAGATATGATTATATTATGGATTAGTTAAATACTTTGTCCCTTCCAATCGAGAAATAAAGATCGGTGATGAGTCTTTATTCGGATAGGCATGAGAGTATGTGGAAAGAGATAAAACCCGTAGACAGATCCCAAAGACAGATATGACATGTCATATGGATATGAGATCATGCCTGCATAGAAAAACCAAAACATGAACTTTATGTTAATATTTTGTGGGCTAAGACCGACCATCAAAATATCAAGCACAATTATCTTATAGATCTTACCGGAAAAGAACTTCACCAAGCACAATTATCTTATAGATCTTACCGGAAAAGAACTTCACCGGCACTACCAACAATTTAGTTTTGAGAGGAGAAGTCATTATGATAATTTTGAAGATCTTTGTATCTCTTCCCTCGGATCTCCAAGCTATGTGGAATGGTTCAAACATGATAATGAAACTCCGATCAAAAACCTTCATTTGATTTCGGAAACGGAAAACCCTCGTCAGCAGCAAATCTCTGTCTACTGGTTTTTTTCTCCTTTCTAACAGCGCCTCACTACCACTGTTAGTGTCCACTCTCACTTTCTATATATAAATACTTCTACTCAAATTCTAGGGTTCGAGTGAAAACCTGTGTGATTTACTGAAATACCCTTCATTTTCAGCAGCTACATTTGCTTCTCCCACTCTTCTTCGAGTTTCAGCTTCATGTAATAAAGTTTGAAATTTGTTTTATCTCTTAGTAGATTTGCCAATTTCCCCTCATCAGTAATTGCATTCAACTTTGTCCCATGAATGACATCGACTTGCTTTCTCAATTTACTTCCATAACTTATCAATCTCAGCAGATAATCTTGAGTCACCATCTTTAATCTGCAGTAGTGATGGGATCTCGTAATTGAATCTTCTTCCACCACTAAAACCAACTTGCTGATGAGATTGCACAGTGACCACAACACAATGGATTGGTTTGGGGTAAAGTTGGATGTCACGGCACGCAGAAATCAAATACTTCAGTTTTGAGAGGAGAAATCATTATGCTAGTAGATCATCAAAAAACAAGACAAAGGGTTTCATCTTCTTCTTCCAGGAGGTATGATGAGAGTAATGGTAAGATCGGTATATTCTGATCAGTGAGAGGTGAAAGTATTCTTGAAGAATCATCCATCATTCATAGAGAAAGAATTTTCGGGACAGAAAATTTTGAGATCTAAAAGTTTGTTGGCGGCTGAAGATAGTTTTAAGGGTGGGCATCTTTATGTATGTTTCTAGCCTAGGGTAAAATAAAAGGATTGATCCAACGGTTGGAGGCGTGGCTTTTATATCCTACAGTTCTGTTGCTGTCGCCAGAATCTACACAATACGATCTCCCAATACGCGTTGATTAATCGTTGTGAACGGTTGCGATACTATTTAAGCTGCACCTAGTGCACTAAGAAAGTAGTAGGAGGATTATACTAAGTCTTATGGGGTGCTAGTCTAGCACCTAGATTAGCAGTCAGGACAACCTCCTAAGTCTTATGGGAGTGCTAATCTAGCAGCTAGATTAGCAGTCCACGTTAGCCCAGCGCTGAACCATTCAGCGCTTTAAATCTCAACCGTCAGATCAAAATAAATCTCTCAGCGCTGAACCATTCCGCAGAAAGGTAGTTTTTCAAGCGCTGAATCATTCAGCGTAACTATCTAGCATGCTAGTTCACATGCTAGCAACTGGTAGGAGCGAAAACTAGTGTTAACTTTTTTGCCACACTTTTTTTTTGAATTGCGACACTTAAGTGCTAATCTAGCACCTCCGATCTATCCCATAATACTAAGTCTAATTACAATACAAAGTTAAGCAATGAGACTCATTTCAATTCCAAGTCTCGGGTTGTTGTCGGTTGGGATTGATTGTCGGTTGGGATACTATTTAGTTTTGGTTTTGAAGTAACGAATCTCTTATTCACTTGTGGTCTCACGCCTTAATAAGATTAATTAGTTAAAATAGCATCACCAAATTAAGAGAGGAGCTGCAGATAAATACACTATATCCATCCTGCCGATGCAGCTCATCAGAAGCGAGCATTCTCACTCCCATTTTCATTAGTTCCATAAACACATACTCACTAAAAAAAACTCCCACAAAAAACAGTAAAAAACATTTGCCTGTCATGTACATAGACATAGTAATGGGTTTGGAAAATAGAACTAATTCAGCGACAAAATAATGTGGAGATAGAATTCCAGACGGGTCCTTACATACCTGGAAGCTCAAGAGTACGCAGTGCTACTTTAAACCATCAGTGATACTCCTCCGTAGTGATGTACTGCCAGATACAAGGAGGTGGAATTTACATCCCTCCGGCGTGTTTTCCGTCAAGAGTTTATATTCTCATCTAGTGGAAGACCATGAAGAATCTCACTTTCCTTTTCGCTTCATTTGGCATCAGGCACTACCCCCAAAGATTTGTTTTCTCGTTTGGAGTTTGGTTCACGGTAAGTTGAACACATTAGACTTGGTAATACTAAAAGGCATGAATCTTCAAAATGATTGTGCTATGTGTGGGGGAGAAATGGAGTCACAGGACCACCTTTTCCTACACTGTAAGATTTCTTACAAACTGTGGTGTAACTTAACGCCCTCTTCAGGTTGGTCATGGGTTTTGTCAGGTACTTTCAGAGCTTTGGCAGAAACTTGGAATACAAAACACTTTTGTTCTTCAGGCAACTTCATCTGGGATTTGATACCAGCTGCAATTGTGAATTCAATTTGGAAAGAAAGGAATAGTAGGAGATTTGATGGTAATTATCTCTTCAAAACGGAAGATGATCTCATCTTTGAAGCCAGGTCTTCAATCCTCTCATGGGCAGCGGCAGCAGGCAACATAGTTCACCTGAATTTTTCCCATTCTGTCTTACCATCCTATGGCATCTCTGGTACACGACCCTCCACTATATTCAACTTGATGCAATCTTGGTCGTCTCTCAAAGAACCTGCAGATGACAAAAGAGTATGGTCAAATGATTCCTGCAACACCCCTTTGGATTATCTGGAATGAAAGGAACTCTCGAACTTTGAAGAGAAATCAAAGAATGTATAGAAATTATGTCAGAATTCAAGAGCTTTATTGCTCTCTTGGGAATCATTGTTTAAACCAAGTCTTAGAGGGTTTTCTAACACAATTATTTTCAACTTGGATGCTATTTTTCTCTAGTTTATTGTTTTTCTTTTTGTTGCTCCTTACTCCTTACTCCTTGTAAGTAGCGTTCTCTTTCTCTAATAAAATAATCCTCTTTAGTAAAAAAAAAAAAAAAAAAAAAAAAAAAAAAAACGTTATTCCTTTTACTATTACTATTACTAATTAATAGGTGTTGATGGTGGTTTTTAAACAAAGGGTAAAATTGTAAAACCCCAAATAACCTAATGTCACCGATGACACATTTATTAGAACATTTAATGCTGGTAGTCAGTAATTAATGGGGGGTATTTTTTCAAATTAGGGTTACAACGAACAAAACCCTAATTCCCCTCCGTGCCAATGGCAAATCATCCCAGCCACACCTAGACCAAGCTAGCCGCGCCATGCCAAACGCACTCTGCCTTGGCCCTAACTATGCTAGTCACACCAAACGCGCCAAAGCATGCCAACTATGCTAGCCGCACCTCCGTGCCAATGGCAAATCATGCCAGCCATACCAAACACGCCGAAGCATGCCAACCATGCTAGCCGCACCTCCGTGCCAATGGCAAATCATGCCAGCCACACCTTGCCCAAGCTAGCCGCGCCATGCCAAATGCACTCTGCCTTGGCCCTAGATATGCTAGTCACACCAAACGCGCCAAAGTATGCCAACCATTCTAACCGCACCTCCGTGCCAATGGCAAATCATGCCAGCCACACCTAGCCTAAGCTAGCCGCACCTCTATGCCAATGGAAAATCATGCCAGCCATACCAAACGCGCCGAAGCATGCCAACCATGCTAGCCGTACCTCTATGCCAATGGCAAATCATGCCAGCCATACCAAACGCACCGAAGCATGCCAACCATGCTAGCCGCACCTCTATGCCAATGGCAAATCATGTCAGCCATAGCAAACGCGCCGAAGCATGCCAACCATGCTAGCCGCACCTCTATGCCAATGGCAAATCATGCCAGCCACACCTTGCCCAAGATAGCCGCGCCATGCCAAACACACTTTGCCTTGGCCCTAGCTACGCTGGTGTTTATGGGTAAAAATCGTTTCTGCTGATTTCGGTAATTTCGGTGGGTGAGTGAGAAACTGGTTCAAACCCTAAACAAATGTGCTGCACGTGAGCACTTTATAGATTCGAGAGATCAATCTGTACAAGTCCTACCTAAACCAAGAAATGGCCGTTCCGGACTTGCTTCGGTCACAAAGTGGAGGAGAAGGGTTGATTTGGGGAGGGAAGCAAAGAAAGGTGTTAAGGAGAGTAGTATCTCGACTTGTATCGGAAAGTGAAAGCTTAGGAAGCTTGCAAGAGATGGAAGCTTTTGGGAGAGCTTGCAAAGTTGCCTTTCTGAGAGTGTGGTATTTTTTCTCCTGACCGAGACTTGTTGTCTGGTGGAAATAGGTAAGACCTATTTATACAAGTCTAGATTGAAATGTACCCTGGCCTCATGAAGGAAGAGAGTAAAGGGTGAAATAATGGGAGGAGGTGGTAACCGCATGGTTTAATGGGCGAAAACGTTTTCACCTTTATTTCCTCTTTTATTTGACCGCTTTATTCCTTTTCACGCTTTCTTAATGTGAGCGTAGTGTACGCTGCATGCTATGACCGCCAAACCAAAACCCTAAAGAAGCATCCCCCAGTTTGTGTCGATGTCTCGAGTGTTGGTTGCATCTTGAGTGCAAGTGGCGCTGCTAGTGGCGCGTGTGGCATGTGCCAATGGCATGTGCGGAATGCCTTGGTGGTAGGTTGCACGGTTTGCAAGTTAGGTTACCGGCATGTGCCAATGGCATGTGCGGAATGCCTTGGTGGTAGGTTGCACGGTTTGCAAGTTAGGCTACCAGCGTGTGTGTTTGGCATGTGCCAATGGCATGTGCGGAATGCCTTGGTGGTAGGTTGCACGGTTTGCAAGTTAGGCTACCAGCTTGTGTGTTTGGCATGTGCCAATGGCTTGTGCGGCCATGTTGACCTAGTTGCAAGTCTTGCAAGCCTAGGGCGCTATGTTTGGCGTGGGCCAAAGGCATAGCGGCTTGGAAGTATGGCTTGCGACACGTGTTGGCATGTGCCAATGGCACGTGCGGCCATGTTGACCTAGTTGCAAGTCTTGCATGCCTAGGGCGCTATATTTGGCGTGGGCCAAAGGCATAGCGGCTTAGAAATATGGCTTGCGGCACGTGTTGGCATGTGCCAATGGCACGTGCGACCATGTTGACCTAGTTGCAAGTCTTGCAAGACTAGGGCGCTATGTTTGGCGTGGGCCAAAGGCATAACGGCTTGGAAGTATGGCTTGCGACACGTGTTGGCATGTGCCAATGGCACGTGCGGCCATGTTGACCTAGTTGCAAGTCTTGCAAGCCTAGGGCGCTATGTTGGGCGTGGGCCAAAGGCATAGCGGCTTGGAAATATGGCTTGCGGCACGTGTTGGCATGTGCCAATGGCACGTGCGGCCATGCTGACCTAGTTGCAAGTCTTGCAAACCTAGGGCGCTATGTTGGGTGTGGGCCAAAGGCATAGCGGCTTGGAAATATGGCTTGCGGCACGTGTTGGCATGTGCCAATGGTACGTGCGGCCATGCTGACCTAGTTGCAAGTCTTGCAAACCTAGGGCGTGGGCCAAAGGCATAGCGGCTTAGGAATATGGCTTGCGGCACGTGTTGGCATGTGCCAATGGCACGTACGGCCATGCTGACCTAGTTGCAAGTCTTGCAAACCTAGGGCGCTATGTTGGGCGTGGGCCAAAGGCATAGCGTCTTAGAAATATGGATTGCGGCACGTGTTGGCATGTGCCAATGGCACGTGCGGCCATGCTGACCTAGTTGCAAGTCTTGCTAACCTAGGGCGCTATGTTGGGCGTGGGCCAAACGCATAGCGGCTTAGAAATATGGCTTGCGGCACGTGTTGGCATGTGCCAATGGTACGTGCGGCCATGTTGACCTAGTTGCAAGTCTTGCAAACCTAGGGTGCTATGTTGGGCGTGGGCCAAAGGCATAGCGGCTTAGAAATATGGCTTGCGGCACGTGTTGGCATGTGCCAATGGTACGTGCGGCCATGTTGACCTAGTTGCAAGTCTTGCAAACCTAGGGTGCTATGTTGGGCGTGGGCCAAAGGCATAGCGGCTTAGAAATATGGCTTGCGGCACGTGTTGGCATGTGCCAATGGCACGTGCGGCCATGCTGACCTAGTTGCAAGTCTTGCAAACCTAGGGCGCTATGTTGGGCGTGGGCCAAAGGCATAGCGGCTTAGAAATATGGCTTGCGGCACGTGTTGGCATGTGCCAATGGCACGTCCGGCCATGATGACCTAGTTGCAAGTCTTGCAAACCTAGGGCGCTATGTTGGGCGTGGGCCAAAGGCATAGCGGCTTAGAAATATGGCTTTGTTGCCATGGTGCGCAGGGTGCGGCTTGGTTTGGCATTGTTGCCATGGTGCGCAGGGTGCGGCTTGGTTTGGCATTGTTGCCATGGTGCGCAGTATGCGGCTTGGTTTGGCATTGTTGCCATGGTGCGCAGTATGCGGCTTGGTTTGGCATTGTTGCCATGGTGCGCTGTGTGCGGCTTGGTTTGGCATTGTTGTCATGGTGCGCAGTGTGCGGCTTGGTTTGGCATTGTTGCCATGGTGCGCAGTGTGCTTGGTGGGTTTTGGAATTAGGGTTACGTGGTCGAAAACCTAATCGGTATTTTGAAAAAATACCCCTATTAATTATTTACACCGAGTTAAATGCTCTTAGTTAATGTGTTGCGGGTGACACTAGGTCATGGGGTTTTACGATTTTACCCCTTGTTTAAAAACCACCATCAACATTAAGTCCCCCGCTAGCTCGGAACAGGGGCTTTGTTGCGAGGTAAGCATAAGATGGTGACAAACTATCAACAGCAAACCGTAAAGAGAATTGAGGAGGCTTGTCGACCTTTTATAAATAGGATTTGGAATCCTTGCCTCTGTAGTTTTGCACAAATCGGGAGGCTAGCACAATTGGTGGGCCCTAAGCACTTGGGCAACGTTGGGAAGTTGGTGTGAGTTGGGAACCGAGTGTGCTAGCCGGTGAGACCGGCGCGATGTGGAAGTTGCGTGCTTGTAGGCGTGACTTGGGAAATTGCGCGTGCTTGTAGGCGTGACTCGCACCCTTTGTGGGGCGTGATTTTGCAAAAAAGGGAATCTTGGAAACCGTGCTTGTAGGCGTGACTTGGGCGACATTGGGAAATCGCACCCTTTGTGGGCCCATTACTTGCACGCGTGATTTTGGTAAAATTCCATTCCATCGGGAATCCTTCCCTATTTCAAAGTCTTCACGCCTATATATATAGCCCCTTTCTCCCTATCCCCTCCACCGATATTGTCCCCACTTAGCTTTATTCCTTCCTCTTTTCATACTAGCGACAAATGAACTCTGAAATTGTGTCGGCTTGTTAGGAAAGGACAAACCATTACATATATTCCATTCCATCGGGTATGTCTTCGAGTACTTTTTTCCCACCCTTTTTTTTTTTCTTTTCACGTAGGTGTAAACCTTAAGAGTAGGCGCTCCCACAATCCTTGCATATGATTTCTTGGCGTGCCTCTTGTAGAAAATATTGTATGTATGCGACCAAGGGAAATACTGCATATATTGTTTGAACCCGTGGGAAATATTGCATATATGAATTTTCGGTCCCGAAAGAAATATTTGAACCCCCAAGAAAATACTTTCAGCGTGTGTATTTTGAACCCGTAGAGGATGCTCCGTATATAATTCCGAACCCGAAGAAAGATATTGTAGATGCACTTGTACCCGTATAGAATGCCGCGTATATAGTCTCGAATCCGAAGAAAATACTGCGTGTATAGTCTTGAACCCGAATAAAATACTGTGTATATAGTCTTGAACACGAATAAAATACGTCATCCTTCCCCTTTCTTCTCCCTTTTTTTTGTTGTTGGGTACGATTATGTGTCGTGGAGATAACTTCGTCTTTCTCCGTTTGTTTTGTGCGGATATCTTATTACCAAATTGTTGTGAAGGAATTCGATAAGATGTTACTCCGAATCAAATTTCAGCCTCGTCGAAGGATGCTCATAATTCCAAACCGAATACGATGATGAATTCTTCACTAGAGCCCTTGCCCCCGCTCGGAAGAATCACCCAGGTTTCGTTCCAATTTTGCTAACCGGTGGTGAGGATGAAAGGAAGACACGTTCGGTTTGCCCGCAGAGCACCATTCGGTTCTCGTCTCCATAAAGGGGTGTATTCTTCTTCCAACATTGACTTCGTGGATGTGTCAAAGCCCATTGCGTTCTTTTGATAGATGGGTTGAGTTCATGGTGAGCAAGGAGCATATAAATACCAACTTGACTCGAGCGCAGGTCATTGATGTTGTCAAGACTTGATGAAATCTCCAGTTAGGAAGGATATCCCAGCTTGGTTGCTTTCATCTCCAAATGGTGTTCGGACACCCATACAATAATATGTAGATGGGGCGAGATAACTTTATCCTTGGAGAGTGTGGCTCTCTTGTTGAATCTTCCCAGAACCGGAATCTTAAAATCCAATTATCCGAAAGTGAGGTGAAGATGCGGGATGACCTCGGCCGCTAAGTTGGGGGATTTTGCTCGGAAAGACTTCATTGCGAAGTCGAAGGATTCTGCCCGGAAAGAGGATGAAAGGTGTCCTTACGGTTGGTGGATATCTCAATGGTTTCCTGGACGAGTTGGAGCCCAGGCAAGGAAAAGCGGTGATCTTCATGTGGCCGCATTTTTGGCTCTCTGGTTGTCCAGAGACATTTTTGATGACGGTTCGGCAAGAAAGGAATAAGACCGGAGTTGTTAGCGATTCTTTGTGAAGTTGGCAAAGGGTGAAGTTCTTCCCATTGGCAAGTCATTTCCTTGGCTCCTCGTATGTGCATCCGGATCACCTAGTTGCGAACATGCAAGTTTCAATGGTTTCATGAAAGTGGATTCGTATGTGCACGTTGCTTTTCTCGCAAGTCCGGCTATGGGAGCACTTTGAGAAGTATGCTCCGAAACCGCTGCCTTCGCTTCTGTGAGTTGGGGTGGCTCCCGAATTCTTCGATGGGTGAACAAAGGCGTCCAAGAGTTGGCGTGAGCTTGGTTAGTTTTCTTGATAAGTTGCATGAAATTAATTTTCGTCCATGGGGCCGGTCCATAAGTCACCGACTCAAATTGACACTTTTGCTTCGCTCCCGCTCATGTCTTTGTCTTCTCGATGACGCTTTGAGTGTTGGTGAAAAACTGTTCATTCAAAGCCGCTTGCCCGGTTATATGCCGTCTTTCTTCGTGGGGTCTTTCCAGGATAGCTGCTTACAATATTGACCGTGCTGCTCGTCACATGGGTTTCGATCAAGGGGTGCCTCTTGTTTACCGGCCGGTGATCCCTAAGGATTCATTGCGTGTCGCCCTTGACGCCAATAGGGTTCAATAATTTACCGATGGGATTTTCAAGAAATAATGAATTTTAGCAAAGGTTATTATACTTGCACCATGTTTGTTTTTTACTTCTATTTAGATGGTGGTCGCTAAATGGAAACGACCAGACTCTTTAACGACACTCGGAGTTAGAAATCACCGATCTTCTACACTAATTAAGCAGTACATTCAAGTTTGCAAGTCTATGAACCGGCTATGGTATGCGATCTTAGATGTGAGAAATGCCTAAGGTAGGTCAGTTACTAATTTGATCATTGGTGAACAAGTCTCGATTGCAGTTCTTATCTAGTGCAGATTCACAAGTATCTTTAGCTCTGACTGCAAGTTCTGCCTGCATAAATATTTTCTTCTGATCTAAATCATCGGCTCCATCAGTGGAGTAGAGGCGTTATATGAAGTTGTATTGCAGCACTTCGAATCTCCCTATAATCAATTTCTGCCTGTGCACCAAACTCTTTACCGATCAAAAAAAAAAAAAAAAAAATCTTTTCTTTTGATCCTCACGAAAGACTCAAAAAACTTGCTTAACTAAAGTATCTAAACATATATATTTCTTAACATTAGCTAAAGAAAAATAGTCAAATGAAACCCAACAATCTTGCGCCGGGCAATGAAGCCTGGTCCAAGCGGACAGGCAAAACCCGAACTAACTCATTAATATGGAACTAGGTATCACCTGGCCTACGGCCGGGCTCAACCTTTGTTTTCGGTACCCTGTATGTATGGATTTAGTGTCTTCACAATTTATTTAGGCTTTGCATCTTTCGTTGTATTTATTTATGTTTATGATTTACTTTTTTTCTCAAAAATCATCATGTAAACATTTCTTAATGGAATGAAATACTAACAGTTGATTATAGAAAAACAAAAAACAAAACATTTGTGGTAAGTTAAAACATATTTAAAATAGTATGCGCGCGATTTGTGTAACAAAAAGATATTATAAGTCAATATATTGCATATATTGAAAAGCAAAGACTAAAAATATTGCATTTTATTTTGTCATAGATTTTGAAAAACTTTAAATGTTGTCGATCTATAAAAGATATGGGCAGAGATATATACGGGTCAGTTTAAAAAAAGATTGCTTCCTTCATCGAGTTAAGTATTGTTGTTGGCTCGACTTATGAAGAGTCCTACATGATATTTGAGTCCAAATCACTTGCCACATCTATATAGTTTGTATGTCGTTGGATGGAAGGATGTATTGTCATTAATTTTTTTTTTGTCTAATAAGTCCTTTTTCTTTTGTCTAAAATGATACTAATGTATTCTTAATACTATCTCTAGTGATTCAATTGTAAATTCGTTTGATGCCTTCCACTGTGTAATTAATGGTTCGTGTTTTTTGTATTTTGTAAACAACCCTAGACTTTCTTGAACCAACTCAAGACTTTTTTGTAATGATATTCACTCAAAAGTCTTGGTCCATAGGTGAGATGGATGTTGCTTCAGACATTTGACCCTTTTGATGTAAGTTATCTATATGTATGTATTTTTTTTTCCCGACTGTAGTTTTTCCTTTATTATGGCTTGAATTGCTCAAATGAATTTCAGAATAGGAATTGATGAAAAGCTTGCATTGCTAGGATGCTATATTCACTTGTAATCTTTGATTTTTCATGGTATTAATCCTCTCTCATTGCAGGCTCCTTCTCTCGTTATTTCGATGACCCAAAATGCTTTCAATTTTGTCAGGCATATAACATATTTGAACGTAAATCAATTCCGAAGAAAGGTACATTAATTGTTAAAGTGATTAGCCAATTTTGAAGTCTTGGTGATTGGATAGTAATTCAAATTTATTAAGAAACAAAAAAGATGTGTAAAATACTTGGTGATTGCAAAGGATTATATAGTAGTCATAGACTCATAGCCATGCAAGAGAAGCCTCTAAAACTGTTCCAGGAGTCCAGAAAGTAGAAAAGATTACCGTCCATAATGAGAGGACTGGGCCACCCCCAAAAAACAGCAACCAAACAATGGATAAATATCAATGAGATATAGAAGAGATTCCATTGAACTACTTAGCCAGGAAGATAGAAAGTTTCCTTCCAAGTAAAGAGAGACTAAAAGAATAACCGAAAGAGTTAGAAGGAAGTTATTTGAACTCAATATGATACCTCTCTTGTCAATTCCAAGTGTCGGGTTGATTGTTGGTTGGAATACTATTTAGTTTGGGTTCTGTGATCGAGTAAGCTAAGTTAATGTGCACAATCAATTTTAATCCTCTTTCAAGTAACGAATCTCTTATTCACTTGTGGTCTCACGCCTTAATAAGTTTAATTAGTTAAAATAGCATCACCAAATTAATCTACATGCATCAACTAACAACCTGGAAGGATATCGATTCCAAAACAGAGAACTCAAGCATCCGATCTTTCAAGTCTCAGTCCGTCCCAATAGAACATAAGTCTAAAACTACTTTGGACTATAATATTTCCAATAATAGATCAACTGCTACTATGAATATAAAAAAAATAAAAAATTGTACACAGATTGGTAGATCAAATGAAGTGGGGAAAAAAATGAAGTAACAACATTAATAACTTTCACATGTCTATGGACACTAAAACGTTCACAAGGGATTAAGGAAGCCATCATCTTAATAAACTATGGACAAGAAGAATGATTATACTGTTACCGTCCACTTTCTGTTTACAAATATTTGATTTCCAGTATTTCCCAGTTCCTTGTTTGTAGGTTTTATTAGAGTTTAAGATCAATAGAAGTTAGGGTTCAGTTATGCGGTTATGTTAGTAGTGGGTCAGTTATTATGTTTATCCAAGAACGGTTACTGTAATCTCTATATATTGTATCTGAAATCAATGAAAGGGATCATGTTGTGTCTAGTCTAAAATAATCTCACTTGTGTAATTGAGGGTTAGGTTCCTATGTTAGCCTTTGCTTTGAGGGAAGGTTCCTCTGTAAACCTATATTTTGTGTTTCTCAACCATCATCAGATATTTCCTCCATTAAAACCTGATGTGATCGTACCATATACACCGTTGCAAAACATATAAAACATTTAAAAAGGATCTGCACCAATTAGATACACTACCGGAATCAGAGATATGAATACACGCCCTGAAGTTTTTCCAGCTGCAACCGGTTACATATTGTCCCAATCCTATTGCCTAATTAGCTGGAACTATTTTGGACTATTTGCTCAGCTGCTATGAATCCTATTTTGACAACAAGAACAAGTTTAACATCTCTTATGGCACTAATAGGTTGACAAGGGATTAAGGATGTCCATCATTTTACTAAACCATGGACAAGAAGCATGAGTACTTAAGAGAGGAGATGCAGATAAATACACAATATTTTGAGTAGTTCCATAAACAAATATTCACTAAAAAAACTCCAACAAAAAACAATAAAATTTCAACCTTCGTAAAGTCATTTGTTTCTCTGAAACCACAAATCGCTCAGAGTTATTAAAGTTGCAAATATGAATACACCCTGGAATTTATTCAGCTGAAATCAATTACATATTTTCCCAATCATATTGGTTAACTAGCTAGATATAGTAACATTTTGGGTTGGTTATCATAAAGTGCCCTTGCAAGAATGACCGTTACAACCAATATGTATATTGAAGATGGTGTAACAAGTTAGTTTTGAGAGGAGAAGTCATTATGACAATTATTTCAAACGTCTTTGTATCTCTTCCCTTTGATCTCCAAGCAATGTGGTATTGTTCAAACATGACACCAAAACTCCGATAGCAGATCTCGTTTACTGATTTTTCTTTCTCCTTTCTAACACCGCGTCACTACCGCTGTTAGTCTCGAATCTCATTCTCTATGTATAAATACTTCTACTCCAATTTTAGGGTTCGGTTGAAAACTTGTGTCATTTACTAAAATAACCTTTAATAAATCAACCAATGTTGGACAGCCCAGTATGCAGGCCCGGTTATAACAACTTCTCAAGCTCAGCGATAGAAACACATCACTTGCATCCTATGAAAACATATTAGATAGTAGTTCAGGTCCTTCGGGATAAAGGAAACCCCATAATTCTTACATGAAATGCACAAATTTTACATGTCCCCATGAATTAAATTTCAGATTAGACTACTTACACAGGATGTGATATCGGTAGACTACTCGCACAGCCGGCTCTGATCAAAACGACTAGTGTATGCAACTTCTTCTACTAGAAGTTGATGCATGTACAGTCGGTAATGCCCAAACTGCTTTCAATCATGAAATAGTCTGACAGATCGTCCTAATTTTTCACTTCTGAATGTAATTGTCTTTAGCAAAACGAGAAGTGGATATACTAGTTTCCAATACAGTCTATGAACCATTGAGTTGGTATTGGTCTTCACAAACAATTATATCCACTGATGCTATCACATTGCTTCAGCTGCCTTGTAGATGACTTCCCAAACAATTATATCCATTGAGTTGGTATTTGTCACACCTCCAAAATGCCTTTGCAAATTTCTGCGAAAGTGTAACTCGGCAGCACAAGTGGTTCTGTGAATATCTTCACCCAATTGCACTTCAGCCTTATAAGTTTGTACCAATACAAACAGCTAACTCTTCAGGTTTGTCAGCAGAAGTCTTTAACCTTCTTTCTCTTCTCAAAACTCATCAAATACACCCCATAATGCATTCAATCTTTGCCATACTTTACCAACAACAATCAGCCAACCAAGAACACTTAGAACATGACACAATCAACTCATTTTATTGCATCAAAGGGAAGAAATACAAAACTTGCCCACTTGGGGACTTACACAGACTTGTTCACCTTCAAACCAAGTCTTAGTCTTACAAAATCTCTCATATTCACTCACATATGCAAACCCCACTCTCACATATGCTCTCCTTGCAAGCCTGCCGAATTTTCCCAGCCTTAGGACTATTTATACAACAGCTTTACTTAGCCAAACCGTGCATAACCGTTACACACGCATGGGACAGCCATCTGTCCCATAAAGTAGTTCTGCCAACCGCCAATAACTGTGCTAATTGGCCAGTTACATGCTAGTTAGCACAATAACCTTCGGATCACCTTCAAGGTACATGCAAACGATAGTAACCTTTTGCTATTCCGGAGTTTTGGTAGCCTTGAAGTACTGGTCCATGTCCCACATGAAATTCTCCAATGCCTTCGCATTTCTTACGCCAGAAAACGCTTTAGGTTCAGGGACTTTAATCTTCGTAAAGTCACTTCCGCTACCACCTGCAGTAGCTTGATTCGAACCAAGCGTACTCATAATTTTCCTTAAAACGCCTAACTCATCGGTTATCTCTTTCAAGGAATCTATGAACATAGTCTTAACAGCAGCGATTTGGCCTTCCAAATCAGCATACTTCATAGTTGCATTTTGGCTTTCCACAAGCATATCAGCAGCATACGTGTATAACGCTTGAATGCGATTCATCACAATAGCATCATAGTTAGCATCATTAGGATGGCACACCTCATCGCCAATCATGTCTTCCAAGTCCGCTACCCTATCAGTTAAGGTAACTTTCGTACTCTTCTTACTAGACATTACGATCTAACAATTTTAGCAACTAAACTCGAGAAGAACAGAGAAAATCTTCAAACATAAAGCTAAAACTATGCAACCTGGCTCTGATACCCGAATTATCACACTTGCAAATGCTCCAAGCAATTTTTCGTGCAACTATGACCCGGCAATACAGTGGTTCAGTGATCTTTTATCACTCAATCGTATTTCAGCCTTATACGTTTGCACCTATGCAAACAACCAACTTCACTGAGTTATGCAACGGATGACTTACTTAGATTTTCTCTTCACCAACAATGTAGCCCCACTACAAAGGGATTTGTGCCATGTTTATACTTCACAGAATTGGGGGAATAACTTCGAATCAACATAATACTAAAGCAATCATATAAGCCAGCAACTCTCTTTTATTAGCTTAAGGGGAAGATTACAAAATCAATCCAATTAATGGACGTACAAGCTTATTCTCTAAGCCTATAACACAAAATACTCTCTACTGCAATGTGGTTCCTCAAAACTTGAATAATTGCATTTGCAAAGGTACTCTGGATATTTATAATGGGAATAATCAGGGCTAATCTGTATGCAACACAGTTGCACGGCCTATGAACATCGATCTGTCCATATGCAGTTTCCCTAATAGCCCCAATCAGGTTTTAACTGCTACTTTGGTGCTGGCTTGCAGAATGGTGCCACACTTGTCTCAAACGGTTAGGCTATGGAAAACTCGGTTGTAAAGCTACTTTATAACCGTCTTTAATTTTCTCTCTTACTCTGGCATGCGTGTGATGCACACACACACACACCTGTAGCTGACAGCTTGAACTCAAATCCGACAATCATTACGCTGCACTAAACTCTGACCCATGCCAATGTTCGGAAATGGTTGTGCTTTACTCAATCTTGGTGTCTACCAAGTATTCAACAATGATTGTGCTTCATTCAAATTGCACTTCTGCCAAGTATTCAGCAATAATTGCGTTTCATTCATCCTGATCATGTACTTGGCTTATTCGGATGCCAACACCAAAATATCTTGCC
Organism: Papaver armeniacum; assembly: GCA_023531295.1. Lineage (NCBI taxonomy): Eukaryota > Viridiplantae > Streptophyta > Magnoliopsida > Ranunculales > Papaveraceae > Papaver > Papaver armeniacum. Next base: position 245,602 of record JAJJWW010002160.1, on the reverse strand, counting down.
AATTGAGTCTTGACTTTCTTAGTTCAACGTCATACTTCATATGCATCACTTGCATCCTTTTTGGCGAGCAACAATCATCAATGGCGTATTTGGCAACGCCATTGTTGCATATGCATTATCTAAGCCTTGGCCAATCACTAGTGGAAAATAGCAGTTTCGCGACCGTCAAAGCAAATCATAGATACGAGTTAAATGACTTGCATTGGAAGTCGGGGAAAGGGACGCTGTTTGAGCGTCTTTTTCATCTATGACATGGCTACGCGGGTCGCTGAACAACCTATATCAACAACTTATTTTGATAGTCACGGGGTTACGACTGAGTCTGGTCAGTCATAGATATAGATTTTAATATTAAAAAATAAAACAGATTCAACCGGCTGACTGAATCTATTTGGCCTGACTGAATCTTAGTAAATCTCAAATGAAAACTAAATCGAAAATCAAATTCAATGAAACTAACCCAACACTTCATAATTGTGCACCTGAAGCTAAAAAAGGTTGCAAAAAAATAGATTCAGTTGGCATTTAAGTTGCAAAGTTATAGAAAAATTAAATTATGAGTTCTAGCAAAAGACCACAAGTCCAACATGGAACAACAATCACAATTATAAATACATTTCAGGAACAAAATATCAATCAAATTCCGTGATTTTAGACCAAAGATTATAAATACCCCACAAGTTTCAATTTGAAAATTTAGAACTTAAAATGGGACGTGTGGGTTTGACTAATTGGCACATGGAAGTATAAGCACGTGGCCCGGCATCACAATTAAGAAAGCACGTCATAACATGTACAAATCTTATAAAGACACTTTATTCAGGCAAAGATAAATCTAATTGAGCGCCAAGGCTAACTTTGCCTATATGAGTGGTGGTCAATCCTTGGCAAAGATAAATCAAGGCTGATCCTCAGTGAGCACACGTGGTGTTCATTCCAATATTATGAATTAAAAATGAATACTCAAGTCAAGATATTGAATTTTAAAAATTATAACGGGGAGGTTCGAACTCATGACCTATTGTGTCATAAGAGTGGCCTCTAACCATTGTTCCACCTTGGTTGGAATTGATAAAAAAGATAAATATTAATTAGTATAAGTATTTTATTAATTAGTATAAGTATTTTATTAATTAGTATAAGTGATTTGTCTAGAGAGAAGATAAATCTATGGTTATGGTTTGTTCAACTTAAATATTAATTAGTATAAGTGTTTTATTAATTTAGGAAACATTAATTTCTCATGATAAATGATTTATTAATTTTACATCATAAATATCCCTTAATTAATATTAATACATATCTCCATCAATAAGTAATAATTTTGACAAAAATTATTTCAATAGATATTAGTGGTGGTGGTGGTAGTAGAGGAAGAAGTAAGTGGTGGAAGCGGTGGAATGTGTTACAAAGTGGTGGAGGCGGTAACATTAGTTTTGGTGGAAGAAATAGTGGCGCTGGATGGTTTTAATGGCGGTGGTATTAGTTTTTCTTTTTGAATCAAAAATAATAAAAAAATTTACATGATGGGTAACATTGTATTGTGAAAAGTATAGTTGGTTGTTTTTGACACGATCAAAAAAGGCGGATAAAAATACTTTTGGGATGATACCAAATCATATAAGACAAAATGGTTGTTTTTGGTGCCATGGGACGCATGATTTTCATGGTTGAATAAATTAATTGACCTAAGTTTGTTAAATCTAAACTTTATACATGACGTGTGGGATTAAAAGTTATAAGTGCGCCCAATATTCTACGAGGATGGAAAATGGTGGTGGTGGAGAAAAGAAGTAATATCTCGGTGGTTTGTGAGTGTGGCAATGAGTAGTAATTGACTATGTTAATTATGTCTTTGCTACAAAAGGATAACACTATAAATTAGAAATGTGGTTGATCGTCTTAATGCTAATATAAACTCGGTTAAAATACATGAAAATTAAGAAGAAGAAAAAAACATTTGGATGTCACGTTATATAATAAATAACACTAAAAAATACATATTATTATCAAAGTTTCTCCGTCCAATAGATAAATCTAAGGTTGTATTGAGATCCATATCAATGATAATGAATATAATGAAACGCTCCCTCTCGGTTTGTCCAATGAAAACCGAAACCTTCTAAAAAAAATAATCAATCGAACAACACTTAGATGGAACGCATCACCACCGTCTTCTATAATATCCGGTGAAATTTCTACAAATTAATCTGTGATTTCCTCCTACTGTTGCGGGGCATGCAATTAAATCTCTAATCATATTTTGTTTAACATATTATTCTGTTAAGTTGATGACTTTTTAATTTGAATACATGTTTGGTTAACAAACTTTGATACATATAGGGTATTTTCTTTGTAGAACTGATGTTAGTCTCTCATTTTTCCCGTTATCACATTGTTTCGATCCCGTATTTGTAGACATTATTTGACTAATATTGGGGTATTTGTTTAATCTCAAGGCCGATTAAACCCAATGTGTGTTGTATACATTGAAGGCGAGTGTCGGCTCTACCTTGAAACTAATAATTTTTCTTCGGAAGGTTAGTTGAATTTATGTAGATACAAATATCAATATGACTATGCTCTTTAAAACTCCAAATTACTTGAGTAACACTAGATGTGAGAACGTCATTCATGCACTACTTAGCATAGCTCGGTGTGAAATCTTTTTATCCACGAATTTCTTCAATATTATGTTATCAATATGATTGAGAAAGAATCTTACACATGTTTTGATTTACTATTATAAGTTTATTTTTTCAACTCACATGTGTATATCTCATTCTTCAATAGCCAAGGGTTCTTCATATTTATAACTCTCACATTTTGCAAAAAATAAATAAATAGTGTTTATCTATAGTAGGGAAAATATTATGGGTTTTTGCTTCACTCCTTAGAGCCTTAGTTATCAATAATTTCGGAACAAAAGTATTCATAAACATCATTTATTTATTTTATTTTCATGTTGGCACAACATTATTACTCCGTCCGGATAATAAATTGGAATAACATGCTTAAGTAAAAATATACACCATTTTTAAATACCTTGCCGGCCAATGTTTTTTCATGTTGGCATTTTTGAAGACCTTGCCATTAATAATTTTTTTTTTCACTCTCGTGTGTCAAAAAAAAATAAAGTCATGTTTTGTATATTTCACATAATAGTCACTATTCTAGCTAGTTTTTAACATTTTATGCTGGCTTATTTATAACAACACATATAATACCTTCATATTTGGAAAATATATTTCAATATCGTTGTTATAATGTCGTCACCTATATTTAACAAGAACATTAATTTACATGACAATAAACCAATTTTATTTTTGATGGACTATTTCTTTTTATTGAATAAACTTGTTAATTTTACTTGAAATAATTTCAAATGTTATGTTGTCTAATTAAATTCTTGTGATAATGTCCGACTTAATGTACACATTAAATGATTTCAAATTGTTTATAGCACGTGTGTGCCGACGGACAAAGACGACACATTTGTTCGTGTGTTGTGCTCGTGGGCATCTTGTGCCTAGCTTTTGACTAGTAAAGCACAAAGACACGGCACAAAGACGTTTAAATCGTTAAGCACAAAGACAACACGACACATGGCACGTGAAGCACGCGACTGCGTGTGCCGGGATGTGCCGGGCCGGCACGTTTTACACCTCTAAACGTAGTCATTTCAGTGGGAAAATTTCTAGTAATCCTACAACTTAGGCAACCATTACCAATTTTAAGTTGAATATCACTATTATGAAACTAATCAATAAAAATAGACATTACTCAGTACCTTGTTTGCAACCTGTATTTGAGGCTCTCCACTTCTTCCACTACATATTGCCAAACCATACAGCCATTGTGCGTTACCGTCCATCAAACAAAAACCCGTTACGCATTATCAACTGTGGTCATGAATGCCACTATCAACCGAATTCATGGTCAAAGTCACAGGAGATCTCTTCCCCTAATTTTCCTCTTCCGTTACCTTATTATCGCCTGATCTTCTCTTCTCATTCTCTCCGTCATCTTCTCTAGAATTTGGGCAAAATAAGGAAACCAAAAAACATTCACTTCGTATTAACGACATTGAAGACCCGTTAATCAAGTTCCTCATACGTTACAAATGTTACCCTTCATAAACACTAACATAGGTCACCACCAACACCTATTGGCGTTCTCTCTCAACACTGCCAGGTAATGGCCATTGTTTTTCAGATTTTGCCCTTTTTTTTAATTTAATTATTCTCAATTTTTAGTTTCTAAGTTTATTGTTCAAGGGACACTAGATTAGGAGGGTGTGACTTGAAGATTCCGAGGGTGTGATTAATTTTTCTTATTTCAGTTTGGTAGGCACAGTTAGGGATTTCATTTAATTTGTTTTTAGATCAATTTTTACCTTAAGTCTGTTTGATAGAATTCCTGAATGAGAAATTGCCGGTAAATCCTTTGTTTTTGTTGTTGGCAGAGCCTTAAATGTTGCTATTTTGTGCCATTCGCATCTAGGAATTCTATGTAGCAATTACAAGGTATAATCTTGGTTTCTGTCATTGCCATTCTCCGCCCATATTTTTTTTATTAGTTTTCGATACATTACATTAACGGAGAATTCTTGTTTGATTTTGCAGTATCTAAGTGTTCTAATTGGTTAAGATAAGAAATTTCTTGCGCACCAATTGATATGCTTTAGTTAGTATATTGAGAATGAAGTTTATCGACTTAATAGATTGAAAAGTATGGTTTGGTTAATATAGTAAATTTGAGTTTGTGGTCACAGCTCTGGAGATTCTGATTTTGTGTTCACTCCAAATGTTCCTTGCTTTCTTGGTATTGTGTTCTCATACTGAGACAATTTAAGTTTCTTCATAACAGAGGTTGCTGTAATTCCCTTGAAGACAAGTTATATGTGAGACAATTTTATGCTTTTACTTGCGTCGATCGTGCACGGAATTTTATGATTCTTTTTGCTGAAAGATACAGTTTACCTCATTCTCCAGAATTTCCATGGTTTATTTTTGCACATTTTTTTCTTCTTACAACATGCCTTAATCCATATGTGAAGGTTACATGCTCAATTTCCGCCAGGTTCATTGGCTCATTTTTATTGGGTTGATCGACAAAAAACATGGAAGGTACAAGTACATTATGGCTTCTCTAAATCTTTGCTCATATATGCAAAACAGTTCAATGAAATACAATTGAAGTCTAAACTTTAAGTTTAGTTTTGAACGGAAGAGCCCTATTGCCCATATCCAGATCGAAACTTAATGTTGATTTTTATAATGGATAACTTATAAATTCATGGTCAAAATATTCTTTTGGAAAGTTTGAGGTTATGTTGCATTACTGCTACAAATTCAGAACGAGCATGGTAAACTTATTTATATGCTTAGGTTGAGGCTATTCTTATTCAATATCAATACTGATGTTTGAGGTGTTTATTTCGTGTAGAAAACATAACCCTTACGTGGAGAAGGATGCAATAGTGTTGCATATGCTTGGGGCTGCAGTCAACTGCATCTTTCAAATTACATAGGCGCATGAAACGTGAGCTAATGCTCAATGTATATAATATGTAGAAGGTGTCGAGTTTATAATTTATCGCCCTTGAATTCACATATGCTGAGTACTTATTTCTGGCTCCAATCTTACTGAGTTATTGCAGGTGTGAGGTCTAATGGCATTCATGGACAAAAATCGAAAAATTTCTTATTGTAAAGTGGTGGAAGTAGTTTCAAGGGATGGCTGGCGAGAAAGTAGGTGTCCAAATAAGGTATCACTGGAGATTTTCTAGCGAAATTTAGAGTGGATATTTCTGCAAATGTGAAATATTATAAGCTTTGGATCTAACTTATGCTATTTGCAAATGAATCTTGATCCATCAAAAATTAGGCTGGGATGGCTTGCGAGAAAGTAGGTGTCCAAAATGAATCTAAGCCAATCAATAGGTTAACATGTGATTTGATTGGTTGCACAATTGTATATTGTCCTATGAAGTAAGTGTTAACAATCTGGTAGCATGAATTTAAAATGACAGACCGACATAATGTAAAACGTAGCGATATGCGCGCTGTAGCCAGTGAATTAAGTACACCCCATTTTGATGCCGTTAACATCATTGCAAATTAGCGAAGGGAAACCACAACAATTTTCTTATGGATATAATCGTAAATGAGATACGCCCTAAATAATGATTGTGTATGGTCTTGCAGAGTCATTGTGGAATGTTTATACCACAGCACAGGAAGTTGCTACCTGGAAGGATCCCAGAATCATGGGTGAAGCCCTTTACCATGAGGACAAGCAGTTTGTAGCTGATTTTGTGAAGTTTACTGTCATTTACATGTGAGAAAAACTTACTGCAGTTTCAATAAGTTTTGATAATAAAAAATATTAATCATTCTTTTTTGCTCTAAAATGAAAATACTGTAATGCAGATTGTACAGTAGCAGAAAATGAAGAACTTTTTGTGTTACTTTCAAGTGCAATAGTGCCATTATTCTAAACCTTAAATACTATTGATGATTCTTAGAGAATCCCGAAGGTGGACCTCAGGACAAATTAATAATATATAAAAATTCCATCAACACAGATCCAATGTTAAAGCTTCATTGTATGGTCATTCGGATTGGGTCATATCCTAGGTAAGTATACTAATTTGTTCCATACATTTGTAACATAATTTTAACCAGCCGAATGTCAAATTTTTCTGAATGATGATAAAGCTTTAGCATTCGTATGAGATAATGAACCTATTAATGGGTTGTAGTTGCAGTGGAGTTACTTATTTAGATTAAGGCGGTGATGTGATATGTGTTGGCTAAACAACTTGTTTTTCTAAGATGCAATTTTGTCAGCTTATTCATCATCTATAGTTCCATTTTAAATCTACAGGTGCTATAGCAGTGGTAATCCCAATTTTAGTAGACTGCTTTATTTTTGCGTGTTTTCGGTTTTCCTTGGTTACTATGTGAAGTTCACATCCAGCTTCGAATAGTTATTATTTTGCTAAAGTTGACTGTAGTGGTGGTCAAATAGCCAAAGGAGCCATCACAAATGGTGTAGGAACATTGAACTGTTGGTTTAGATACTGCAGGCTATGTTACGAACTGTTCATCTCCAACAAGAGAATTTGAATCGGTTAACTTTTTCCGATTAAAAAGAACACGAGCCCTTGATTATTTTTCATACAGAAGTGATAATCTTGCTGGATTTTCCAATTAAAAAAAAAAACAATAGAAATCAAGCCTGCGAAGTTGGTGTGAATAATAATCCGAAAGGAAAAGGTTTTTTTTTTTTTTTTTGTTTGTTTGATAATACTTTTAGTTTTTATCTTTTGATTGTTTTGCCAAGATTTATTTCAATAATAAAATTATGCTTTTACAAATGATCAACCAGGTAGCCAACGCCAATCAATGTATGCCCTCATGATCAATGTGGTCATTATCGGATTTTGGTGAATATCAGTCGAGTACCGAGACACGATATTTCGGTGAACACCGGTGAAATATCGGTCAATACCGGCGAAATATCAACCAATACTGACAATATCGGCATCTCGATGAAACACCAAAAACGATATTATCGGCAGTATCTCGGCCATCTCGGCCGAAATTAACTACACTATTCATGCTATAAGAAAGTTGAATTTCCAGCTAGGTGCCGAATACCAAATCCTTAGCGAATTTTTGCTAATGAATTTGCAGGGGGACCTGCTTTTGTGGGTCCTACCTGTGTCTATGCAGTTTTAAAAGTGTCCAAGTAGGCGGTCCGTTAGGATTTTTCGTAAAAATTCACCATAGGTACGTTCAAATTCAACATGCAGATAGAAATATATGTTGTTGTTTCTTTTCTTTCAACAATTGAAAATATTTCATGATTGTTAATTACTTAGTAGTAGTTTCAAAACTCGGGTAAGTAATTTTGTTTGCCAAATTATTAAAAAGAACACTTATAGCCACATTAAAGATTAAGTTATAACAAAAACAACAATTAGCAGCCCGGGCCGTTACGGCACGGGTCATATACTAGTAAGTTAAACAACAAACAATGAAGTCATAATTATAAGTGTAACTGTATTTATAATTATCTGGATGACAAATATCTAAGACTTTTATAGCTACAAGTTTTCATGAGTCAAAATAAGTCTTATCATAATTTTTTACTCCCTCTGTTTCTGAAAGCCCATCCTCTATTCCTTTTTCGTCAGTTTCAAAATTGTGTCTTTTTCAATGAACTCTCTAATATACCCTTGAATTCTTTATATTCATAAATCCATTTTTAACGTGACCCAATCTAAAATACTAAGAAATTAATATAATTGAGGAAACAAATATATCCTTCATTCCTTTTAAAGAAATATACATTTAACTCTAAAAATTAAATTCCTTATAAAGTTTATACTTCTTAAATTCAATATCTTTTAAATTTCCCTTTTCTATTTCGTATTTATAATTCTCACACCAATTTTGGATAGTCCTTATTGCTAGCATTTTTATTAAAATAAAATAGGTAAGTAACTAAGGGTAGTCAAATAAAATAGTATGGTCTTCTTAATATTTTGAGAAAGTGAAAACGGACTGTCTTTGTGAAACGGAGGGAGTAGTATTTATTTAAATCATTATGGAAAAAAATTATTCCGTCTCATGCCTTGCCATTACGGCACAGGTTATTTCTAGTCACTTGATAAAACAAAATTCCTTCTTATTTTAACGTAAATTCCCTAAAAGGTTCCAAAAATGTTTCTCTCAAGATTGTGCTGCCATGATGATGGGATTTTTTTTTATTTTCTTGAGACTTTTGTTCTCTGAAGCTCAAGTAATAGGAATGGCACGGTGCGTATGTGATACAAATTATGAAGGCCATTACAATTTGGTGTTGGCGTGCAATAGTTGTAGGGTTTATATTATGGTCTCCGTGAACCTCGCTAATAGAGACTGTATTGTAGTCGATAGTGTCCTTAATTGACTTCCTTACGCTACTTGATTTGCGAGCCCTTCCACGGATTATTGTCTTTCGTGGTAGCTATGTTAAGTCTTTCTCGATAGTTATCTTTTATAATGTTAGTACGAATTTGCCCCATCTGCTACTTGATTCATGAGATGAATGAATTTTTTTTAAGAGGTTTAAAATTCAACTTTTTGTCGAGATATTGATCAGTTTGCAACCAACATTATATTTCAAATTTTGATATTCCAACATTGAATTTAAAACTCATCTCATCCAAAAAAACCATTAAAATAAAGGAAAAATCTAAACAAACAACCATTGTATTGTAAAGGTAATTAATAATTATGTAACTTATTCAATTCATTAATAAAATTAAAAAGTCTCATATGATTTGTTTTCTTACTTGGTGCATTCTTTTTGTGGATATTCTAACGATCTTTCACTTCTTATCCACTAAATTCTAGAGGCGTGCTTTTGTTGATACAATTCATGGACCCACAACCAAGTTTGCGAGCGGTAACCTTATTCTGATTTGCTGATGCACATTCTTTCTTACAAGTATAAGGACAAACACTTGCTCCCACCCATTGTTGACAATCTGCCAAGCAATCTACATAGCACCGAGTGTAAGCATCCGCAACACTCTTTCCTACAAACATTCCAAGTATTAGCATTGACATCACAAAAATAATCTTCATATTCTTGGCTTCCATTTTATATTATATCCTTTTGCACGCTTTGTTTCTCTTGAATCTTTGATGAGATAACCTCTCTTCCAATGGCTAATTTATAGGTTTATAAATGTATCCTTGCAATAAATTAAAATATCTCTTGGGAACTTTATAAATGGAAAATGAATTAATTTATTTTATTGTATGACGTCATACATTAGTTTTTATAAGGAAACGAAAATCTTATTTGTGGCAGTAAATTGAGAATATCTGCAAATCCATTAATTACATATAATTAAGAAAAAAGTATTTCCTCCTCTAAGCAAAAATATTAAAAAAAGAAAATATATTCTCTTTTTAGCCTAAATATAAAAACTCGAATTTTTTATTTTTTTTTGAAAACGGTATATTTAGAATATATAGTTAAATTATTTCGAATTTTTTTTTTTTTTTTTAGATTCCATGCAGATCCTAACCTCCTAAAAATGCTAATACAATTTAACACTTTCCTATATAAAAAAACATAAATTATTCCGAGTTTATACTTCCACAAAATAATAAATTTTGGGGTTTGAACTTTGAATGCGGGTGGGCTTTTCTTTAAAGCAATTTTATTTCGGTTATTTGGGGTTTATTCCGTTTCTATGGTAATTCGAGTTGGTTGAATTTTTCTTCCTTCTCATTTTGGGTTAAGTTTTTTTCCTTTTTTTTATTTCAAGTAAAAAGAAAAAAAAAAAAGATGATTGAGATTTTAATATAGATGAGTTTGATACCAAGTCATATTTTTTTATTTCAAGTAATTGTTGGCTATAAAAAGACTCAATGTTCATTAGAGCATCTCCAACAGTGGGTGCTACGAATCCTGTATGGAGTTTTATTTAGATCATTATTTGTAGGGTTATATATATGTAGCTCTTGTAAATCTAGTAAGGAGAGAAGGAGACACAAAGTAGACAGAGAAAAGAAGAGAGAATTCTTATTATTGTGTGTATGGAATACAAAGTTTAAGCTTCTATTTATATAGATAGAAGACTTGGTGCCCAAGATGTGTAAACCTAATCTTAGACACAAAAGGGCATCTTAGTAAATAAACTTGGGTTTATTCCGTTATGGATTGCTTTCATGGCTAGTTTTGTAGCTAGGTTGTAATGTTCTATGGTAATTCGAGTTGGTTGAATTTTTCTTCCTTCTCATTTTGGGTTGTACTAGTAAGTTTTTTTCCTTCCAACGGAACTTTTATTTCAAGTAAAAGAAAAAAAGATGATTGAGATTTTAATATAGATGAGTTTGATACCAAGTCATATACTTCGGATTTTTTTATTTCAAGTAATTGTTGGCTATAAAAAAGACTCAATGTTCATTAGAGCATCTCCAATTCTTTCTCTATGAAAAAAAAATAGAGAAGAAAAAACACCAATTTTTGGTGTGCTACTTCTTTTTCTCTATAATCCTACAAACGTGATGGAGTTTTATTTAGATCATTATTTGTAGGGTTATATATATGTGTAGCAAAATGAATAATATTTTTCACATGATATGTTGACACGTGTATCTCATATTATTGAATTCTGTCTTCAAAAATACCAACACCAATTAAGATAACAAATTTTCTCTCCAAAATTACACTTCTTTTATATTTTTGGAAACATAATTCCTTAATTTCAAATGCACGTGTCAACATATCATTTGTCCTTCATGCCCCCTTCAAAAAACCCCATCAAATATTTTCTCTTTTGTTTAACTTTCAATATAGTATCCATCGGTTGAGAAATTCAGGTTAAGTGGCATATAACTGCTACTATTCCTTGTTTGGTTGTATCTATGATGAGACTTTGAAAATAAATTTTTAGGAGATAATGTGATTCACTGATCTCGTCTGATGACCATCACGTTCATCACCATGATAAACTTTTTATGTAAAGAATAAAAGCCAACTCTTTTATAGTGTTTACTGTCATTCATCATCACAATTTTCTTCTTGTCCTGTTTCTACTGGAAATTTACGTCTCCTCCATTATCACTACCAACAACATTCACCTACCTGATTATCAGAATTAACGCATAATCAACATCAATCTCTTTTCGAAATGTTAATTAAATTAAAAAGGCATGTTGATGGAGATAGTATGAGGTGTATCAATGATTCGTTTACCAGTACAATCATAAAAACAAGTTTTTTGTTGTGGTAATAATAGCAGTGTTCTTCTCGTAATAATGACAATCAAGAACAGTTCATCTTGTCCCCTAATTATACTCCTCAATTAGGTGACAGTATTAGGTTTAACTGGGATTAATTCTCAAATCTGAAAACGGTGAATCGTCATCATTATGCAATCGTAGAAAAAAAAGTGGAAGACTTAGTGGTGTTCAATTTAACTCATCAACACATAAAAACAGATTTCCAGCGCCCTAAAAAATTATTTGAAGTTTCAGTCCATTCAAGTGTGACAGAAGATTCCAAAGGAAAAACAAAATTTTTAACACAATCTACTAAATCAAAGCAGAAACATTATAAACACGAAAGATGGTTGTAGAAGAAACTCTGAAGGGATCTAAAAGAGGGATAGATAAGAGCAACTTCATAGAATTTCTTTACGCCAAAGCAACCAAACACAACATGGAACCTGCTAAACTGCCAAGTAAGCAACGATACAAACCATTGGATATAAATAATCCAACGACTTTGTAAGATTTGTCAAACGTTTTTGTTAAAATGTTTTGTCAAGGGATCCCGACCCTTTTCTTAATTATATGTAATCAATTGATTTACCAATATTCTCATTTTACTGCCACAAATAAGATTCCTATTTCCTTACAAATGCTAATGTATGACGTCCCACAACAAAGAAAATTAATTTATTTCCCATTTGTAAAGCTCCCAAGAATATTTTGAATTTATTGCAAAATACATTTATGAAACTATAAATTAGCCATTGGAAGAGCTGTCACCTCATCAAAGATTCTAGAAAAATTAAGTGCGCAAAAAGACATAATAGAAAATGGAAGCGAAGAATAAGAAGATGATTTTCGTGATAGGGATTGTAATACTGGGAATGCTCGTAGGAAAGAGTGTTGCGGATGATTATGGTTTGTGTTATGATGATTGCTTGTCATATTGTGTTGACCGGCCGATACCATTCTATGTTTGCTCTGATACTTGTAAGAGAGAATGTACCTCACCAGACCATAATAAGGTTATTGCTCGTAAGTGGGGCCATAAATTGTATCAGCAAAAGTATTCCTCAAGATCTTAGTAGACAAGAAGTTATGTCCACCGCCGTGAAGAATGCACCAAGTAAGAATAAAAGATTATATAACAAATTATATGAGATTTTCTTATTTTATTAATGAATTGAATAAGTTGCATATTATTAATTACATTTGCAATATAATGGTTACTTTTTTTGGTTTTTCTTTTTTTTTTTTTTTTTAAGGTGAGATGAACTTTGAATTCAATGTTGAAATATCAAAATTCCAAATATAATGTTTGTAGCAAACTAACACTACGGGAAAAATATACATCTACAACTGGAGATTTACAACGCTTCGCTAAGTATTGTAGAAAGTCCTATGTTTTACAACTGGTTTCAAAGGAAGAGTTGTCGTATATCATCACTGCCAACCCTTAGGAAACAAGGGGTTGCGCTAAGAAAACAAACGACAACTCCTTAAGCAAAACTGTTGTGACGACATTTAGCTATAACAATGTTGTTCCATATATGTAGTGACTTAGCCTATCACAACACTCACAAATGTTGTCGAAGAACACAAAAATATGATAATGAAAAATATTTTAGAGGGGAGATTCGAACATGAACCTACTACATGGAAGTCTAGCTCATCAACCACCCTTTCAGTTCACAAGTTTTGATTTTTTTCTTTTTTTTTAAAAAGAAACCTATAACAACACTTATAAGTGTTGTTGAAGTAAAAATATATAATGTTCCATATATGTAGTGACTTAGCCTATCACAATTCTCACAAGTGTTGTTGAAGAACACAAAAATATGATAATGAAAAATATGTTAGAGGGGAGATTCGAACATGAACCAACTGCATGGAAGTCAAGCTCATCAACCACCCTTTCAGTTCACAAGTTTTGATTTTTTTCTTTTTTTTAAATAGAAACCTACAACAACACTTATAAGTGTTGTTGAAGTAAAAATATATAATGTTCCATTTATGTAGTGACTTAGCCTATCACATCTAACAAGTGTTGTTGAAGAACACAAAAATATGATTGAAGTAAAAATATATAATGTTCCATATATGTAGTGACTTAGCCTATCACAATTCTCACAAGTGTTGTTGAAGAACACAAAAATATGAAAATGAAAAATATGTTAGAGGGGAGATTCGAACATGAAACTACTGCATGGAAGTCTAACTCATCAACCACCCTTTCAGTTCACAAGTTTTTATTTTTTGATTTTTTTTTTAAATAGAAAGCTACAACAACACTTATAAGTGTTGTTGAAGTAAAAATATATAATGTTGGAAAAAATGAGGTTGGGGGATTCAATCCTGAGCCTCAAGCATGGAAGTCTACACCACTAACCATCCTACACTATCACATGTTCTGTCAAGTTTGTGGTTCTTGAATACACTAACTATACACTAACTTTATGACAACCCTTCATAAGTGTTGTAAAACAAAATATAATGCTCAAAATATAATGCTCAAGTGACTGAGCCGTAAACAGCGCGAAGCTTCTCTGTAATGCATCACATACCAGTTAGATGTATTTGACTCTCGAGAATAGAAAACTTGTCGCGCTTGTTTTGCTAAAATGAATGATCGTTACAATATTGGTTCTTATGATGTTTTAAATTGACTAATGTAAAGCCATCTTCTACCTTCACACCAAAACTGGTGTGAGCCCAATCACATTTGAATATTGGAATTTAAAACATATGATTGTAGTCCAACAATAGAATTTCTTCTAAAACACCGTAGAACCCAAATGGAGTTGTTAACTGTCTATTTTAAAGAAAAATACTAGTGTTAGTAAAGGAAATACAACAAGAGTGACAATGACAGTAAAAATTCAATATCGTAAAAACAATACACTATACTGACTTAGACTAGTCCACTCACGGCCAGATTTCGATCTCAGAGCCTGATATGCGTACCATGTGCAGAAATAGGGTTTGTTTAAGGTTTCGTAGAATATTCCTAAGGAAGAAGGAATCTTACCTGTAAATGGATGCATTCATCGTTTTTACCAAGTTTCTGAACTTCAGTTCTTCTTCAAGATGTGCTGCCAACAAGATGGAGATTCAAGGGAATTTTGGTGATCATTCTAAACCAGCAACAACAATGAATTTGGGGGTTTTATGTGAATCAAAATTAGGTCTATTTCAATCTGAAGTCTGGAGTGGGTAATTGCTCGAGATAGTGGTCAAATTAGTGGAAGAGATTAATGGCAGCAGGAGATGAAATTGGTTGAATCGTTGATGTTTACAGCAACATTGATTGATGGTTTGAGTAAGTGAAGATGAAAGGTGTTCCTTCCATGGATTCGAGTGATATTTGGGTTCAAGAATGAAATCTATAGATGGGGGTGTTCAGTGATTGAACCTTTTGTCATTAAACGATCCATTCATCACTACTGATTACATGGTATAATGATTTTCACTCTTGGTATATCGATGATTTCTATAGATGAGGCTTTGATAGAATTGATTTTACAGTTAATCTTGTTACTTTGATGGGATTATTTTTCGATTTGATTTTGGATTGTGTTTTTTATTTCTTAAATCTACGAGTCTAGTTTTATGAATTATGATCGTGGTATCTGTATATCTGATCTGTTTTCAGAACTAAGTGTTAATTTATGGTTGATCCAATGATTGGAACTTTAGATTAGTTGTAATTCCTGGGATTCATCTGGAGTGTCTCCTAAAAGTTCTTTAGTTGACAGTTAAAATGTATGATTTAAAATTGTGTGAAGATTGTGTAACATGGTATTGATTTGCCCAAATTGAACTTCTGATTAATTTCTTTCTTAATCTCATTTTATAAGCATGTTTGAGATTAAAAATTATTATGGATCGTCCATAATTCTCAGTAATTATGTGCAGCATGATTTGTTAATGACGGTTTATGTATTTGCAGACATACATGTTCAAGTATGACACTGTTCACGGTCAATGGAAGCACCACGAACTCAAGGTTATTTTGATGGCTGGTTCTTGCTGTGAGTTTTGGACTCATAACTGAACTGGGGTTAGGTCAATAGTATACTGCAGTCTCAATTGTAGAATCTACAAGGAGAGATTTCGGTGATGGTTCAAGAGTAACGATGGGGTCGTTTATATAGATTGGAACTCAGTGCAGCGGTTAACAACATCAATCAATTTGGGAGTCCTGTATGCAGTCTGAAATTCAGAGATAATGGAACAGATATGTGGGCTATTGCGTAGCTGCTGGGAAGTGAGTTACGGCTATCGATTCATGGTTGTATGGAGCTCCAATCAGAGCTGAAGAATTGCAGTCATTGGTGACAATGTAAATTGTAGCCGAGATTGGAGATGGCATTGATTGAAGCTAGCGGTGATGTGTAGTACAGATTGTGGGAATAACTGCTTGTGGTGATTGATTTAATGTTTGTCTTTGTTTGAATCATTCGGAGATTCGTATTAGGTTGTAAAGCGAGGTCAAAGTGGAGGTGCTATGTGGTGGAGTTTGCTAAGGGCCTGAATTTAGTTGGTTGAGCTGGTTCAGTGAATGGGCCTGTATACCCACGAGAATCAAGATTTCTCAAGGAGTTGAGAGATGCTACTACGGATTATCCAGGGTGATTCATTTCATCTTCTCCGCCTTTGTTGTTAAACGTGTCGATACTAAGCTTGTATTTATCGTAACTTAACAATCCAGGGCTTTAATGGGCACTGCACCAGATGTGGGTCAGTTAATGACATTGCTTCTGGGTCTTGTTAATGCAAAGAAGAGAATTGAAATTGGGGTTTTCACAGGATACTCTCTCCTCCTAACTACTCTTTCCTACCTGAAGATGGGAAGGTTTGTTCATTTATCCAGCTGCTTCCTTTTATCGATTTATGTCTCTCATTATCTTCCTAACTAAGCGTGGTGTGTGTGCACAATGTTGCAGATACAGCTATTGATGTTAGTCGGAAAGCGTATGATGACATAGGACTTCCAATAATGCAAAAGGCTGGCGTTGAACATAAAATTGATTTTGTTGAGTCTCATGCTCTTCCTGTACTTGACAAACTGTTGGAAAATGTAAGTACTAAGAATCACTAAAAGAGATCAAAGGAGATGCATTATTGCCACTGTGACTTGTAAAAACTGTTCTTATTTTTAGTAATGTCCATTATTCATCTTTTATTGTTGGCCATATGTTGCAGGCAGAGAATGAAGGGACCTTTTATTGTTGGCCATATCTTTTATAACCCATTGAAGAAATGAAAACTTTGCTCTTTATCTAGTTCTAGAAAAGAATGTTATAGGAATAAATTTAGTGTGGTATTGTAGGCATGTATTCATTGGTGGGTAAAGAATTGGGAACTGAACTTTGTTTGTGAACTGTACAATGTTAGAATAAATATAAATGTGTTACGCTGGCAGGTTAATGTGAATGTGAAATACTTTCGGCAATTCGGTTTCACCTATAATTTTTTTTTTTCAAAATATTTTTATGCACACAACTTCTAATAAGAGTTGTGTTCCATATTTCAACTACACAAACCAGAGGCTGTGAAAGAATGTATTTACGACATAAGTAGGTGTTGTTCAACATAGTTCTACAACTCTAACAAGTGTCGTGCAAATCTTATTCATAATAGTAATAAGAGTTGTTACATATTTCTACAATACACATCCTAAGTTGTCTAAGAAGTCCTTCAACTTATACAAGTGTTGTGTTACATATTTCTACGATGCGCATCCTTTTTTGTGTAAAATAGTCCTACAACACAAGCAAGAGTTGTGTTAGGCTTTCAAAAAAAATTTGAAAGAGAATCACAACTTTGTCAAAATATTGTCGAACCATGAATCACATCACCCTTTACAACGATTAATCAAGTATTGTAGAAAAGCTTGGACTTTCTACAATACCCCACCTACATAATACACAAAAAAGCGTTGTAGTAGGGGTACTACAACCCTAATACAGTGTTGTAAATGATGATTTTTCCCGTAGTGTAATCAATATTCTCGACAAAAGTTTAAACTTTTAATGTAATGTTCGTAGCAAACTAATCAATACTGTTGACCAAAGTTTAAACTTTACCCCTTCCAAAAACAATTCCATTCTCATGAATCAAGTAGTAGATCGGGTTAATCCTTCATAACATTATAAAGCAGAACTTTTTTTTTGTTGATCGGTTATTATAAAGCAGAACTATCGCAAAATATGTAACATAACTATTACAAAAGATGTAATATAACTATCACGAAAAACACTAAGCGATGGAATGGCTTGAAAATCAAGCAGCTTGTGGAATTCAATTAGCTAGGGACACTATATACTACAGTACAGGATCGATCAAGGTTTCCTACAAACTCTGGATGGTCATAACACCTGCAAAGCTGTGGGTATGGGTGTTTTCTGAGACGATGCTCCCGTTTACTCACTCATGGCCATGTAATACTCCGTCGATTCGTGCAAAGTTTTATTGGAATTAATCCCGGTAGCTGTAATTTGGGTCCTTAGGAATGAAAGGAATTTCTGAGGGTACACTTAAACTTCTCCCATCATATGCATAATTTGGTATTCTGTATTTGTTAATTCCTGTTTTAAGATTTCTATTTTGTCTACCTTAGGTAGAAATTATAAATTCTCACATCATCTAATAAAACTCTCTCTTCTCATAAAAAAAGAAAGAAAGAAAACAATACATGCTCGATCGGTGAGATTCAGAAAGCCCATGATACAAACCCTACAACCATTGCACCAAATTTGTAACGGCCTTTAATATGTAGAACACATACTCATCGTGTAATTCATGTCTGATAGAATTTACTTGTAAACTTCATAACAAAAAAATCTCAAGAAAGTAAAAAGAGCTCATCATCATCATCTCTGATTATTGATCTTCATAAAAAAACAATATGAAGATATACTCAGGTGACATTAAACTACTCATGAATTTTAACGGAGATGGTCGGTTGTTTAAAATCTCTATGACTATTATACAATATGAAGATATACAATTGTTCAAATTCAACACTAAAAACTAAATAGATACTCGTAGTAAAATCCAAACAAAATGCACTATAACTATTATACAATGTACCCAAACCATAATTTGAAATCTCATTTTCATAATTACAAATGTTATAGTGGGAATGTTATTTATGCCCCTAGTATCCATGGGCTTTGCACAAACACCCTTCAGGGGTATCTTTCCAATGGGCTCAATATCCCGTAACAAGCTAAAGTCCGTTTTTAACCTTCAGCTTTTATTATGTCCGAACGATATAGGTTAGTTTTTTCGATTGAATTTTTGAGAGAGAAACGAGCAGAAAGCAGAAAGCGATTTTGAATCGAGAGGCGAGAAGAGCAGATTTGAATCTCAATTTTGAATTTCGAGACGAGAATATTTGTTCCCAAATTACGTTGTTGAAGATTATTTAGTCAATCGATTATAAATTTCAAATTCGTTGAAGATTAGTAGTGAATCGATTATAAATTCATGATTTGAATTTGATTTTGTTCTTCATAGAATCGTAAAACGATTGTTCGTAGTAATTTTTCTCAAACCAAAACCTAAAGTTGGTAGTTGTTCGACATTTGAATTAGGAAAATCTATTTTGCTCGTGAGAAATCTATTTTTTCAACTCAAATCAAAAGTTGTGGATGAATCATTGAATCTGAAGATCGATTCAAATATATTACGAAGCTCAATTCACTATTTGATTTCTTCTAATTATTTGATTTGTTCTAGTTCAATCTCGAGAACAGGTAAAATATACTCTGTTAATTTACTTTTTTTTCCGAATCATGTACTATTGTTCATATTCTATTTGATTAACCATTAATTTGGCATGTGTGTACATTTTGTTTTATATTTTTTCAATTGAAATTTTTTTTATTCAATTGAATAAATATTTTGTGAAATTGAATATTGTTTTTCAAGTTTTTTATGTAGTCATTAAGCATGATTTATGTTGACCAGGGTATAAGCCAGATTGTAATGAGTTTTTTAGGTTATATTGTTATTTGATTTTTGTAATGGTGATACAACAATGTAGTAGTTGAATCATTAGGTCATATTGTTAGTTGGTTTTGTGATAAATCAATGTAGTAGTTCTACCATTTACAATTGCTTAGTGAATTCGAGCAATGTTTTCAACTTTTTCCACCGTTTGCCGTGATATACTTCTCACGAGGGCGCAGCCCCGAGTGATTTGCGTCATGACCGATTTTAAGCTACAGGACATGCTGAATCACATATTCAATCTAAGGACAAATTGTAGCTTGTCAACCTGTTTATATAGAATGTCGTTGTTATTGAATCGCAGGACAAATTGTCCAAGTTTTTTCCCTTTTTCCAATTATGAAAACAACTTGTGGTAGTTGCTTCTAGTTGTGGAAACAACTTGGGTTGGTTGCTTTCATTACTTTATATAAACAACCTGTGGTAGTTGCTTCTAGTTTTGGAAACAACTCTGGTTTGTTGCTTTCAACTTGTATCTTATTATCCTTTTGCAATTTACTAATTTTCTTCTCTTTGCAAGGTAAATATGGTTGTCGCAGAGATCAACTTTTGCAACTTAAGCACCTCTCATGTTATCTATGAATCAACTACCTTCAAGGAGATGCAAAGTCTTGTGTTGCGTTGTTGGAGTATTATTTCTCAAGTCCCTTATGTGATTCTTTCTGATGTTAATGGTGTACTTCAAATCGTTCGGTCTGATTTAGATTTGAATTTTCTTGTTATATACTGCCAAGCTAAGGGAATACAAGTTTTGAAGCTCAGTGTTCAATTCGAAACTTCTTCTTCTTCTTCTTCTTCTTCATGTGTTGCTTCTTTTTCAGCTTCTTCAAGTTGTGTTTCAACTGAAGGTTTGGCTTTTGTTGAAGACACGACTGATGATGTTTCAATGAATCAATTATCCACAAGA
This sequence comes from Papaver armeniacum, assembly GCA_023531295.1. Taxonomy (NCBI): domain Eukaryota; kingdom Viridiplantae; phylum Streptophyta; class Magnoliopsida; order Ranunculales; family Papaveraceae; genus Papaver; species Papaver armeniacum. The sequence goes on along the minus strand of JAJJWW010002160.1, from coordinate 224,890 downwards.
GAACCAAAAAATGTGATGCTTGGGCTGGAATTCTTACCGGTGTTGGTCAGATGTTTGAGGGAGGGAAAGATGAAGTTGTCGATGTCTTGTTGAAGTATCAAGTGGAGAGTGGGTACAAAGTCAAGCCTGAGAAGACTGATCGGAAGAGTTATACAGTTCATTGCCTTTTCAAAGAAGAAAAAGGATGTAAGTGGAGGTTCCACTCTTCTTTGGCATTCAAAGGCGTCCATGCTTTTAAGTGCAAGACTTTTATATCGGAGCATTCTTGTGGTTTGGCTTGCTCTGATCCTTCAAAGCTTCGAATGACGAAGACTTTTATAAAGAACATTATAAAAGACGATATTAGAGTTTCAGGTAAGCAGAAAACAGCCGCGGACATTCAAGATTTATTTTTCAGGGAGTATCAAGTTGACCTTACCTACCATCAAGCATATCGTGGACTGAAATTTTGCAAAGAATGTATTTGGGAGATGATATCAAGTCGTATTCGATTTCTTGTGGTATGAAGAAGCAGTCAAGTGTTATAATCCACGAAGCGTCATCAACTTTGAGTTTAATGTTTGAAACCTAAGTTTGAGAGGTTTTTCATTTCTTTCGAAGCTTGCATCACAGGGGTTCAACAAGTATTGCCGTCCCTATGCTGATAATAGATGCTACATTTCTTACTTGGAAAGTTCAGGGGTGGTCTTATGGTAGCTTGTGGGAAAACTGGAAACCAAGGTATTATGCATCTTCTTTACTATTTTATTTTTATTTTGTGTTGTTTTTATGACAAACCTTTTGGGTAGAAAAGTTTTGTAGCCAATTGTATGTAATTGCACAACCTCAACAAACCTTTTAGGTTTAGATTTTTGTGAACAAACTCGACAACTTGTGAACAACCTCAACAAGAATGAAAACAACTAGCACAAGTTGCCTCCAAAATATAGAACCAACTTGTGCTAGTTGTTATCATTCTTGTAGTTTGGCTTTTATTTTTTTGGAGGCAACTTGTTCCAGTTGCTTCCATATTCTGGAGACAACCTTTTCTAGTTGATTCCATTCTTTTGGAGACAACTTGTCGTGGTTTCTTCCACTGTGTAATTCAAAACATTCTACTCATTTTTTGTGTTAAATTTTTTTTTATTTTTTTATTTTACAGAGATATTTCCAGTTGCCTTTGGGATTGTTTCTGGCGAAAATAGTGATAATTGGCGCTGGTTTCTGGAAAATTTGAAGGGAATTGTCGATGCTGATCGTCCATTGACCATTATATCTGATCGTGGAACTGGACTATTGAACAGTGTTCCTGAAATCTTTCCGAATGCTTTTCACTCGTATTGCTCGTACCATATGAAAGGAAATATTCCAGTTGTCAAAGGCAAGAGTAGACAGACTACTATTAAGTTGTTTGAGCAATGCTACAGTGCTGTCACCAAGGAGAAATTTCTAAAGGCAGTTTCAAGCATGGTCAATCAAGATGTTCTCTGTTATTGAGTGGATGAACAAGATCCCACTGAAGAATTGGGCTGCTCATGAGTTTCCTGGGAAAGGTATGGAGAACTTACATCCAATATAGTTGAAAGCTTTAACAACTTGATTAGGCACGAAAAGCGACTGAAAGCCATCGAGTTGATTGAATGTATTCGTGCTCGGACAATGGAGACAATGTGGAAGAGGAAGGTTGAAGCTAGCAAATGGACTACAAGACTTACCCCTAAGATGCAAGCACGGTTAGACAAGAGGATAACTGACGTCGTAGATACAAGGTGCGTAGAGCTAGTGAAAAGGTATTTGAGATAATAACTAGTCTTTGAAGCATACCGTTGACTTGGACTCGCAGACTGTACTTGTCACTTTGGTGGCAAAAACACAGCCTTCCCCTGCAAATCATTCGGTGAAAGCTATGGTGCAGATTGGCGAGGAGGAGGTGTACAAGCACATCTCACCTTACTACACCACCGAATGCTACGAGAGGTTTGTACTCAAAACCTATCTATCCCATCCCCGATGGTGACAAACCCGATGAGATTTCTCGTACCAAATACGTCATGCCTCCCCCCGTTGGACCACAAGTTGGAAGGCCAAACTCGTTCGTAAACGCAGCTTCTGTGAGAAAATACGCAAGAAGAGAAGGTGTGGTCGCCGTGGAATGCTTGTATACCATAATCGTAGAACATGCCGTAGTGCTCCATTGGCCCCTCGCCCACCAAGTATTCAAGAATCGGTCCTAGGATTGGAAGGATCTACGGGATGATGTTCCTATGAAATCTCTCAACCGCATTTGTTTCAGTTTGTTTTATGTTTTTCTCGAACCTTTTCTTTCATGCTTTTACCGAACTTTGTGATTCATGTTTATGTGAACTTGGTTTGTCTTTAATCGATCTTTGGTACAACTTTTATCCCGCATTTGTTATGAAATCAGTTATTGTTCTTTAGTTTGTTGCAGGGTCTGTAATTTTTTTTTTTTTCATGGAAATTTTGTTGGTTATGGTTACAGATTTGAAGGCAAGTTGTTCTAGTTGAAGGCAACTTTTACTAGTTGCTTCCTTTTTATGGAGACAATCTTGTTTCCATGTTCTAACAACTTGTGCAAGTTGCTTCCACATATGGAGACATCTTTTTGCTAGTTTCTTTTCATGTGCTTACTGAACTTTTGTGATTCATGCTTATATGAAATTTTGCAGTTGTTATGAAATGATTTTGGTCTGTAATATTTTTTTTGCTTTGTTGGTTATGCCCACAGTTCTACATGTTGCTTCCACTTTATGGAGACAACTTGTTATTAGTTGCTTCCATTATGGGAACAACTTCGCAAGTTGTCTCTCTGTATTTTTTACCTATGCAAACTCAGTAACCATATAGAAACATTGCAACACCGAAAATAATCAAGAATGGAAGGGTTTACAAATGATTTTTTGGTCTCGTGATATTTATTTGTTTTGTTGGTTATTTTCTCGCATTCTCGCAAGTTGCTTCCATTTTAAGGAGACAACTTGTTCTAGTTGCTTCCATTTCTGGGAACAACTTCTGCAAGTTGCTTCCATTTTATGGAGATAACTTGTTCTAGTTTATTCCATGCTTTGCGGGTTTACCTATGCAAACCCTGCAAGCATATAGAAACATTGCAACACTGAAAATAATCAAGGGAAATAATCAAACCATTCAAACTTTAACTAGACAATATTTTTTAAGAAGTGTACTTTAATTAGATAATACCAACATTATGTTAACAACCAATAGTAATCAGTAGTTCAATCGAAATAATACTAGATAATACTAACAAATTAGATAATACTAACAAATGTAGTTCAATCGGATAATTCCAGTAATACTAACAAGTTGTCTCTGTCATTTAGTATTACTCGGGAATATATCACAATCGACTTGAATTTGTGCCTTTCGGCTTCTTCCATTCATCAGTTGTAGCCATGATAATACGAACGCCATCTTGATCCTTTTTTTGTTAAAGTGGCCAATATATTAATTCTTTTTCCTCCCCGCCCAGAATACCGAATTCTTGGTATTTCACCAACATCTTCATAAAAACACAAATAAATACTGCACAATCAGGGTGTTCTTGCTGTTGAAGCACTTTAGGAACCTTCAATGTGTGAACAATTTCATTACCACCTTTGTCTCGATGTCCAATCTCATTTAGAACATTGCTCAGTGGCTTTGTAAGTGTATGCAGCTGACCTGACAACAATGGACTTTGTTTCATAGAGTTGCATATCTTCCAGACTCCTTCATGTAATACCAAAGAACACCCAGTGGGAGTTCATGCACAAAGGAAACATCAAGATTTTGTTCTTGGCATCCAACTTGTAATTAGCCCTCACATAATCTGCTACATAACTTGTTTCTATTGCACTCGTCTCCATTGTCCATGTATATTTGCACGTATCTCTGCATCATTGAAAAAGTTTTTAAAAAACAAAAAGATACATACATTTATCGATATTTTAACGTTTCGCAAAAAAGCTTTTACAAGTCAAAATAACATGCAATCTGTTAATACTAACTAGTGTGTAATTTATCGATAAAAAGTGACTTACCAAAAGATTGGTATTTAGTATTACATGCTTGCTTTGTATGGATTATCTAAAAACGTTTTCCATCTTCGATTTGAGAATCGGTGTAGAATTCTACGATGTCACTATCGATATAGAGATCATCCAATAGATTTTGGATGTGCTGTTTCTGAATGTGATATTCATTATTCGGCCCAGAACAAGACGTTTGCCTGCATAATCCAACAACACAGCAAACATCATGTGATATTGCATTACTAGCATCAAACATCAATATTGCAAAATTGAAGGAACTGCGGGAAATAATACCCAAAGTCAATAAAACTAGCAGTATATAAAGGCTTAGTGTTTTTTTTACCCTTCTGTGACATCCTCGCAGAATTCTTGGAGTATTTTTGTTGATCTTCGCTGCAATCTCCCCAAAGCTTAAGACTTTCTCGCAGGCTTGAGTGGTTTTGATTGAGGAGGTGTTGGATCGATGTACTCGATTGCTTCCAAGTCAATAACTCGCATTTGTCCCCGTTTTTCTTGTTCTTTTTTCGGTGTAAACTTTGTTCCAGTGAATTCATCTCCTAATTTTTTCCTCTTCCTCTCCCTTGGATCGTTCTTGACTCTTTTAATAATAGAACCAACAACAACTTTCTCTTGACTTTCTCTTGATTTTCTCTTGATTTCGATAAGTCACTATATTTGTCTGCTTTTGGTTCAATTATCTGAGAAGACGGGACTTGTGCTGCCGGAGAATCCAAATGCAAATCAAAAGTTGGACCTTCAAAGTATTGGTTTTGCCCACATGTTGGAGTGTGTTGAACAACAGCCATTTCATCTGATTTTTTTTTTCACCCTCATTCTCTTGTGCAAAAGATATGCTACTTGCCTGCAATTTGGATTAAAGGAAAAAATTCATTAAAAACATAGTACACTGAATACAAGGAGATGAGACAACTTTAAGGAAGTTGCTTCAACATATGGAGACAACCTGAAGCAAGTTGCTTCCTAAACATATGGAAACAACTTTAAGCAAGTTGCTTCCAAATTAAATAAGTTGATTCCTAATCATATGGAGACAACTTGAAGCAAGTTGCTTCCTAAACATATGGAAACAACTTTAAGCAAGTTGCTTCCAAATTGAATAAGTTGATCCCTAATCATATGGAGACAACTTGAAGCAAGTTGCTTCCTAAACATATGTTTATTTTGGAGTTGAATGAATCTACCTTTCTGTTACATCTTCTTGATTATTTGGAGTTGTCATTTCTTTATCATCTCCAACTGGTTCCTCATCCATTTTAACTGCACTTGTTCTTTCAACTTGGTCTTCCTCCATTGCAATTGGACATGTATTTTCTTTATCCACTTTGTTAAACCGGACATGTCTTTTCATTTGAGTTGTCTTGCGCACATTCTTTGTTCTTGCTTGGTGCGATCGAGAGTATGTTACTTCCCCGCAAATTCATTAATAATTTCATTTAAAACACAACAAACATTCTAAAGCAAGTAGTTGAGGCAACTTGAGGAAGTTGATCTCACATTTTTGGACACAACTGGGAGCCGCTTTCTTCCAATATTTTGATACAACCGAAAGCAACTTCATGAAGTTGCTTCCATAAGTTAACATAACTTGATCAAGTTGCATTGCGAAATAAACTTGGACAATTCTAAAAAGTTGCATTCAAGAATAATCTACTCTAACAAGTCTAAAGTAACATAAGACTAAAGTAAATGCATCTTACCTTCTCGCCGCATGCTCTTTCTCAACTTGTGCAACTGGAGTCCTCTTTTCTCCTTCCTCTCTAACTGGTTCTTACTCTATGTTAGCAAAATATTTTTCAGTTATCTCATCTATATCCACATTCTCGCATCAACTCATCCAAACTATCGGGCATGGCTACCTCGGTTGAATATTCTCTCACAAATGTTGGCTTTACCACGCTTAGTGGTGTTGCTTTGATTCAAAGAACAAATTGTCTTCACTCATGTGCATTGTCTCGATCTGCATTTTCTGTCGCCTTGACTTCCTCAACAACTTCCTTTTCTGGTACAGATTCTTTCTCATTTTCTGTTTGGTTCATGTGTTGATCTTCTTCTTTCTCGGTTTCAACTACATCATCTTGAGCGATTTTTTCTTCGCTCACCTTTACTCTCTTATTAGCATTTTCTTCTTGAATCAAGGTTCAAGTTTTACCTACATTAGCTTCTTGCTCGGTTACATTTTCTGAGGACTGGTCGATTGATTCTTCTACCATAAAATATTGAGCTCCACCGCTTGTACTTCTTCTCCCTTGAGAGGTTTTCGGGTGTGTTTTTCAAATCCTCCCAATCCTGCAAGTTCTTGTAAACGTCAGCCATGTGTTGCTTTTGATCATCTCAAATTAATTTTATCCTTGTCTTTGGCTTCATAAACGCTTCAAGGAACTTGTTGTCATCAATGAACTTCCTTAAGAACTCATCTCTCCCTTCAATTCTATAGTAGATCTCTTGGAGTGAAAAGTTTTCGGCTTCAAGGAATTTGGCATTTAGCCTCTCTTCTTGAAGTAAACCGCACAACAAAGTTGTTGAATGCCCTTTCTATTTCTAATTCTTCTACCAATTCTCTCAACCGAGTCGCCTTTGCTCATGTGTTGTCGGTTCGTCTTGAATGCCATCTCAGAAAACTGTAGAGTTCCAAATTAGTCAAGCATTTTTTCCTTGAAAATCAAAAGCAAGTTAATATACAACTTGATGAAACTATCTCTGCTTCAACTTCAAACCAACTAGATCAAGTTGCTTTCATTTTATGGAGACAACTAGATCAAGTTGCTTTCATTTTATGGAGACAACTTGAGCAAGTTTCTTCTTATAACATTCAACTCTAAGATTCACTAAAGTAGCATAAGAATTTTTACTTACAGTAAATTCTTCTGGGAATACCATATTCCCGTCACTATCTTTCCTTTCTACCGTCAACTTGTTGCACAAATCTAGTTGGTGCCACCTGGTGAATCTTGGAATTGAATGTTCAAATCCTTGTCGCTTTGGTAGGTAGTTGCTATGCTCCAAAAACCAATACTGCAAACAAAAAAAATTAAAATGTTAGTTAAGTTTCTCAAAACATTTTAGATCAAGATTATCTTGTCAACAATTTTTCATTTCTTTTTTTACCAACAAAAATGGTATGCACCCAGGTACACGTTTAAGACCATCTTTTCCTTTTGGTTTCTTTATATTATCCATCAAATATTTCACTATGTGGTCTGGCCACGACACTCTGTGCATGGAGAACAAGTATGGCAACCATCTCTGGGTAAAGTAGCCTCCACTAGTATCCGTGAAGAAGAACACGGTGCACAACCACATGCCAAAGAAAATCAGAAACAACGCCGGGTCCTTTCCATTTTCAGCTTCTTCTCTCAACACCATATCGATCTGTTGCCTTGTAATCTTGTAGTCTTTGCCTTGTACTGGGGGGAAATGTTTATGCAAGAAATCTATGTGCTCTTTAGTTACTTTACTCAATTTCTTCTTCAATTCATCATCTTCGTGCCTTCTTTGAACATTGAAGAAAATAGCAAAGTCATCTCATTGTTGGAACATAAACCTTCTTTTAAAAACAAATCCCACTTTCACCTTCTTCCTCACTACTACACTATCATGGCAACTCGAGAAGCATCTCTATAGCTTGAGGAATCTTAGTGTATACATGTCTTTCAAAATTACGTCTTTTGAAGGCCTGTTTTGTTGTTCTTCTTTAAAGAATGGTTCAACTAAACCCCAGTACGGAGACTCTCTTAAGGCTTTCACATGTGCTGGCTTGTCTTTCAATACTTCATACAAGTAGTAACTCATATCTAACAATGGTAATAATCCAGATTTATATGCTAACGTTGTTTCTAGCTTCTTCTTTTTACCTGCAATCATGCAAGCTATCCAATTAACATCTAATACATAGATACGAGATGAACTAATGAAAAGAAGATTTATATGTTTTCTTTTTTTCATACCTTTTTGTGTTGAACTATATCAAGCAGTTTCATTTGCTTCGTTGCTAGGAGCATTCACTAATGTTGCAGAGCTGGTTGGCATTTCCTTCAATCTTGGCGACGTCCTCTTCATACTAATGTTGTTCAGTCAATAGGAATAGTTAGCATCATATCTCAATAGAGCTAACTAATTCAAGTTGTCTCCATATATAAGAGGAACTACAAAAACTATCCTAAGTTCCCTCCAGAAATGACAATAAATGGGAACAACTATCATAAGTTGCCTCCAAAATACAAAGGCAACTAGTACCAGTTGCTTCCAAAACTTGGAACAAATAGTAAATCCAATGAAATTAGTATCACCATATGAAGTCAACTTCTACCAGTTGCTTCCAAATACGGGAACAACTAGCATAACTATCTTAAGTTGCTTCCAAAAATGGGAGAAACTTCTACAAATGAAGTCAAAAACTAGCATAAATGGACTGATAACATGTTTCAGTCATCATTAAAGCATAATTAGCCAATAAATTTCTGTGAAATCATTACCATGTGCAAGTACTAATTTAACATGATCCATCGCATTCATAAGGCATTCCAAAGGCATACAACAAGTACTAGTTTTCAACTTATAAGTCATGGATGCACAACTGACTAAGAATATGAAGGCAACTAGTACCAGTTGCTTCCAAAAATGGGAACAACTAGCATAAGTTGCCTACAAATATGAAGTCTATTATGAATCAAAATGCAGATATCATCAAACCATCAAACAAGATGCAGAAATTAGAACCATTAGAAAGTAGCATATTGAACCATCAAACACTCATAAGTTGCCTCCAAATATGATGTCTTCAGAACCATTTAACATGTTACATTGCATTCAATAGAATACAACAAATACTAGTATAGGATGTCTTCAGAACCATATGAAGGCAACTTCTACCAGTTGCTTCCAAATATGGGAACAACTAGCATAACTATCTTAAGTTGCTTCCAAATATGGGATAAACTAGAAGGAGTTGCCTCTATAAATGAAGTCAAAAACTAGCAAAATGGACTGATAACATGTTTCAGTCATCATTAAAAGCATACGAAGACATCTAGTATCAATTTCTTCCAAAAGCACAATTCACTTTTATTTCATAACATAATGGGAACAAGTATCATAAGTTCGGTTAAAAATAGTACATGATGTCTTTCAGAACCATTTAACATGTTCCATAGCATTCATAAGTTATTTCAAAGGCATACAACAAGTACCAAAATATGAAGGAAAATACCACTAGTTGCTTCAAAATATATGAACAACTAGCATTAGTTGAAAACCAGTAGTAAAGTGTGAAGGCAACTACTACCAGTTGCTTCCAAATCTGTAGTAAAATACCTTTTTCCTACAGAATCATTGCAGAGATTCAAAATAAATTCTAATTCAACATAATGGAACAAAGTAACTATGAAGTAGAACAAAGTAAATCGAATGAAATTAGTATCACCAAAGAGTTTTATTACCTTTACTGATTTCTTTTCACCAGCAGAAGCATTCGATTCCTTCAACACCAACAGAGGGAAGCAGTTCGATTTGTCTTTTCATCACATGCAACATCAAATTGAATGAAATTAGTTTCAATAACACCAACAGAATCAGTTGATTTTGTTTTCTTTCATTACATCCAACAAAATCAAAGAAAATCAGTTTGAATCTAGGAGATATCAGAATCGAACTCTTTTTTTGAACATAAATCATGTATTAAACCCTAAAAATTGAAATCAACTGAAATTTAAACTTCATTCAAACACCGAATCTTTGATTACCTTTTCTTCTTCTTCGTTTGTTCTTCTGCAAGTTTTTGATTACCTTCGTTTGATCTGTTTTTGCAAAATCTATGAATTAATCTACGAACTAATCTGTTTTTTGCAAAATCTGTTTTGTGGTTAGATTTTTGCAAAATCTATGAACTAGTCTCTGAACTAATCTACTCCGTAAGAATTAATTGGTTTTTGTTTTCAGTTTTTTTTGTAGTGGATTCGTTTCAGTTTTTTTACAGTTTTTTTTTTTGAATTTTTTCTGTTTCATGAGAGGAAAGAGAGTGAGAGAAGAAGATAAGAAGAAGAAATGAATTAATGGTCGACCGTTTTTTTTCTCCTGATTTTTTATATTTATTTAAAGGTTATTTTGGTAATCTTACAATTTGGGTTTGGGCTTTTTCATGTCTAGGGGCATTTGTAAAAGATGATAAGGGTATTTTGGAAGGGGCCCTATAATAAGGGTATTTAAATAATGTTCCCAATGTTATATTGTTCATGAGCGTTGGCATTTACTTGAGAGGAAATATCATAATGCTATTATAATCCTCAAATTCCCATCTTCCGAGCAATTGGAATTTCCATCTCTTCCTAGTCCACCGGTGACATATTCCTTATCAATGTGGTTAGAGATTTACTTGAGAGGATATATCATAATGCTTCTAGATCAGATCAATTCGAAGGGGGTGTTCTTGTTTGTTCTTCCACCACATTTTCATACCAAACTAGCTATCATCCATCTACATGATGCCATTTGTAGATTGTGAAAGATGGATCTGCAGATGATCAGCTTATGGTTTATGACGGCGTTCTTCAGAGTTCAGAGAGAGAGAGAGAGTTGGACATGGAGAAGATGAGATGAAGGAATAGACTTTAGGGTTTCTGTTTGGTGGGGTTAAGTAGGATGTTCGGTCCAAGTCAAACAAAGTCAAGGTCATAAGGAACTAGGTGTGCCCAAATGAATCGGTCAGAGCCTTGAATCATATACATAAGGTCAGATGTTCCATCTTGGAACTGTAGTCTATTCAACAGATTTCTTAAAAATTACTAACCTTTCAAACATTGTTTTTTTCAGTTTTATCACTTTCTAATTATATATCTAATCAATCTGCGTTTTCTTAGCTGATTACACTCTTGGATAACACTTTGACAAGACAGAAAAATAAACTACCACTATCTACTAAGTAACAATATTGTTCTACAGGAAATTGCCGTGCCCGAAGAGGAAAGCATTACAAACTTGTACACTTACGGTAATTTATTGTAAGATGCATGTTTCTCAACTCGTTACTCTTGAATAAACAACCAACTCGCTACAAAAACACCACATATCTTGAATTTCAATGATGCCATTTGTAGATTGAAAAAGATGGGTTTGGTTTATGTCGGCGTTCTTCAGAGAAAGAAGGAGAGAAAGCCTTATAGATGGAGATGAGATGAAGGAAAGGAATACAGATTTTAGGGTTTCAGTCAAGTCAATTAAAGTAAAGTCAAAGCTGACTAGGTGTGCACAAATGAATTGGTCATGGCCTTGAATTTGAAATAAACTCCTATATTTGAGTGGAAATTTATCAATTTAGAGTCTTAGACCATAGAGTAATAGGTCAGATTCTGAATGAGTCATTTGAGTCAGGAAAAAAAAAAAGAAAAACATCCTTTCTTAATTGGCACTTCTGTTTTCACTAGCAGTTCAGCCTTACAAGCAGACAGATTCTCACCAATTGGGCTAGGAAGATCAACAAAACATGTTGTCTTCCTTGAGCTATAGTGTTGCACATGCAAAAGAAGAATGCGAAACTGAGCCAAAGAATTTCATGTGCCATAATGTATGTGCTACACATGTATGAATACCTACAGTAGCACACAAACCACACAAGGCCATAACCCTCCAAAAATTTTCAGACTCGTGATTCATTCTATGACCATACATACATCACGAACCACACACTGAGGTAAATTGTTTAGACACATCAAAAATCAATCGTCGAATTGATTACAAAATATATATATGGTACAAGCTGTTTCTCAACTGATTACGCTCTTGGATAACACTGACAACATAGAAAAATAAAATACCGCAAGATTATAGTAATAGGTAAAGTTATTGTTCAAAGCAGAAGCCGTAGCTGTTATATGCTGACGGAGATCCTAAGATGCATGATTCTGAACTCATTACGCTTGAAATCAATTCAATAGAACAGGTAACATTAATGTTCAAAGCTACGGAAGTTTGTTGCCTTGGCTACGTCTGAAATTCCATGATTATTAGAGTACAATCCACCATTTCCCTTCCTGAACAGACAAACTAACTACTCCCTACAATGCAAGATTGCATTTACACCAAGATGGATTAAAAAGCTGACTACTGAAATTCTGTTGTTACTCAAATTTGTGTTAGCATACCAAATTTCATTCTGAACGCCTCCATACGGAGCACCTGTACTAAATTCCCACATCTGCAGTAACTAGAATTTCGGCATGACAACCAATATGAAAGTTACAAAACCCAATTTATCAGTTTGAAAGTAAAAAAAAATTGAGCTGAAATAAATCTGATTCATAGTTGCAGCAGTCCTAAAAAGATACAGCTTAAGTTTGAGAGGAATAAAGTATAGAGATACCAAAAAGATTTATATAGAGTGGAAGAGAACAGATATAAGTGTCATTTGATTATCCCAATTGCAGACAGGAAACTAATCCTTCTTCATTATAGTAAGAGAAAAGAGAGAAGAAAATGAATAAGCTTTAGGGTTTGTTGGAGTTAAATAGTAAGTTCAGTCAAACTAAGTCAAAGAAAATCCAGGTCATAACCTATGAGTGCCCAAACAAAATTGGCTTTGGCCTGATTAAGTGCTTGAGGTCTGATGTTGGAATCTTTGAACAGCAAACATTTTTCTGGGCCAACAAAGTTGTTCTGGGGACATCCTAGGCCTACGCAACGCGGTGCATAAATAATAAAACTTCTGGGAAAGCCAAAAAATAGTATAGTGTAACATTCAAGGTTTCCGCTCTATGTACCAGAGATAACTCTACTATCTACATTAACCATCTAGATAAAAAATCTGAAATTTCCAGTTGGCAACACATTATAAAGGTCATCTGATACCTATGGCTTCCAAAACATGGGCTTTGCCTAAACCAAACTAACCATTCGAAAATTCAATTCAGAATTCTTAGAAGTAATTTTCAAAAAATGGATCGCAATGTTGGGAACTTGGGGTAAGGGTACCTTTTAGATTTTGAGTCACCGAGCATATTTTTGCGCCAGAAAGACAGATCTCCGACTGAGATTTATGATTTGCTGGAGATTTTAACTCACGCAACGCAACATATAATTCGGGTTATGATTATGAGATATTTTAGATCCAGAAGCAAATTACATCGTGTGACAAAACAAGAACAAACTTGTAAATTTTATATCATGAGGCACATTTAGTTCATAAAACAAATTTTTGAGATACAATGAGAGGTTTCATGTCCCAATGCAGATTTAAGTTGAATTCTCCTAGTGTTATTATACCAAGATCGACTACCTTTTCTGCAACTCGAGTTCGAATTCTGATCCTTCGTAGCTGTAGCAATAAACCTTGGGCTTCGGAATCATATATAGTTGGCTTTGGTGTGTTTTTAGGAATGCAACTGGCATTGGCAAGGGAAAAGGAGACCGGAGACCCAGGAATCATCTTGAAATCTGACTGGAAGCATCTGGTGCATATCCTCAAAGTCAAAAACATCTTGGAAAATTAGCAGCAGCTTGGGAAGGATTATTTCGACGCTCTATGAGGTGTGATTGTCCATTCCCATCTACATGATTAAGTGTCAGTTAGATAGCCAATATAAAGACCCAGATTAGACGTGTTCTCTCCGTTAATTAGGTGGTGAACTTGCAGCTTCCCAACTTCGCCGAGGTACTTTACAAATTGCATTCCAATCTGTCGTCCTTGCTCTATTTTCTACTTGGCTTCTCTTGGTCACCTGCCATATATCCTAGAACGTTTGAAACAGTAATAATGTTAGTATACAAAAGACATCAAATACTAATTGTACAACCAGAAAAGTGATTAGACCTTTTATCAACAAATGCTAGCATCGGAAAACATGTATTACAACATCGCATGTTACAAAGTTCATTTAATCTATCTTACAATTTTTCATGAATTGTAAGAAAAATCATAACATTTTCTGTATCAGGCCTTCATTTCAATCAAGACGAAATTCAAGTGAGATGCGCATCTCACCTAATCATCTACTATCTACAGGAAATTCAAAACAAGTTTATCTGATTATTAGACATTCATTTACTCACCTCACCACTACGATTCTCCATAGGTTAAGTCGCAATAATACATCGAATATGAAACAACTTGGACGTCCATCTTAAATTATGGATTCTAAACCACACCTGCGCCTTAGTTGGACAAATATCCTACATCTGAATGACGTTTTTTGGTCAGCACCAATAAAACCACACAATTCATATCTTAGTCTTTCATGGACAACGAATCTAACGAATAAATGGCCACCATTTACCTGGGTGACTTGTCCACTTCAATTTTGCATTGGGAATAATCATATCCTATGTTGTATTAGGCGCGCGCCTAGGCGTGGAGGAAAATTTAGAAAACTCAAACTTCAGTCATATTATGGCGCCTTGGGGCCCTTTTGCCTTTGGCACTTAAGCCCCAAAGGCGCTCGCCTTTTACAACATAGATCATATCTAAAATTTAATCAGCACAATTCAATCAATTCCCAAAAAAAAATAACCTATTTTTCAAGAATAAACCTTTAAACTTGGAAATCAAACTTACATTTAAACCAAACCAACGTGAGGACAAGAATATTTGCATGGATCATTGAAGTAACATGAAGCAAGGAACAATGAATCCCACCGATCCTTGGACTGCAGTTGAAACAAGAGAAGCGAATTAGTAAAACATATAAGTTCTATAAGAATACTAAATAAATTGTAGAAGAGTAAGATTCAATACTACTTACATTTTGAGAGGAAATATCATTATGCTGCGATCTTTTTTTTTTTTTGTTGATGATCATCGGAGGCCATGTTCAAAGGATATGTCTATGGTGGTTTGTGAGGCGGTGGAGAAAAACAAACTAATAGAGGGAGAGAGAGTAGCATCAGTAAGAATATGATGCCCTAAAGACGCGAATTAGTAAAACACAATAAGTCCTCAGCTATATAAGTTCTAAAAAATAAAATGAAATATCCGATATTGCTTACGTTCGAGAGGAGAAATCACCATGCTGAGATTTTCTTCTTGTTGTTGATCATCGACATCGAAAGCCATGATCAAGCGTAGATCTGTGGTGGTTTTTGAGGAGGCGGAGAAAAGCAATGGAATAGAGGGAGCAGTAGGAAAACAAAGAAATGATGCCCTAAAGACGTCTGAAATAGGGTAAATAAATAAAAGGACTCAAAAGAACTTACTTACACTTTGGTTAATTAGTTATGGATTTGGAGTTGGGAAGAATATTTTGGACTGAGCTATATAGATTTGGAATCAGTAGGCAAATCTTGAGTCATCAAACAACTTATAGACTGAATCATGTGTTAAAAAACAAAGGTAAAGTTGAAAATTTTAGATGATGAGGTATGCTTTGGTTCAAGAACCAAACTTTGAAACACAATGACATGTGAGGTTGCAGATTTGGGCTATAACTGTACATATTGAACCTATAGTAGAATTTGCTGCACAATGCGTATTTTTAACCTATAGTAGAATTTGATAGAAGGAATTACCAATCCGCGTTTGAAGCTTTGGTACTCTGATCTACTTTACAATCCATATAGCGCGGTACTACCAAAAAGAGAGGCTAGGAGACATGGCAATGACTTTTTTGCAGTCTACTCCTTTGGTGTCCGACCAATCTCTTGTTTTTAAAGCTTACACTTAACTGCAGATCCAAAATCTCATGTTCCACTTTTGTTTCCATCCGGTTTGTAATTAGCAAACTTCCACTTCTGTAATTTTCAACCCTTGGAAAACTAATGTTCTTGTTCTTATTCTCAGCTAAAGAGTAATGTTCAAATATACCTACTTTCACAACTGATTTCTTATAAATTCCAGACCATAATTTCATAAAAAATCTCTAAATATCTCAGAGTTTCCCCATGTTCCAGAAGATATGTAGTTAAATGAAAATTCCCAACTTTAGTTCATGAACATGCCAGATACTGTCTAAGCAAATACTAAAAAATACACAAAATGCAGCAGGAAGGTTATCTAAAAATCTCTGATAATGTTAACCTTCATCTCAAGATTATCAATGTCAACCAGCTCAAAGACACAAGCATCGTCATCCTTCAAATGATTGTCCAAGACGAACTGGTATCAACACTTATACAGATCGGCATTATTTGTGGAAGACAAACTCACCCTTATACAGTTCGGCATTATTTGTTAAAAATTTTCTTTCATGCATAGCAAACAGAGCTTGTCATGCTTTTCATGTGCCTTTCTAGCCTTTCCATCATGAGACAGAGACAGAGATAACTCAATGGCTACATACGAGATATTAAACTTGTAGCAGCAGTAACTTTAAAATAATCCTAAGCACCCAGTCAGTCTTTGATTGAATCCTGATTTGCCATTAAACCATAAAAAGACAACAATGTTTACACTCTTCTTACTAACATGCACGGACTGAAAGTTTAATATTGCTACCGTAACATACTAACATCTTGAAGTGCCAGAATTAAAACTGGAAAGTTAGAAGCGGCTCTTTAAGGATCATTTTGACGCTGTGAATATCCTCAGCCAGAGGATCAAGTGGCAGCTAAATGACCTAGATTAGCTGTGATCTCTCCATTAGGTTATGAACTTAAGCTTCTTATTTGTGGAAGACAAACTCACACAAACTCACTGTTACACAGTTCGGCATTATTTGTTAAGAATTTTCTTTCATGCACAACAAACCGAGCTTGTCAAGCTTTACAATTCTCCTAGATTAGCTGTGGTCTCTCCGTTAGGTAATTATGAACTTGAAGCTTCTTAACTTCCTGTAGGTCATTCACAAATTTCATTGGATCTTTCACCTGTGCCCTTTTTTCTACTTGGCTTATCTTGGTTACCTGCTATATATCCAAGGACACATGAAAAAACTAAAAACTAAAAAAAAAAAATTGATGGAAAGGTTAATATTACAAGAACTACTGAAACCATAAATGTACAACTAGAAAAGTGATTAGACCTTTTATCAACAGATGTTAGAAGCACAAACCCATGAAACCATATTTATCAGTGTACTTAGGCAAATTATAGTATCTCATCAGAAGTTACAAAGTTCACCTAATCTATCTTCCAACTGTTCATTGATTGCTATGAAATGCTTTCAATTATCATTAAATGCCTGAAAGCTTCCCTAAGATGTCAATATTATCACTAACGATATATGGGACACAAATTACTAGTCAATTGTCTATTAATTTCACTCACAAATGAGCGAAGAATATCTTAACTTTAGCCCTAACTGGGTTAACAGAGTGCTGAAGTAGGTGGATTCCCATATGAGATCACCTTCCTACTCAAAGCCCTTGTATCGGTTCTCAAGTTCAAGGTTTATACGCTCTTAGATCATTATAACTTAACCATAAGTATGATATATCATTAGACCTTATATGCTGAAAACAGAATTACTCCAAGTATTATTATACTCTACAAGTTAAATCAACAAAGGGAAATAGTTACTAACAATGTTATACCGATGGAATTACCAAGAAGAAATAGCTTGAACATCTTACGAGGAAAATCAAGAATTTTCTTTCGTGCTTAGAAAGGAGACCTGATCATTCTTCCCATGAGTCTCTCTAGCCTTTTTCGTCATGAGTTAGAGGGACAACTCAATAGCTACTACATAAAACATTTCATCACTCCTTAAACTTAAAGTACCATTAACCTTAAGGAAAGCTTAAGTACACAATTAGACCTTGAAACTAATTATTACCAACCCAGCTTAACTTAAGCTAATCCTAGATAGGCTGAAACCAATCCTCATTTGTTGTTAAACCATAAAAAGACAAAGAATCGAATTGTTTACACTCCCGAGTCATGACCCTACTAAAAGTATCATTACTGCATAAAAACTTATATTAAAATGCAGAGTAAAAGTTCAATATTGTTACCATAACGTCTTGAAGTGCCAGAATGGAGATAAAAGGGAATGTTAGAAGCAGGTCGTGAAGGATTATTTCGACGCTCTAAAAGTGGTGAAGCCTAAAGTTTGAGATCCTGAAGTCTAAGGTACGAACTTACGTTGGAGATGAAGGTTTGGTGCCAGTGAGGATTAACATCTACATCTTCTGAAGTGCAGAAAGTTTGTCCTTCGAACCCCAGCTTGAGGCTCGAATAAGGATGATCGCCAAAAATAAAAAGTTTGAGGCTCCTGTCAACCTGAATAAACCATGGGAAAGAATAAAAATGTTGTACTATTTAACTATGACATGTTGTATGTCATTTACGCACCACCACATCAAATTGGATAAATCAGAAAATACATGTACCATTAACAAACTGAAGCCTCAAATTCTAATGTAAATGATTAGTTCTAAATGTCTATTATCTGGACATTTAATGATGATTGAATGTAAAACTCAAGATTCAACTGCACTTACCGATAATTTGTACTTAAATGACACCAAATCATCATTAGGATTCATATATCAACAATAAGTTATGCAACAGCTTAATCAAACTTGTCTTCCATCATAAAAATGAAAATCAAGATTAATTTTTAGTCCTAAATTAGATTTAACTTAAAAGAAGAAAAAACTTAAATAACTTTAGGTATGAAGGTACCTGTGGCACTTACTCCGATGATCCTTGCACCGCAGAGAAGCGAATTAAGTGAGACAATAAGTCTGGTAAACAATTAATTTTAAGCTCAAAATTAATAAAATCAAAATAAAGAGGAGTAAGCTAGATCTTACATATGGAAGGCCCAAGCTAGATCTTATGTTTGAGAGGAGATATCATCATGCTACGATCTGCTTGTTGCCGTTGTTTGAGGATCATCGACATCAAAAGCCATAGCGGCGGTGGTTCTCAGAATTCATGAAACACACAGGAAAAGAGGGAAAGGGAGATGGGAGCAAAAAGAAAACTAAGGATGATAATAATGCCCTAACTCAGACGGCTATGATCTAAATCTAAATACCAGCTCTAAATATATGAAAAGTTAACTACACTTTAATTACACACAAAGGTGGGGCTGAGATTTCATGTCACGATTCGGATTTGAGCTGCAATGCTACGTATTCAACTAATGATTCAAGAAATTTTAAGGCACCCGGCTTGTTACTTTAGTTGATAGACGATTTCCACGTTCAAACCTCAACTAATCCATAGAGAGCTGTACAAGAAAAGAAAATAGGCTAGGAGACGACTCCCATAACTACATGAAATTCTGAAGACGTAAATAGTTCGGGAAATTGGTAAATCGGCCGGCGTGAAGCCAGTATACAAGCACCTTCCGGAAATTTCAGTTTCAACCGTCCGTAACAAAAAGATATTCTTTCTTGTAATTATAGCAAATCATAGTTCGTGAATCACTAGAAAATGCCCTCTATTTATTTGCTTAACAATTCAAATTAATCCACTCTCAACTTTAAAGCCAAAATCTCAAGTTCCAGTTATCTAACAATACACAAATTACATTAGCTATTAACTACGGCGCAATGATTAATTTGCTCATCTATGCCGTGTTCTCACAAAGAGAGCAACCAATTAAGAGATCTTTCTCGCTCTTCTTCTTCTTCATAAACTCATCAGGTTATATACCAAGTGTTTACATATCTGCCCCATCATGCACCTTGCGCTTTTCAAATATCCGATTTCATGTTTGGACCATTAGTTATGGTAACAATGTTTTCACCATTCAAACCATAGTAGTTGCACCGCACTTCTTGCTCCAAATAGCCCAAATATTTGGAGCTAGAACTGTCAAATTAACCACATTTCACTTGAACATCGAAAGTCCAAGTCCAGGTTGCTTACCTAAACATTTACATAGAACTTAGTATTCCCTATTTTTTCCAAAAAACAATCAATTATTTCTAATATCATAAGTCATGCCTATTAAGTGTAATAGTATCCCTCCCTCACATCATCATTTGCTATCTCTCACAAATCTAAGGAATCCAACTCCATAAAAATTGTTCACAAACCATATTGAGTTGTGACTTACAAATTTTGTATTACACATGACATGTACGCTCACAAACTTAGCATGCAGACACATGACAGACAGACATGCACCCGCACAAACATAGCATACAGACACATGTTTAGAACAACCATGTTTAGGAAAATAAACTAAATTGGAAGCAAAAAAAAGTGTACATCTCTGGCTCAATTATAAGTAATAAACTAGTTTGGCACAAAAAAAAGTAACAATTCCTATTATTATAGAGCACGAATAGTGAATATGATAAGGGTATAATTTACTTCATTGAACGGAAAGAAACAACACATTCTTTTACATTTCAATTGATCCGACTAAATTGCTCTCATGACCTACTACTCTATTTTAACTCATTGAACCAAATACAAATACTAACAAGTTGTACAACAATCCCGAAACAAATCTCAACATGATTCTCTGCTCTTAGCTCTCAATCACACACAAAAGCAATATTGAATATGCCAAAGAGAACTAAATGTAGCACAATTCATGTATCATCACTTAGAGTTCTTTTTCCTAGTGCTTAAAGTTCCATAGTTATGCTTAAGCACTTAGAGTTCTTTAATCCGTCAAGCATAATTAGAGAAAAAAATACTGAACATGAACAAACTTGAGTATCAAGCACTTCCAGATGACAAGATCGGATTAATGATAGGACAAAGACAAACAAAAACTAATAAACTTGCAAATCATAAATATAGTGCTACAAACTTAATGGGGACAACAACCGGGGATTTGTCGATCAACAACTCGACAAAATAGAAATTGGAAACAGATATTCTTACCAAATCCTTATGAAGATTAATTCCATTGTGAAGTACAAGTACTCGCATGAACCCCAAAAGTCTACAGATCCCGACCTTAGATTTCTACTTTTCACGCCCTTGAACCCCAAAAGTCTCGGTCGATCTAATTTCCCTTCGATTCTGTTTTTCTAGATCGAGCCTAAAAGATAGAACTCTCGAGTCTCTCACTAGCCAATATATCCTATCTTGGCTGGACACTTGATCAAGCGAAATTCCCCAACCTAGAGCAGAAAATACAAGAGAATTAGGAACAGGTTACAATTCCAGGCAAATCACAACAAATTCATCGATCCACATATCTAGTTGATTTTAGAAAAACCCATTTTCTAATACTTTCAATAATACTAAAAAAAAGCATTGGAAAAAAATTTAGAAAAATGTTTAAAAATAACAAAAGATTCTTTAACGGAATCTTGAATCAAAGGAAGATTTTACCTTTAATCAGCTTTACTACTTATGTTTGAGAGAAGATATCATCATGCTTAGTATCTTGGTCTCCTTGTTGATGATCAATAACATCAAAAGCCATGAACAATCGAGATCTGTGGTGGGTTTTGAGAGAGGCGGAGGAGGGGGGGAGGAGGGGGACGGAGTAAGAAGAAACTATATAAGAAGAATGAATGAATGATGCCCTAACTAACACACACGACTAAATAATAAACACAAAGTTAATTACACTTTGTTTACATTCGCTCACTCCAACAACTCACAAAGTGAATCGGAAATTGTTTTTGGTTCATGGAACAAATTTTGAAATACAATGATAGACTTATCACGATGTAGGTTTGACTTACAATGATGCAACATATTGAACAAATTGAAGGATTTGTGTGGCAATACATCTAGTTTAATATTTAGAAGAAAAACAATAACAACAAAGTGAATGTAAAGAATGTTGGAATAGTTAGGCTAAAATAGAGGATGAAAAATCTAAGAAGGAAAAGAATGTTGTATCACCGGAGCTTCAAGGCCTTGCGATTCTTTTCAGCAATTATTTTGACATTTCCCAAACAATTGGCGAGTGTAATCGGTCGGCAAAAATTGCTTTTAGGATACAACGAAGCCCTAACAACGTTGTTGGGTTCAAGAGTTGTACTCTCTTGATCAAACCAAGAACACACAGTTTATGGATTCTGATAATGCTTAGTGAGGAATGAAATCAGAGATTTTGTTGTGTTTTTTCCCCTCCTTGAATGAAAAAAAATCCAATAGTGTCTAATGGGAATGGATATGTCTCTTGTGAACCATCACACCCTTTCAAAATGCCTTTCCATCTCCAACAAAAATTCATTGCATCTATTCGGCACAGGACGCTCCCCATCGTAGGGACAAACCAAAAAGCGAAAACCGTTTATTTTCTATGTTATTGAAATATCCAACAAAGAACTCAACCCTAAACGATTCTTGTGGATGTGTATCCCTCACTGACAAAAATGAATGGTAACAAGCCTCTAAATTTGGATGCACCAATATTTTCAAACCCAATAAGATGGGTCTACAAAAAAAGGAGTGGGTCAAAACTAGGGTTTTGAAAATTTGTGATCATGAGGCATGTTTGGTTCATGAAGATATTTTGAAACCCGGTGGGAGATTTCAATTCACGATGCAAATTTGGGTTATGACAGTTACATATATACTGAACCAATTGTAGAATTTGTGGCACAAACAATTCTATCATCTCATTTGCAAATACCAAGCTATCTGTTTTGCGATAAATGTGACTCCTACAGTTACAACTTGGCTTAGTTTCACTTGTTTCATAGTCGGTACAGAAATTCAATCTTATCGAGGCATTGCAAGCTATTCATCTCTTTTTTGCCTCCAACACTAAATATTTCCCTTTTCTTGCAACTTATTTGAGGAATGAATCTAAATAAATTCAAATTATCGAAATTTATGCTTATGAGTACTGAAACATCTTGCCGGATTTGTTATCTGGACGCCATTATTTATAAACATGTTTTCTGTTACTAGGAAATAGTATCATCCAAAATGTCCGGAGACTCTGGAAAGTTAAGATCAAACTTTTCTCTATTGAGTGATTGGTAAAACATTGAATTTCAAAAATTTTATATGCCATGCGATAACCTCATTTTTGGGTGACCCTGAGACGTTGCGGTCCGTCCATCTCTTTGTTTTCAAAAATGGTATGACAATTGCATGGCATTTTCGATCCTCAACAATTTCATTTATCAATTTGGGTTGCGTGGTTACTGTGTACTGCAGGCCCATGCTAAAACCCAATGGAGGATTTGAAGGACAGTTTGGTAAATTACAAATTCGTGATGTCCTATATAAAGAAAAAACCCTAGAGAGAGAGCGAAAGTGGAGAAGAAACCAGTGCGGCCGCTGGCATTGAAGAAATGAAAGAAGAAAAAAATTCTAGAAAAATCTCTCTGAAAGATCTGATCATCATCAGAAATGGGTTGTTGTTGTGGTCATGAATGCAATTTTGGGCTTGTTTGGGAGCCTGATCAGTAGATGGGAATGGTTTAGGTGATCAAATAATGAAGAGACACCATCAACACAGATTCGATTTAGGGTAATCAGATTTAGAATTAACAAGGTATGAAACCCCAAACGGTATCGCTGAATTGGAGAATGGAGTACTGATTTCCAACTGAAATAGATATCGTTGTTCTCAACTGGTAAGCATATGCTTTTCTTGAATTCAAATGTGTTTGTTGTTTGTTTGCTGAAGCATGTTTAATTTCAGTTTGTTCAGCTTGATTTATGTTTAATCATCATCATCCATATTTGCATTTAGGTGTTGATTGTAACATTATTATTGACTAAGATTTAGTCTCCACAGCATCTTACGTTTATCTATGGTGTCGCATAAATTGCTTCCTTAGTTTGATTAATTCCAATTTAATAGTGTTGCACCAATTTTATAAAGCTAGGAATCAGTTCTAACTTTACTCACCGAATTGCTTTTCCCACAGGCTGGCCCAGTGGCTGCTTGGTTGAGGTGTTTATTCTTGACGGCAACCTTTTTTCAGTGTCCTATGAAGAGTTGACAGCAGTGCAATTAGGCATTTAGCTTGCTCTCAAGTAGAAACACAATTAGATGATATTTTAATTTCAGGTAAGGATTTTCATGTAAAGCACACTATGATTGGTTATTTGGTTTAGCTTAATCCTTTTCCTTTAGTCCTATAGTTATTCAGATTTTCAACAGGATTTACGGGTTTAATGTTTTGAAATACCTTAAACTAATATTGAATGACGATTTTTAAGGACCCATACTCTCCATCTCAATGACATGTACAATTTCTCTTTTCTAATGTGAATTTGATACTTATTGGAAGGCGCCTTCAAATTTTCAAGAATTCCATTCTATTTCCAGAAATTGATTAATTACTGAAGTTAACATAATAATTAGTGTGAACGTACATTGTTCAAGTTTCACATTTCCTTCCTACCTCTGTTCACTAGAGTATTTTGGCATTACTTTCTGATCAATGTGTTTGCATCGTAGTAGTTTGATACCAAAATTATGGGAAGCATTTTGGCAAACCTTATAAGCAAGGTCTTGTCTATGTGTGTAATTGTGGTTGATGACCTGATGTATAAAATGCAGAGAGCATGTACACTTGGTATTCATATCCGACACATCTTGTTACTTTTTCCCTTTTGTGTGTAGCATGTGTCAGAAGCTACTGCTGTTATTCCTAGAATACTAGTGATATATTTCGAATTATGGGATGGGATGCATTTTCGCAAACCTTATTGGGAAGGTTTTAGTGTATTGAGCTACTTGCACATTCTCTTATGTAAATAATGCTGAGTGTTACAAACATAAATAAATTATGGGAATGACCTGGCAGGGAAATAGAGTGTGTTTGATCTACCATGAGTCTTATTTGCTAATCCTTGTATCATTGATGTTTTCATCGTTAGTAAAACTAGGTGACCTTGGGATCACTAAATATGTTGGTGCAAAATCAAGTATGTTATGTGCTACGTACTACAGATATCAGGATATATCCAATGTAGCAATTCTTACTAAAATGTTGAGGTTTAGGCTTTCTTATTTGGGTAATGTCAGTGTGTGATTTTATCTTGAGAAAGCGTGCTTGTCTACATGTATGATCATGGTCGATGACATGATGTATAAAATGCAGAGAGCATGTACACTTGGTATTTCGGAATTTCAATTTAAAATTCTAGAAGTATAGATGGCAATGCCGTTTTAAGTGTTGCATTAAAAAGTTCAGGTCTAGTGTTCATTTGGTGGGTTTCTGCTGTGTTAATATCCAACCGTATGTTCTAACTGAACATATTCATCATGATTGAACCTGTAATAGTTTTGAATGCATTACATTTTGACCCAAAATGTGTCATACTTTTTTATTTCCGATTGAGCGGTGTCATCTGACAGGCTTTTAATGCAAATTTGTGTAGGCAGCTATCGAAGCTTGAAATGCAGAGGACGTGGGTTATGACAGGTTTATTAGCCAGGAGGTAACTGAAACCGAGCTCTTCAGATAACCATGGAATGATAGTGAATTTGAATAGTATTCATCCTCATCTTCCAATAAAGTTGTAGACATTTCCTTCTTTGGATCATTTAAAACCAAAGCCTTTTGATTCCCATCACTGCTGTAACAAACCTCTAGTAGATCCTTCTCAAGCAAAAAGCCATACATCTTCATCGAGTGATGTCAGTCTTGAAATGCTGTAAATTTTTAGTCCAAGACTCTTTCTTTCCATAATCTTTCATCAGCTTAATGGCTGCTTCTTATCGAGAGTATTTATTCACATCTTCTTCTTCTCCGTCTTCTCAGCTTCTTATCTAGTTATCTTAATGGCTGCTTCATGAATTCGTCGTCAATATCCTACCTTAATTTCACTTTTGAAATAACGGAAAATGGGTCATTTGTCCAAATATTTTTATACATGGTTCTAATGGACAAGTAAAAATTAGTATGGGTGAAATGGTCACAAAAAAAAGCAACAATGAAACTGGATTTATCTTGGTTTAAACTTAAAAAATAACGAGATGAAACTGGATGCATCCTGATGTAAATTAAAAATAAGAAAAAGTGTTTGAAAATGGGTAGGATAAAACTGTTTACATCCTGACTATTTTTACATTCTTGTCCATTTAAACAGTATCAAATTCTACATGTCTTTTTCACCTAGAGATTGTCGTTATTGGGTTAATTGACCAATTTTGTGTTGAAATAAAGGGTGAGTTTAATTTGTTGCTATTGCTGTGGTTATTGTCGTTAATTTCTGTATTTGTTTCTTAGAATCCTTCATCTACATTTGTCGTCAATTCTTCTCAATGGTAATATGAGTAAATGGATCAAAATTGTTGGAAGACCAACCAAACGGGTACCTAGCTCAGCTGGTCATCCCCATTCCCCAAAGTTTCATGCGTTCCAGGAGGTCCCAGGTTCGAGCCCCCAATGGCGTAATATCACAGAAATTAACATGGAAGCTAGAGTTAGTTTGCCCCCCTTGTGACACAATCTCAGCCTCCCCATCCGCTTCGGCTCCCTTGGCTAGGTTACCCAGGAGGCTCGGGCGGTATGATAGCACAAAGAACTTTGTTCAATTAATGTAGTAGTATGTTGTTGGAGCTTAGCTGGTTAGGCTTCCAGCTAGTTAATGTAATACTCTTTAACATTTGTTTATATATTCTTGTTTCTAGGAAAGATGTGGAAGCAGTACCAAGGAAAATCTCTAATAAATATATGTTTTTTTGGGGTTGTTGCTTCAGACTCTGCTAATACAAAAAAAAAATATAAAGGAACTAGAAGGGCTAAGTGGCAAAATGCCCCAAAATCGACTTCATTATTGTGAGAATGCCCCTGACGTTAGGGAAAAGATTAAAATCCTCGTTTGATGGTGGTCATGAATATTAATTGGGGCCTTGAAATTTTATTTGCACCCCAAATTTTTCAGGGCCTATTAAACTGATTGTGAAAATACTATTTTACCCTTCAGTAAAAATAAATCTTAAAAACCTATTTACCCTTAATCCTATGCCCCAATTCATTTCTAGTTCTAAACAAAAAGATCACTCCCTCGCCTCTCACCCTCTCGAGTCTTCTCTTCTCCTCCATTAACGATTCCAAGAAAAGAAAAAAAAATCTTCACCCGAAAAATTTCAGTTACAGTAAAAGAACGCGCAATTGGGGGATAAAAAAACTAATTGGGGGATATGAATTACTAACCCCATCCAATAATATCCGTTAAGGGGTGTTTTATCCCCCAATTAGAGTTTTTATCCCCCAATTACGCGTTCCAGTAAAAGGGTCGTCAATTCAACGAGCCTAAACCCTAATGATTTTTCATATGTATGTAGAGACCATAAAAAATCGTTAGGGTATGTGATGATCAAGATAACGACCATATTTCTAGTTTTCATATTTTTTACCCAAGATTAGAGTCGTTTACGTAATATAGAGACCTATGACGATCCTCTATGGACGACCCTTTTTTAAACGTCAACGACCCCAGGTGAAAACAAACAGCCTCTATGTCCCAAAAAATTTCAGAGTCGTCTTGGTATAGACACACAAAATAACGACTCTTTGTGACCCAAGCTAAGAGCCGTCAGGGTATATCATATTACCCTGACGATTTTTCATAACCTGGAAAAATTGCAGGTTTGAGTCGTCATTTTTGGTGTCAATACATTGACAACTTTATAGAGTCGTTGGGGTATACATCCCTCGACATTAACGACTCTTTCTCTGTGTTGTGATATATATCCAATCCATGGGAGGATTTAAGATAATCTTACCATCAACACCATCATCTTTGTTACTTGAACCTTCTCCAATATCATTTCCCCTAGAATTACTCCTTTCTAAAAACCCCAAGTTTTCCTTTAAAACCTCCACTTCTTCTTCTCAACTAAAAAAAAAAAAAAAAAATGATTCTAAAATCTGATTTTAATCTAACATAATCTAATCACACTAATTAAATTAACTTTATTAAGTTTTAATACTAATAATTCAGGGGCAGTTTAGATATTTAGAAAAAAATTGCTAAGGGGTGACCCAAATTAGGTTTGTGTGACCTTTTTTGTCCTCTAGTGGGAGGCCCCCAATTAATACCCATGGACCCCAATCAAATAAGGATTAAAATGCCCAACCGTTACTTTTGCCGTTAGAGACGGTTAAGTGGTCAAATTAGCATGCATGTGGTTCCGCACGTGTAAAAAGATGACATTTATACCCTTATGACAAATAAGCTGACATAAGGGGATTGTTTTGGACGGTCGCCACTACCAAACGAACAACCACCAACCACCACCGCTGCCACCACCACTGCCACCACTACCACCACCATCCCCACCACCGCCACCACCACTACCACTACCACTAGAACAACCACCACCAACACCAACACCACCGCCACTGCTAACGCCTCCTCCACCACGACCACCACCACCACCGCTACCGCCTCCTCCTCCACCACCACCACCACCACCACGACCACCGCCACCGCCACCACCACCACCACCACCAACGTCACTATCACAACCACTGCCACCACCAACACCACCACCGCCACCACTACCACCACCGCTGCCACCACCACCGCCACCACCACCTGAACCCTAAATCCTGAACCCCAAACCCTGAAACCTAAGCCCTGAACCCTAAACCCTGAAACCATGGATTCTGTCGAAGGGCAAAAGAGACCATTCATAACACAGTTGACCAGTCAAAATCTGTCAAAATGCCCCATTTTGACTATTATAGGTAAAAGTAATGGAATTGGGCATTTTGATAAGATTTTGGGGCATTTTAATGTTTTTCCTAACGTTCCTGGGCATTTTCACAACTTTGGAGTCGATTTTGGGGCATTTTGCCACTTAACCCAACTAGAAAATGGTTTATGATATTCGTTATGAGCAGACTCGGAAAAATAAAACAGAGCGTAAAAAGAGAAGGACAAGAAGAAGAAAGAAAAACTCTTTCAGAAAGGATTGGAAATAATGTCTGCTTAAAAGAGAAGATGTCCGGCCGATAGGTTTTCTGGCAGGATTGAATCCCATACTAGTAAAATTAACATAACACTAGTAGTCACAAGTTGATACCACTGAGATCGATCACCGCACAATAGATATAATCGCACTATGAATTCTCCTCTCATTGTTTTAATTTTCGTGGTTGCATCCTGGTTTTTATATTGGTCATTGTGAAGTCTGTGCAGTCAGAGACCTTCAATACAAAGCTCACTGGTCACATTAGGGTATTAGGTCTAACATCAACAATGTATCGAAACCCCAAAGGTATGAAAAAGGAACCAAAATTGGTATCATTACTAGGAGTTGTTAGCACTAATTGGAAGGTTGTTGAAAAATCAAAATCAAGATGATATGCATTGGAACATTTTTACTTCCAGTTTGTGCACCTTGATTTCTGTTTCATCAAGCTGAAAAAGATTATTGATTGAGGTATTGACTGTAACATTATTGATTAAGATTAAGTCTCAACTTCGTCTTATATCATCTAATGGTGTTGCATAAATTGCTTCCACCACAGCCTCGCAATAATCATCATGCATTACAAAATTCTCTTAAAAAACGCGGAAATATTCTATCGAGAGAGAGTGGTATATTTCAAAATTATAAATGTCATGTTACGTGACAACCTTGTGTCTTTTCATGACCCGAAGACATTGCATTCCATCCATACATTGCACCTCTTTTTATGTTGGGGATGTAATACTCCAAGGCCTATGCTAAAACTTAAGGGGAGGTAAGGTTTAAGGGATATTTTGGTAAATCACACTTTTGAGTGGCTTATATAAAAAAGCCCTAAATCGATGTTTCACAATGAGAAAAAAGTGAGAGAGTAACCAGTGAGGGCGGCGGTGTTTTAGAGCTCTAAGATCTGATCATCAGAAATGGGTTCTTGTTGTTATGAATACTTTAGAGATCGCAGGGATTACACAATCTTCACACTATGATTTTTCCTCTCACGGTTTTAATCTGCTGCAGGTTGTTTTTTTAATCTACACAATAGATCATCAAAAAGATTAAGATTTAGTCTCAACAGCGTCTTATGCCGGTTACGGTGTTCCGAAAATTGCTTGGATTGATTCTAATAAAATGCAGTTCTAACTTTACTCACCTAATTGTTTTTCTAACAGGCTAAGTATCTGCTTCGTGAGGTGTTTTTCCAGAGCACAACCTTGGTCAAGATAAAATGCAGTCCTAAGCTTACAAAATCAGTTAGATGAAATTTTAATTTCAGGTAGGAGTTTTACCGTAAAGTAGATTATCAATGGTTTTAGCTTTACCTTTTACCTTATGTTTGTAAAAGACATTGAATGACAATTTTAAGGACTCATATTCTTCATCTCATTGGCATGTTGTGATACTTCTAAGCCATCGCAAGGCTGTAAGTCTGTCATGGATTCCATATATTTTCCCAAATTAATTATTAATTTATAACTAGCACGATCACGATTGGTGGGATGAATGTACATACTTCATAGTTCCTTCCTACTTCCGTCGACTAGAATCTCCAGGCATTTGACTGAATTTCTGATCAATGTTAATTAGTAGTTTGAGTATTCCGTAAATATGGTAATTAAGCATCCCTGGAAAGGTTTTAGTGTATATACATGGTTATGTTACTTACACATTGTCTCATGTAAATAATGTGCATTGTAATTTTTTTATGTCAATGTGCGATTATTTTTTTTGAACAAGTGTGCTTGTCTATTTGTATAAAATGCAGAGAGCATGTACATTTGATAACCATAGCAGACACATCCTTCTTGTGTGTAGAATGTGTCAGGAATTATACCCAGAATCTCAGTTTTATTGCCCGCAATTTCAATTCTCATCTAAGAAAGATTTATGAGTGAATTACAATACTTTTTTTAAGTGTTTCATAAAAAATTTAAGGTCTAGTGTTGATTTGTTGGTCTTCTGTTTGGTCTGAGTATCCAACAGTATGCTAGTGTTGATTTGAAGTTATATAACAGTATCCTATAATGTATCATATTTTCTTTATTTTTGTTCAGCAAAATCTGACAGGCTTTTAATTCTAATTTGTGCAGGCTTTTAACGATCACTAAAATGCAGAAGTGACCTGCAAAAGATGCACTAATGGAAGGTGAAGACATGCTCAAAAACATAATAAGTAGAGGTTTAAAGTAAAATTTGTTCCAACAAGTATTATAGCAGATGTATGCATCAGATGGTTTGTGTAGCTGTGTTTCAGTAGCTGTTACACCTTCGTTTGTACTCACATTTAGTCACATGTGTTTACTGGTCATTGAAAATAATTTATCCTGCATCACTAACATTAACTTATCAGCTGGGCCAATATATTTCGTAGTAGTTAAAACCAATCTTATTCAGCTAATGTAATGCTTCGCGTGTTATTATTCTGGTCAGCCTATTAAATCTTGGTAAATTACTAAATTGAGATAATCAAACTTTTTGGATCACAGTGGTTCCAAATCAACATAAACGCTTTTTTCCTTAATCCTTCTAACAAGCCAATTGGAAAAAGAGTGTGGGCGGGCATTGCGAAATGAAATAATGAAGCTCAAACTATACCATAAAGGTGATTTATCTTACAGTTTTCACTGATGACATGGAATAAGAAAACGGACACCTCATCCGACAATTGTATCCGCCACGTAGGATCAGCTGTCACAAACTATACCATAGATTTTCGTAAATTTTGTACCGTTGAAAATCATTTTAAAACACCTACGCAACGAGTATAAACATGAATATCAAATTATACATATTTCTTATGATACCGATAATCAATCAAAAGGGTAGTTTTAGAGATATCCCCTTGATTAGTGAAATAGGTCAACTAATGATGGGACAAGATCTTAGACGAAGTAGGTCATCTAATGGTGGGACGGAGGGAGTACTACATAAAAGGTAAATTCTGGTGATAGGATTTTATACTGGAAAGACATTTGGTTGAATTTAAAAACTTTTTTCTTGAAAAACTTCTGTAGGAGAAAGGAGGGTTTTAAAACCTGGCGAGATTGGGGTATACTCAAACTAATTGGGGTATACCCAATTTTAAGTGGACATGTGACCTTACTAGGGGGAGGTCAAATTTGGTTGAAGTTACAATACTACCCTTGACCTTTATAATTCTATTACCATAATCAGTTTTTTTTATTTTCATCTTCCTTCTTCTCTTCTTCTCTTCCATAACCAACCACACCGGCTCCTTCCCCACCACCACCACCAAAACTCGTCGATTAATTCGTTAACATCGTCGATTCGAAAACTCCGAGTAATCTTCAACAATGAAACCACCACAGCGTAAGGGAACTCGTATGAAAGGCGCCAATCGCAAACCCAATCAATACAACCCTGAAATTGCAAAATTAGTTCAACAAAAAGAGAAGAAAAAAACCGTTGAAGAAGAAGAGATTGAACCCGCTCAAAACGAAGAAATGGTGCGATTAAGAAAGTAAGGGCCTACTTAAAATCACTCTAGTACTTCGATTTCATGTTTGCATGTCAAATTAGGTCGAGAAAAATCGATTCTTTGATTTTCGATTATTTAGCCGGCATGTTGTTTGTTTCACGACCTTGCCGGATTTCATATTTAGTAATCCGTAGGGATGCTCTTTGGTTGAATATCATGCGGCGGTTTAGTTATTGTAATCTTTGCTTTCACGGGGTCGGGATGTTATTCAACCTATAATCTTGCCGGCGAAAATTTTATTTTTTAAGCCGGGTTGGTTAAAAATTTTAAACTTGCCGGCGGGGTTTCAGATTTTTAGCGTCTCCTGATGCCTTGAATGATAAATGTCGGAATGGTATCTAAATAATACAACGCCGGCGTTATGTTAGCCGGTGTTGTTTTTATTATATACGTCGCCGGCGTTTGTAGTTGAAAACCCAGCCATAGTTGTTAAAAGCCGGCAGGTTATTGGAATAAAACCCTCCCGACCCTTGTTTAGCCGGCTTGATGTTTAGATATCGACCCTTCCGACCTTAGTCCGCCGGAATGGTTATATATGTTGAGCCTTCCGACTTATTTTTTTTTTCTTAATTGTTCTTGTTCAGGTTGCAAAAGGCAAACAAGAAAGCTCTGAAAGCTCTTAGTCCTCCTTCAAGACCTCCTCGTGTTGGTGACAAACTCTTGACTTCAAGACATCGAGGGCATACGTTGTGGCGGGAACGACAAAGATCCGTGTGCCGAATGATGATTATCAACCACCATCAGAACCCAGTGATTCAGACGAGACTCCGGATGAAGACCAATCTATTCCATCTGGTAGAAGAGGTGAGGATGATGATGTTGATGAAAGAACTCCATTTCTTGGAGGAGGGAACAATGATGATGATGATGATGGTGATCAAGACATGCCTAATGTTGGAGGAGGTAATGATGATGATGATGATGGTAATGGAGATAAAGGTAAGGGTAGAGAAGATGAAATTGTTGAAGAGGCAGTGGAAGAAGAAAAAGAAGAAGAAGAAGAAGAAGTTGGGGAACAAACCCAAGCTGCAAGTACTAGTGCAACCGGGAAGAAGAAAAGGGTTATCACTAAACCAGCTAATTCCCACATGCCTTCCTCTGAATTGAAGATTAAATTGAAACCAAACGAGCTTCCCCGGGGGACCCCAGAAGATGGTGGACGTGTTCTTTTTGGATACAAAGACTCGTGGGCATGTGAAATCCAAAATACTATCGTAAGTAATCTCAATCCGTCTTTGTTTTTCATTTAAGTGTGTAACTATCTTAAATTTGTGTCAAGTATTTGTATTTCTTTTCATTTTGTGTTTTTGGTATTTAGGATCACAAGCATGCTATCCGTCTCATGAGGCGCCAAGCTTCATGTTCAGTGACTAAGACTTGGGATCTTGAGGATGAATGTGAGGAGGTGAAAGTGATTGTCAAGAACTCCGGGTTGTTGCTGCGGTGGAGAGTTGGAATGTTGAGTATGATAGAGTTACCGTATCTGCATTCTGTGAGAGGTTCTACGGAGAGACCGATACAATGTTATTCCCATTCGGTGAGATGGCGATAACTCCCGATGATGCTCATCAAATTTTAGGCCTCGAGGTTGAGGGAAAAGCCGTCAGTGAGGGCTTCGATAGTAACATTTCTTGGGAGGATATCTTCAAATTGACCAACACTTTGTTCGGTTGGGATCGGATTAAGGCGAGTCTATGCTTGCGATGAAGGATGGTAATCTAAGCAAGAAGTTTAATCGAAGAAGCCGAGGGATACATTGTGCGGGACCAAGAAAATCTTTGATGTGGAAGGAATGGTGAACCCCGTGCGAATCAATGCTACCGCGTCGGGTTATTTGCTTTACGTCACCGGCGGATGTATCTTCCCCCGCAGTTCTGGAAGCTTGGTCGACGCCGAGTTATTTGCAACTATTGGATCCCTTAGATAAGATGCATGAGTATTCTTGGGAATGCTGCGGTGGTCGCCTTCTTGAACAATGAGTTGACAAAGGCTTCAAGGGCACTCATTTGCGCAAGTTAACGGAAACATATGTCTCTTCCAGGTAATTGTATTGTCTAAATCATTTATATCTGCCAAATGCTTGTAATGTTTGATTCTTACTAAACTTTGTGTTTGCATAGGTTTGGATATATGAGCACTTCCCTACTTTGGTGAAAACCAACTCCCACGTCAAAGTGAATGAAAAGCTTGCGATTGATAAGCCAAGAGCGCAAAGATACAGTTTTAAGGGTGCTCGGGAAATGGATATGCCATTGTTTGCTTATTAACGTGCGAATCGCCTTGGACAAATTGACTGCGGATGAGGTAATATTTGATCCTTACCGAGATGCTAGAAATCAAGGTTTAATCCAAAGGAGAGATGATGTTGCATTATACTACGGACCCTTGTTGTTCTCCCATGGATTTTCAATGTACGATCCGCATCGGGTAATGCGACAATTGGGTTACGTCCAAGAAGAACCCCATTTCGATCTTGAGCCTTTCTTTAAAGTGTTAAGGGAGGACTGCAGCACATCCCAAAAAACTATTAACGTCGCTTACGCTCCACCCCCAACTCTAGGACATTGGAACGAAAGACTTGACCGTAAAGTCGATACGAGTCTTTTGGACGAGGTGACCGAAGGTCATGAAGCTCAGGAGAAATACATGTCGTGGTACTTGGGTTGGGCTCGTCCTACTGTGATTAGGGAAATGACTGGTGAACAATTGGCTCGTAAGAGGAAGATGGCATCGAATGACTCAACAACAGTTCCTAACTTCCTTGTAAGTATTTTGGAGTAGCTCTTACTGTTTTAAGATTACATTATCGAATAATTCTATTAATTGTTTGTTGTTTAACCGAAAATAGAAGGGGCATTTGAAGACCTTTGTGAAGTTGTTGTGTTGCGCGAGAGAAAGAGGAGAGCCTTTGTCGATTGAAGAGCAAACCAAGTACATTCACTATGCTAGCAATATTGACAATGAGGATGCCCATGAAATGTTCAAGCAAGTGAGGTTTGAAGTAAGAAGGGAAGAAAAAGCCGGGAGGGAAGCACAAGCCAAGATGAATGCTTGACAAAAAGAGGGCTCGTAGTGGTCGTGGTGGTGAAGGTAGTAGTAGTCTTGGTGTTCCTAAACGGGGCCGAGGTCGTGGTCGTGGTCGTGCTCGTGGTGAATGAATGCAGTCTCTAGTTTATTTCTTTATGTTGGGTTGGACAAATGTAAAGGTTAATGGTTGGAAAAATGGTTTTTTAAGGTTTATGGGACATGTTTTCTTATTTTGGACAACAAGTGTTTGATTTCTAATTGTTGAATGAAAGTTTTATATAGCTACTTAAAGTTTCAAGACATATAGCCGGCAAGGTTCTTTTAATTCACCATGCCGACAATACCGAGAATAACAAGGTTTTTAAGTGTCGATCTGCCGGCCCAATCGGCGGAAAATGCTTGCATACCAGGGTCGGCAAGTGAGTCGGATCATTACCAAGCCGTGAATATACAGCCAGGCGATGTATTATGTTTTCGAATACGCCGGCATTTTGTTCTGAAAAATACCTTCTCCCGATGCCAAAACCATCATAACGCCGGCTTGGTTTTAAATTTATACCCTTCCGACCATATCATAGCCGGCAGTAAAATTTCAAAATATATTGCAGGCGTATTGACAGAAGAAAATGATTTACTGATGCCAAAACCATCATAACGCCGGCATGGTTTTAAATTTATACCATTCCGACCGTGTCATAGCCGGCATACTGAGAAAAAATAATCTCGCCGTGAATTCAAAATTCAAATTTTTGGCAAGTACAATTTCATTGATTGACTTGTACTTGGACACTATAACGGCCAAATTTGGGTACAATCCTATAAATACACTACTTCTCTCTACAAAACAACATACAAATAGTTTCATATACTATCCAAAGCTCATATCATCATACAATCCATCAAACTCACCCAATAGCTAAATAAAAATGGCATCATTTGATTCAAACGAGGATTTGGCAATCACCAAAGCATGGTACGCGGAAACTTCGACTTAGACGTCAATCCTCCGAAAGGGAGGATTCCACGACCTTTTGGGCTAGGGTACACAACAAATTTTGCGGCGAGTTTGGTAATCCTAATGGAAGAAGTATTCAACAAGTCCACGAAAGGCACCTAGTCATCGAAAACGCGATACTTGCTTTTTTGGCTCTCCAACCTCGGATTTTTAACACTCGCCCCTTCACCTTGTCCATTGCACAATTTGTAAGCAATTTTGTGGTTTTTTTTACGCAACCCATGTTGTTTATCTTCCAATGAAACACCACTAACATATGTAAGTTTGTTTTTGTGTTTTTGTAGCATGAAGTCGTGAAAGCGCGCTACTTGGAGGAAAAGGGGGAAGCATTCGCGTTCGATGCAAGCTATCACTTCTTGGCGCAAAGAATCCCGGAGGATAACCCGGAGTACTTGGATGCCGTATCGTCTTCTTGATGAGGAAGATTGATGGCTTTAGAAGTTTTTGTATAGGTTGTGTGGGTAGACCTCTATGTAAACCCTCCGTTTCAATCAATGTAGTAACCAAAATTGCATGAATAAAGTGAATTAGATCTTCCGATATTCTATTTTATGTTTGGTATATGTAAATGTCGGCATGGTTATAAATCCTTAACATGCCGGCTACACATACGCTGTGCTACTGTCATTATAATGTCGGCATAATCTTCATTCAAAGACCCTTCCGGCCACAAAACGGTCGGCGTTTTATTCATCCAAGGACCATGCCGGCTAGAATTGGTCGGCATTTTATTCAAACAAATACCATGCCGGCTATATTATAGCCGACACTTTATTCAAACCTGGACCCTGCCGACCTTTCATATTTTCAAAACAAAATTTTTGGATCGAAATCGAACTCATAAGACGGATCAAAAGGTTAATCTACTGAATTCATAATTTGAAAATTTTAATCTAAACTCAATTAATTAACCTAATCGAATTTTTAATATTAATTAACCAAGGGCATATTAGCCATTTAGAAAAAATAAGGTTAAGGGGTGGCTTGGTTTTACTTCATAATGACCAGATTTTGTCTTATTGGGTATACCCCAATTAGTTTGAGTATACCCCAATCTCGCCAGGTTTTAAAATCCACCGATCAACACCATATAAACTGTTGGAAATGAATTTGGGGTTAAAGATTAAATGGGTATTGAAAATGATTTGAAAATGGGCTCACAACCGCTCAACTTGGTTTATGGAAATGAAAATTTCTATTGCACTCAAAACTGTGGTCGTACAGACCTTACAAGACTCACTTCAATCTCTCACTCTTTATCACCTATACCTCATTTTGGGTATTCACTCACTTACACCTTCCCATGACCTCTACTTCCCTATTTATAGGAGCTCTCCACCGACTCCAAACTACTCTAGTTTGGTCTAGAATGTTCACGACTCATTCACTACTTTACAACTAACTGGAATTTTCTAGAGAACTTGGGCTCTAGTCTTTTCTTTAACCATGAAGACTCTAGATGGGCTAGAGTACTCTAGAACTTGTCTACACCAACTAGTTGGGCCTAGATAATTCTAGACATTTCTAAATTAAAAATCAAGTTTACATTTTTAACAGCCCCCTTAAACTTGATTTGAAGTAACTCCAAGAATTTCTCGTAATCTAACGAAGACCTCGTGCTTTAGTGGTTTCGTGAATATATCCGCAACTTGGTCTTGAGACTTTGTGTATTTTAGTTGTACCTTATTCTCTGATATGCACTCTCGGATAAAATGGTACCGTGTGTCGATGTGTTTATTGCGGTCGTGGAACACTGGATTCTTGGCTAAAGCCATTGCCGACTTGTTGTCCACAAATATTGTAGTCGGTTTTTCCTGCTCCATTTTAAGCTCCTTCATTAAACTCCTTAACCATATCGCGTGACAGATGCTGCTGCGACATACTCAGCTTCACAAGTGGAGAGTGTGACGATTGGTTGCTTCTTCGAACTCCAAGTTAAGCCCGTATCTCCGAGGAAAAATACAAATCCAGTAGTACTTTTCCTTTCATCTAAATCTCCAGCCCAGTCACTATCACTATATCCAACGAGTTTGTACTTGTCTGACGACGAGTAAAATAAACCGAAATCAAGCGTACCTTTTAAGTAGCGCAAAATTCTCTTGGCAGCCTTCATATGGGTAGTCGTAGTGCTTCCATGTAGCGACTAATTAGCCCCACTGCATAGAGAATATCCGTCCTTGTACAAGTTAAGTATCTCAAGCTTCCAACAAGAATCTTGTAAAGAGTCGGGTTGACCTTCTTTCCTCCATCGACCTTTGATAGCTTGATTCCGCATTCCACGGGAGTGATTGCTGGATTGCACTTCTCCATTTTAAATTTCTTAAGAAATCCTTCGCATATCCTTCTTGAGATATAAATATCCCATTTTCTTGTTGTTTTACTTCAAGCCCGAGATAGTATGACATAAGACCGATGTCTGTCATCTCAAATTCTCTCGTCATCGCTTTCTTAAACTTTTCGAACATTGTCGGGTTATTTCCCGTGAAGATCAAATCATCTACGTACAGGCAGGCGAGAAACATATCTCCTTTTTCATTCACCTTCACATAGAGAGCATATTCATGCGGGCACTTACTGAAATTATTTTCTTGGAAGTACTTGTCGATTCTGCTGTACCACGCCCTTGCAGCCTGTTTTAGGCCGTATAAAGCCTTTCTCAACTTAAGGACTTTGTCTCCATGTCCTCTGGCTTCGTACCCAGGTGGCTGCTCGACGTATACCACCTCTTTAAGATGCCCATTTAGAAAGGCAGACTTGACGTCCATTTGATGGACTTTCCATTTATTTCGAGCAGCTAGAGAAATAATTAGTCTAATAGTTTCAAGACGGGCGACAGGAGCAAATACCTCATCATAATCGATGCCCGCTCTTTGGTTGTAACCTTTTACAAACAATCTTGCCTTGTATCTTTCAACCCCCCCTTTAGCGTTTTTCTTGGCTTTGTACACCCATTTCACTCCAATTGCTCTTTGTCCTTTCGGAAGTGTTACAAGCTCCCAAGTGTTATTTTTCTCAATAGCCTTGAGTTCTTCATCCATCGCCTTTCACCATTTCTCTCTTTCGACGGCTTCTTCGAAATTTATTGGTTCACTTTCTGCAAAGAGACAAAAGAGAGATATATTTTGTAGATATCATTTAAACTTCTCGTCCGTAAGGGCCTTTCACTAGAACTTCCATCTGCTGATGATGGATCATCATGATGCACTGCTGGAGGTGATGGTGGTTATAATAGGGAGCAAATTGTAATCCTTTTCTTGAACTTCCATCTGCTGATGATGGATCATCATGATGCACTGCTGGAGGTGATGGTGGTGGTGAAGTAGCTGGAGCAACTGGTTCGGGTGGTTGTTATTGTTCTTCTTCTTCTTCTATAATAGGGAGCAAATTGTAATCCTTTTCTTGAACGCCGAAATCCCAGAAGCCTTTTTCATCGAACTCCACATCTCTAATTGTGACGACCCTTTTATTGATTGGATCATACAACTTATATCCCTTGGATCGAGGGTCATAACCGATAAATATGTACTTGGCGCTTCTGTCATCCAACTTCATTCTTAGCTGACTTGGCACATGAGCATAAGCGATACTCCCGAATACTCGTAAATGTGAGACGCCCGGTTTTACTCCGCTCCATGCTTCTAAAGGAGTCATGTTACACACGCTTTTTGTGGGACAACGGTTTATCAAGTAAACCGCACAATCAACTGCTTCTGCCCAAAACTTCCTGGGCACTTTCTTTGTCCTCAGTATACTCCGGGCCATGTTTAGAATTGTTCTGTTTCTCCTTTCGGCAACTCCATTTTGTTGAGGTGTATATGGAACCGTAAGAGGCCGACGGATTCCATTGTCTTCATAGTAAGACTCGAACTCCCTCGAAGTAAATTCTACTCCTCTGTCTGATCTCATAGCCATAATTTCAAAGCCACTATCTTTCTCCACAAGGGATTTAAATTTCTTGAAATTGGAGAAAACCTCCAATTTTTGTTTCAAGAAGTAAACCCATGTCTTTCGACTAAAATCGTCGACAAATATGAGGAAATAGTTATTTCCACCATACGAGCTTGGCTTTATTGGTCCACAAACATCTGTGTGAACCAACTGCAGGGGTCTTGTGGCTCTTGAGAACGTTTCCTTAGGAAAAAATTTTCTGAAATGTTTCCCTAGTAAACATCCTTCACACAACTGATACGGGTGGTCCATTATTGGCAAACCTCTAACCATATTTTGTTTGGACAATAACTTTAATCCTCCAAAATTGAGATGTCCATACCTAAGATGCCAGAGCCATGACGGGTCTTTCACACAAGCAGTCAGACATCTCGCGACGTCATTTTGAATGTTCAGATAGAACATCCTATTTCCCTTCATTGGCACTTTGGCATTTAGTTTTCCTCTCTTATCTCTTATGAAAAGACTAAGGTTTTCCATATTCATCCTATATCCTTTTTCTAAGAGTTGTCCCAAACTTAATATATTCATTTTTACGTTAGGGACATAATAAACATCAGAAATAAACTCATGATTTCCATTTTTCAACCGAATCAAGATTTTTCCAAGACCACTCACCGGAGTTTTCGAACCATTTCCAAATGTCACGTTGCCGGAAACTGATTCATCAAGCTCCACGAACTTCTCCTTCGTGCTGCACATATGGTTGCTTGCTCCCGTATCAAGCACCCATTTATGATTATCATCATGGTCACCTCCTTTGCATGCCACCAATAAGGTTTGGTCTTCATGATTTTCTTTACTAGCGTAGTTTGCTCTCTCCTCGACATTATTTGAAGAAGATCGACAAATCAAGCATAATGACCACGCTTATGACAATTATAGCACTCAACTTGAGATTTGTCATACATTGGCCTATTATTGTTGTGCCATGAATTGTTTCCTCTGCCACGACCTCTTGTGAAGCTTGACCTCTGGCCCCTCTGATCATCGTTATTCTGCTTGCCTCTTCCTCTTCCGCCGTAGTAGCCGCGTCCCCTTCCTCTAGCATTACTACCAGAGCTCTCCCCTTTGTCTTTCAAAGTGATCTTCGCTTATAGAACTTGTTCTACTACTCCCTCTTTGCTTCTCTTTCTCATTCTTTCTTCATGGGCTTATAATGATCCCATGAGCTCATCTACGGTCATGGATTCGACGTCTTTGGACTCCTCAATTGCGACGACGATATAATCAAATTTTGGAACGAGTGACCGCAATATTTTTTTGATCACACGACTATCACTCATGACCTCACCATTTCTTCTTAGTTGATTGGCGACAACTAAAACTCTTGAAAAATAATCCGATATTAATTCAGACTCTTTCATGGAGAGAGATTCAAACTCACCTCTTAGAGTTTGCAACCGTACCTTCTTTACTTTGTCCACGCCTTTGAAGGAATTTTGCAAAATTTCCCATGCCTTCTTTGCATTAGCGGCTCTTGATATCTTCTCGAACGACGACTCATCCATGACTTGATAAATAAGGAAAAGAGCTCTTTTATTTCTCTTTCTTGATATACGTAGCATATCTTTTTCATTTTGCGGTAGCGCCGCTTCATCCTCCGGTTCGACATAACCTTTTTCTACTATCTCCCATGCATCTTGCGATCATAGTATCGCCTTCATTTGAATACTCCAATTTTCATAATTATCTTTGGTGAGCTTAGGAATTCGGAAGGGAAACATTTCAGTAGCCATAGGATCTGTGGCTCTGATACCACTTTGTTGGAAATGAATTTGGGGTTAAAGATTAAATGGGTATTGAAAATGATTTGAAAATGGGCTCACAAACGCTCAACTTGGTTTATGGAAATGAAAATTTCTATTGCACTCAAAACTGTGGTCGTACAGACCTTACAAGACTCACTTCAATCTCTCACTCTTTATCACCTATACCTCACTTTGGGTATTCACTCACTTACACCTTCCGATGACCTCTACTTCCCTATTTATAGAAGCTCTCCACCGACTCCAAACTACTTTAGTTTGGTCTAGAATGTTCATGACTCATTCACTACTTTACAACTAACTTGAATTTTCTTGAGAACTTGGGCTCTAGTCTTTTCTTTAACCATGAAGACTCTAGATGGGCTAGAGTACTCTAGAACTTGTCTACACCAACTAGTTGGGCCTAGATAATTCTAGACACTTCTAAATTAAAAAGAACCATTTTTTTGGGACCATGGTTTTTTTTTTTTTTTTTTTTTTTGGGGGGGAGGGCATGGTCTTATTAGGCTACCTTCCCTATAAGGGGGTCCTAAAGTGTGGAAATGACTAACCTACCCTTAACCTAATTTAATTTAGAACTAACCTAATAACCACTTATATATATATATATATATATATAACCACCACCTCCTCCCACCGCCGCCCACCACCACCATCTCCGACTACCACCGAGAGAAAAATTTCAATTTTTGGTAACTAATCATACGAATCACTAATCATTAAGTTCAGTTCTTGGTCATAAATTTGGGAAAGTTCTTAGTGGTAACTAATCATACTAATCATTACTAATCATTAAGTTCGGTTTCTTGGTAATAAATTTTGGAAACCGAACTTTAAGTTCGGTTTAATCGTAAAAAATCATAATTTTTTTTTGTAACCGAACTATATAGTTCGGTGTGATAGGAAGGAAAATTTACAATTTTTTTGTAACCGAACATCTTACTGGTAACTAATCATTACTAATCATACTAATCATTACTAATCATTAAGTTCGGTTCTTGGTAATAAATTTGGGAAACGAACTTTAAGTTCGGTTTGATCGTAACAACTCTTAAATTTTTTTTTGTAACCGAACTATATGGTTCGGTTTGATCGGAAGGAAAATTTTTCAATTTTTTTTAACCGAACTTCTTACTGGTAACTAATCATACTAATCATTAAGTTTGGTTCTTGGTAATAAATTTGGGAAACCGAACTTAAAGTTCATCGGAAGGAAAATTTTCAATTTATTTTAACCGAACTTCTTACTGGTAACTAATCATTACTAATC
The DNA here is from genome assembly GCA_023531295.1 of Papaver armeniacum. Lineage (NCBI taxonomy): Eukaryota > Viridiplantae > Streptophyta > Magnoliopsida > Ranunculales > Papaveraceae > Papaver > Papaver armeniacum. Next base: position 181,630 of record JAJJWW010002160.1, on the reverse strand, counting down.
ATTAAGTTCGGTTCTTGGTAATAAATTTGGGAAACCCAACTTTAAGTTCGGTTTGGTCGTAAAAAGTCTTAAATTTTTTTTTGTAACCGAACTATATAGTTCGGTTTGATCGGAAGGAAAATTTTCAATTTTTTTTAACTTCTTACGGTAACTAATAATTACTTATCATACTAATCATTACTAATCATACTAATCATTACTAATCATTAAGTTCGGTTATTGGTAATAAATTTGGAAATCAAACTTTAAGTTCGGTTCTATATAGTAATTTTCAATTTTTTATAACCGAACTTCTTACTAGTAACTAATCATTACTAATCATACTAATCATTACTAATCATTAAATTCGGTCCTTGGTAATAAATTTGGAAAGTCTTAAAAAAAAAAATTTAGGAAAATTTTCAATTTTTTGTAACGAAACTTCTTATCGGCAACTAATCATACTAATCATTAACTAATTTTTTGTAATAGAGTAACTAATTATTACTAATCATACTAATTACTAATCATTTCTAATCATACTAATCATTAACTAATAACTAATTAATCATTAAGCAAAACATTTAATTAAGGAGGGTAAGTTAGGTATTAAGAAAAATATTTAGATAAGGGGTGACTTAGGATTACTTGTAATATCTTTCGTAAAATAGAATCATGGTCCCCACAAAAAAACCATGGTCCCCAGAAAATGGTTCATTAAAAATCAAGTTTACATTTTTAACATAAACATCGACATCTTACTGTCAAACAAATCCCAAAACATACACAAGAGTTGAAACAATCAAAACTAATTTCTTGTCACTGAACATAGCAACGAATTAAAAAGCAAGCAACGAATTATGTATAAACCGAAGAATTTAATATTATACAATCAATTAAACTAGTTAATAGTTAAAAAACCGAAGCTTGTGAATTAAATCATTGGAAGTAAAATCAACTACACATTTCAGCAGGAATTAAATAGTATGAGAAAAATAGAAATATCATCGCTCATACATAAATTGATTTCGTCTTCAACCCCCCTACAGAGGGATAGCCAGTCCTCGCAATCACGGTTCAGCAAATAAAAAACATGAACCAAGTCTGCCATATAAAAAAATGGTAACAATTATTAACAAAAAATCTCATTCTAACAACAGTAATTGCAAGTCATCTGATATTACACTAGTGAATTCTCTTAGAAAATCTGGAATTATTTTATAGCTAGTTATGGCAGCTCACCTAATTCCAATAACTTGGAAAATCTGGCCTGTCGTAATATTCTTTATCTGTTGGGTAATTTAGAAGCAAGGAAACCACCAAGAGCTGAAAAGGTCATTATGGTCAATTAAGTACCGTAATCCACATTAACACTTTTCCAGAACACAACTCTTCCCACCCCAACCGCATCACATCTAAAACCATTATAGAGCTACATGCTATGGAGTATCTGGTTGGCAAAAGAAGTGGCAATATTCAAACGATAAATGCTATCACCAACTCAAATTGTAAAGGCATCATTTTCTCTGGGTCAAGAATTCGTTAAACCAAGGCATGCGAGAATACTGATTGCTCTGTGGGTTGGCATTTCCACCGGTGATGTGGGTACAGATCAACACTCATACAGCTTCCCAAGGAAACCTAGGATTTGGAGGGGTGGGTTTCATCATTCGAGACCACCAAGGTATGTATCCTCTTTTAAAGCTGGATCAATACCATTAGGAATCCTGCCTCCTTTGTGGAAGAAACGAAAGCAATGCAGCTGACATTGGCAACATCAAATGACATCAGATACCCACAAATCCTCTTGGAATCTGACTCGAACCAACTGGTGCATATCAAAACACCTTGAACTTTGGCTCTCTGTATAATGACCCAGATTAGCTGGGTTCCCTTCATTAGGTTGTGAACTTGAAGCATCTCAACTTCGCGGAGGTCAATTACAAATTGCATTTGATCTGACATTCAGCTGCACCCTATTTTGTACTTGGCTTCTCTTGGTCGCCTGCCATATATCCTAGACACATGAAAACAGTACTTCTGTTCACTGATTGCTTTCAAAAATCAATGGAAGAAAAATTAAAACATTTTCTGTAGGCCTTCAATTCAATCAAAAACTCACGTCACATGTGCATCTACCAAAATTTAAAACCATGTTTAATCAGATTCTTAGACACTAGTAAAAATATAAAAACTCACCACTATGATTCTTCGTAACCTTCTTTGTTTTTGAGATGAAGTCGGAATAAAACATCGGATATCAGACACCTTGGACGGCCATCCTGAATTGTGGATTCTAAACCACTCCTGCGCCCTCATTGGACAAATATCTTACATCTGGAGGACTTCTTTGGTCAGCACTAATAAAACCACACAATTTCTTTGTCTGGTTTCACAAACAGCCAATTTGACAAACCCAGATTTGTCTACTTCAATTTTATACTCTTTCTAGGAAATGCTTAGCCTACAGATTTAAATAGTACATATCAATTAGTTCCTAAATATAAATAACTTATTAGTTAATAATAAGAGTACCTTATACATGGATACCAAACTTACCTTTAGCATAAAAGTATAAGAATCTTTGCAGTGCAGTTGACTGAAGAAGAAATCTGTAGATCATATGATGCTTTCCAAAGCTCCAATTGATCCTTACGAATGCTCCACCAATCCTTCACTGCAGTCAAACAAGCGAATTAATAAGAAACGATTTTTATTGATTTTGTAAATAAATAGAACGAAGAGGAGTTACATTTTGAGAGGAGAAATCATTATGCTGCGATCTTCTTGTTGTTGTTAATTATCATGAACATCAAAAGCCATGATTCAATGGATCTGTGGTGGTTTTTGTTTTTGAGGCGGCAGAAAAGTAAAGAATATAGACGGATGGGGAGAAACAAAACTAAGAATGATAAGGATGCCCTAACTCAACTCATGACGTCTACAATATAAAGTAGTTGCGTGAAAGTTAATTACACTTCTGTTACACTATATATTATTTAGTTTTTTTTTTTTTTTTTTTTTTTTGCTTAGCAAAGAAGGAACGATATATTGAAAGAATGAAAGAATACAGCTCCAGCTAAACAAGCTAGAACAACAGACTGGAATCCAACAGAAAATTACACAAACCCCCAAAACAAGATCTCACAATTTAGTGCGGATTTAAAAAGAAATGCGCCCACCCCACAATAACATTAGAGGTATTAATACCCTTAAAACATTCCAAGCCCTTAGACCAGTTGAAAGCGTCGATTTTTATATCCCTAATTACCTCATTTAACTTAAAAGATTTAACAGAAAATGCTATCGCATTCCTAGCTTTCCACAAACCCCAAGGGATTGCTGCCGGCAATCTTTTCCAAAGTTGAGTGCCTTGAGCAGGGATGGGAGAGCTTTTCCAACCAACAATAACATCCTTTACATTTTGAACCATCTACCAAACTTATGAAGTAATTCCAAACCGTTGAAGCTAAAGGACATTTAAGGAGAAGGTGATCTTCAGTTTCTTCCACAACACCACAGAGATAACACAAATTAGGGGAAGTGAGAGCACTACGTCTTTTGCGCAGATTAGTCAAGGTGGGAAGTCTGTTCAAACACACTTGCCATAGAAAAAAACCGACACGATGTGGCCATGCTCTAGACCAAATTTTAGAACTAGGGAAAGGAATAGCAGGGTTAGTACCTTGAGAGAGATTGACATACGCCGCTGTTTATGGGTAAAAATCGTTTCTGCCGATTTCGGTAAATTCGGTAGGTGAGTGAGAAACTGGTTCAAACCCTAAACAAATGTGCTGCACGTGAGCACTTTATAGGTTCGAGAGATCAATCTGTACAAGTCCGGCCTAAACCAAGAAATGGCCGTTCCAGACTTGCTTCGGTCACAAAGTGGAGGAGAAGGGTTGATTTGGGGAGGGAAGCAAAGAAAGGTGTTGAGGAGAGTAGCATCTCGACTTGTATCATAAAGTGAAAGCTTAGGAAGCTTGCAAGAGATGAAAGCTTTTTGGGAGAGCTTGCAAAGTTGCCTTTTTCGAGAGTGTAGTATTTTTCTCTCCCCGAGACTTGTTGTCTGGTGGAAATAGGTAAGACCTATTTATACAAGTCGAGATTGAAACGTACCCTGGCCTCATGAAGGAAGAGAGTAAAGGGTGAAATAATGGGAGGAGGTGGTAACCGCATGGTTTAATGGGTGAAACCGTTTTTCACCATTATTTCCTCTTTTATTTGACCGCTTTATTCCTTTTCACGCTTTCTTAATGTGAGCGTAGTATACGCTGCATGCCTTTGTGACCGCCAAACCAAAACCCTAAAGAAGCATCTCCCAGTTTGTGTTGATGTCTCGAGTGTTGGTTGCATCTTGAGTGCAAGTGGCGCTGCTAGTGGCGCGTGTGGCATGTGCTAATGGCATGTGCGGAATGCCTTGGTGGTAGGTTGCACGGTTTGCAAGTTAGGCTACCAGCGTGTGGGTTTGGCATATGCCAATGGCACGTGCGGAATGCCTTGGTGGTAGGTTGCACGGTTTGCAACTTAGGCTACCAGCGTGTGTGTTTGGCATGTGCCAATGGCATGTGCGGAATGCCTTGGTGGTAGGTTGCACGATTTGCAAGTTAGGCTACCAGCGTGTGAGTTTGGCATGTGCCAACGGCATGTGCGGAATGCCTTGGTGGTAGGTTGCACGGTTTGCGAGTTAAGCTACCAGCGAGCATGTTGGCATGTGCCAATGGCACGTACGGCCATGTGGACCTAGTTGCAAGTCTTGCGAGCCTAGGGCGCTATATTTGGCGTGGGCCAAAGGCATAGCGGCTTGGAAATATGGCTTGTGACACGTGTTGGCATGTGCCAATGGCACGTGCGGCCATGTTGACCTAGTTGCAAGTCTTGCAAGCCTAGGGCGCTATATTTGGCGTGGGCCAAAGGTATAACGGCTTGGAAATATGGCTTGCGACACGTGTTGGCATGTGCCAATGGCACGTGCGGCCATGTTGACCTAGTTGCAAGTCTTGCAAGCCTAGGGCGCTATATTTGGCGTGGGCCATAGGCATAGCGGCTTGGAAATATGGCTTGCGACACGTGTTGGCATGTGCCAATGGCACGTGCGGCCATGTTGACCTAGTTGCAAGTCTTGCAAGCCTAGGGCGCTATATTTTGCGTGGGCCAAAGGCATAGCGTCTTGGAAATATGGCTTGCGACACGTGTTGGCATGTGCCAATGGCACGTGCGGCCATGTTGACCTAGTTGCAAGTCTTGCAAGCCTAGGGCGCTATATTTGGCGTGGGCCGAGGGCATAGCGGCTGGGAAATATGGCTTGCGACACGTGTTGGCATGTGCCAATGGCACGTGCGGCCATGTTGACCTAGTTGCTAGTCTTGCAAGCCTAGGGGCGCTATATTTGGCGTGGGCCAAAGGCATAACGACTTGGAAATATGGCTTGCGACACGTGTTGGCATGTGCCAATGACACGTGCGGCCATGTTGACCTAGTTGCAAGTCTTGCAAGCCTAGGGCGCTATATTTGGCGTGGGCCAAAGGCATAGCGGCTTGGAAATATGGCTTGCGACACGTGTTGGCATGTGCCAATGGCACGTGCGGCCATGTTGACCTAGTTGCAAGTCTTGCAAGCCTAGGGCGCTATATTTGGCGTGGGCCAAAGGCATAGCGGCTTGGAAATATGGCTTGCGACACGTGTTGGCATGTGCCAATGGCACGTGCGGCCATGTTGACCTAGTTGCAAGTCTTGCAAGCCTAGGGCGCTATATTTGGCGTGGGCCAAAGGCATAGCGACTTGGAAATATGGCTTGCGACACGTGTTGGCATGTGCCAATGGCACGTGCGGCCATGTTGACCTAGTTGCAAGTCTTGCAAGCCTAGGGCGCTATATTTGGCGTGGGCCAAAGGCATAGCGGCTTGGAAATATGGCTTGCGACACGTGTTGGCATGTGCCAATGGCACGTGCGGCCATGTTGACCTAGTTGCAAGTCTTGCAAGCCTAGGGCGCTATATTTGGCGTGGGCCAAAGGCATAGCGGCTTGGAAATATGGCTTGCGACACGTGTTGGCATGTGCCAATGGCACGTGCGGCCATGTTGACCTAGTTGCAAGTCTTGCAAGCCTAGGGCGCTATATTTGGCGTGGGCCAAAGGCATAGCGGCTTGGAAATATGGCTTGCGACACGTGTTGGCATGTGCCAATGGCACGTGCGGCCATGTTGACCTAGTTGCAAGTATTATAAGCCTAGGGCGCTATATTTGGCGTGGGCCAGAGGCATAGCGGCTTGGAAATATGGCTTGCGACACGTGTTGGCATGTGCCAATGGCACGTGCGGCCATGTTGACCTAGTTGCAAGTCTTGCAAGCCTAGGGCGCTATATTTGGCGTGGGCCAAAGGCATAGCGGCTGGAAATTTGGCATTGTTGCCATGGTGCACAGGGTGCGGCTTGGTTTGGCATTGTTGCCATGGTGCGCAGGGTGCGGCTTGGTTTGGCATTCTTGCCATGGTGCGCAGGGTGTGGCTTGGTTTGGCATTTTTTCCATGGTGCGCAGTATGCGTCTTGGTTTGGCATTGTTGCCATGGTGCGCATTATGCGGCTTGGTTTGGCATTGTTGCCATGGTGCGCAGTATGCGGCTTGGTTTGGCATTGTTGCCATGGTGCGCAGTATGCGGCTTGGTTTGGCATTGCTGCCATGATGCGCAGTATGCGGCTTGGTTTGGCATTGTTGCCATGGTGCGCAGTATGCGGCTTGGCTTGGCATTATTGCCATGGTGCGCAGGGTGCGGCTTGGTTTTGGAATTAGGGTTCTGTGTCGAAAACCCTAATCTGGTATTTTGAAAAATACCCCTATTAATTATTTACACCTGAGTTAAATGCTCTTAGTTATGTGTTGCGGGTAACACTAGGTCATGGGGTTTTACGATTTTACCCCTTGTTTAAAAACCACCATCAACAGCCGCCTTAACAGAAAAAGTTCCTTTCTTGTCTCCAAGGTAGATGAGCTGATCTTCTTGATCCGGAATTATAACAATCGACTCCAATAACGGGATCAGGACGGTAAGTTCAGAAATCTTTGCATCATACAACCTTCGTCTATGATTAAGACCAAGACCCCAATTAAAACCATCTTCATTAGTCTGATGAGCTTGAAGAATAGAAATATTTTTGGAAGTAGATAAATTGTAGAGATTAGGGCAGAGGGAGCAAATAGGACCATTAATACACCACTTATCTTCCCATAATCTAACTCTATTTCCTTTGCCAATCTTGAACTGACAAAGCTTGAAGAAATCCTCGGCAGTAGAATAAATGTTTCTCCATAAACTAACACCCCGCTTACCAATTGGCTTGTTGGTTCTCCACCCCAAATCAAAACACCATGCTTGTCCTTTACAACTCTAGACCACAACGCTTTTGGCTCATTACCAAGTCTCCACCACCACTTTTGGAGAAGAGAACGATTAAGATGCATTAATCTCCTTATACCAAGGCCACCAATCTTCAGGGGTTTGCAAACATTTCTCCAACCTACCCAATGGTGTTTCTTAGTTTCCATTGATTCATCCCATAAAAAATTCCTAATAACTTTTTCAATAGAGGCTATAACCTTAGACGGAGCCATGAACAAGGAAAAATAGTAGATGGGGATACTTTGAAGAACGCTTTTTATAAGAGTGAGCTTACCAGCCCTTGTTAAAGTTTTTCTCTTCCACGAGGCTAATCTCGCTTTACAAAGTTCCACGATCCGGTCCCATTTCGCAGTGGAATTTGCTTTATCCCCCAAAAGCATACCAAGGTATTGGGTAGGAAAACTATCGAAAGAACAACCCATAATATCAGCCATCCCCTCTAAATCCTGGACATTACCAACACCAAACAGATTACACTTAGAGAAGTTAGTCTGAAGACCCGAGATACACTGAAACCAAAGAAGAATATACTTCAAATTTCTAATTTGATCAATGCTTTCATCAAGGAAAACAAGCGTGTCGTCAGCGAATTGGAGATGGCAGACTTTAATTGCGTTAGTAGACGAAGAAGAATGAAAACCCCCCAACAACCCATCCATTTCAGCTTTGCAAAACATCATAGTCAAAACTTCTGAAACAAGAAGAAAAAGAAACGGAGATAAAGGATCACCTTGGCGTAAGCCTTTCTCCGATGTAAACTTACCAAAGGCAGAACCATTTATGAGAACAGAAAAGGGGACTCGTGCAATGCACCCATAAATCCATTTTTGCCATTTACGACCAAAACCCATTTTTTGCAGAACCTCTATAATGAAAGACCACTTGACGTTGTCGAAGGCCTTTTCCAGATCTATTTTACAAACAACTCCGGGGGAACCAAGTTTAAGTCTAGAATCAAGACATTCATTCGCGACCAGAATACTATCTAGGATTTGTCTACCTTTAACAAAAGCATATTGCTGGTTAGAGACGAGTTTAGGAAGCATTACCTTGAGTCTCTCGGCAAGAATCTTGGAGATAGCTTTGTAAATAGTGCTAGTTAAGCTTTGTAAATAGTACTGGTTACACTATATATTATCTATTGCGCGACAAACTATGAAGTGCTCACTGATGTGAGTGCAAATCTCAGATCACGAGCTATTTTCTGATTCATGATGAAATTTTAAAACAGAATGAGAGATTTGCTGCAAATCTATTTTAACGGGGTATTTCAAGTTTATAGTACTAGACATTTTAAGCCGATGACTCAGTTTTTGATCGCAACTTAGTAGGCAAGTTTACTTGTCGGAGTCTTGTTCCTCATTCATCACTCTCCATCATGCATTTTCGTCATCTCTCAAATCCTGATTCTGATTTGGGTAAGTTATTGCGAAACTTAAATACTCTGTGTAGATACTAAATACCGCAGACATGTTTAATATGCGAAGTACTGATTGTCAAGACGGCGCGAAGACCATTGCATATAGCTTATTAAGGATGACGCACTGGATGACGTCAGAAGAATCACGAGTAAAGTGTGACAATCATGCGAGGTTGTAAGATATGTGCGAAAAGAGTCAATGTAAGTGTGCGTTAACAACGCACGCCAGATCCAAAAATAAAGGTTTTATTAGCTGTCATCCACTATGTAAACCCCTATATAAGGGGATCGAGCGACCTTGCAAAGAGAGAAATCTTTTTGAGAGTTTAGACTTGGAATTTAGGAGAGAGTAAGATTGTTTGTTCTCCAAGTTAGAAGTCATCTATACACTTGTAATAATATTGAAGATTTTATGAATGAATGTAAGAAGTTTAAAATGATCACTTGAATTATTATTAGATTTCATTAAGAGTGTGGTTGTAGGATTTCCTGCAACTATATTTTGGCGCTAGAAATCAGCTCGGAATGATATACCGTGGTGGTGAAATACACATACAGATGCTTAATTGAACTTGTAATTCACGTTGAAATCACCACACTATGACGGTGACTCACTGCAATAACCAGGGTAAGGATCACAGGAAGTCTACATTAGAAGTGCCAAGCCCTTGCTTCACCCACCCACCCACCCAGGAAACAAGAAGACACCATAACCGGAGATCTCAACTCTTATTCATGTTGAACAAAAACCTCGACGTTCAAACATCTAACAGGTATTACACTTAAATGTTCAATTCATAACCATCAAACCCAAGATCAAATATCTGCATAGAATCTAAATTCTTCATAAAGCCACTACATAAATAAAAAAATTTCTTGATTCTAACAAGTACTAATTCAATACATTAAGATAAAAAATCTTACAACAACTAACAACAAATGACTGAAAATAACAGGTACTAATTTCTTATCAGTGGCCACAACTTTTTCTTGAAGCTGCAAGAACTCAAAGAGGGAACTTTATTAGTCGAAAAATTTAAAAACAAAAATAGAATCGATGATTTGCAATTGAATTATGTTTGTCATTGCAAATTGTTTGGTTACAATCAAGACTTTTACTTCAGAGTTTCCAAGAAAAAAAAATTACATAGATAGAGATCTGTGTCATGGAGCTTACATCCTTAATTAAAGATAAACAACCAAGAAAAATTAGAAACAGTGGACAAAGAAAGATATAAAAACCACAGGATATAGTAGGACACAAGGGTATATGTAATATATGGTTGGTGACCATGCTGCAGAGCAACATCAAAAAATAAGACGACCGCAATGTTTCTTAATGTTGAGAGGAAAAATCATCCAATCTATCATTTCCATTGATTAGCCTCTGGTTCCGACTTAATGTTGAGAGGAAAAATCATAGTGCATATTCCCAATAATCCATTTGAGAAGATAAAAATGAAAGAGGGCTTTCTTCTAGATTTTAAATCAGAGAAAGACGAAAACGGCGAAGTTGTAGTTTGAGATATGAAGTGAGTGTATTGTAAGCTTGTAGGCCTTCCTGGTTTATAAACAAAACCCTAAGGTGTGTGGTGTGCCCTTATCCTTATCAAGGATAAGAACAACAAGAGGCCTAGTAAATTAGCCCGCTGGACATATTCATATTAACGATTGACTTCTTTCGCATCCAAACAATGTCATCATGCTAGAATGTTTTTTGAGCATGTAATCTTAATCATCCATGCTTAATCGCTTGGCTAGCAAATCTGCTAATGTGATAATATGTTGTTGATCCAAAAGAAATACTAGTTGCTCAATTTCGGATTCTATACTTTGAAACAGGGAATGATAATATCATCAACGCAAGTTGATATTGCAGCTCAGTTGGACACGGAATTGGTGGTAAATACATGTGAGCTTATGGAAACCCAACCCTGATCAAGTGCATCACTTGATGGGAGCTCCTAACTACATGATATCTTATCATCTTGGTCTATAACCTGACCTAAACATTATATCGTCAATTAGAAGTTACCCAGTAGCCTTAGAGTATGCATTGTGCTCTAATATTTGCATTATAATCCATAATCTATCATTGTGAACTCAGAATAATGGCCTATTAGCCAAAGTTTATCTCATGGTCCAAAAATTTACTCAATGATCAAGATTTACATCGGGTAATATCCACCTTTAAAGTCGATTGTTGATTTTGTCCATGTGAACAAAAATCATTATGATCCAACATATGTTTTAGGAATCAAAATCTTTCCTGAGATCCAACATTACCGAAATGACCCAAAATCTGCCTCGAATCGAAAGTTGGATATGTGAGTCAGGTTCCAAAGTTGCTTAATGACTCGAAATAGCCGCAAGTGCTATCCGCGAAAGTAGATCAAGAAATTAGTCAACTGTCAACCCAAAAATTGAAGCATTGAACTACAAAATAATATCTAACAACATGGGTGAGTATACCCGATCTAATATGTCAGATTCCCTTAATGATCGTGCATGTGTTGAGGTTACAGGGTCAGTCAAGTGGTTACATCTAGTGGGTTTACGCAGAACTGGTGAAATACAAGAATGTTGAAGTAGGTTGGAGTTCTCAGTCTAGGATGGAGTTCTTACAATTTTGCTCAGTTGTATCTTTGTGGACCGAAAAGAAAACCTAAATATAACAATTAGTTTACTCCAAAAAGAGAGAGAATGTCTGCAACTGAAATTGAAAAACCTTGGTCTACTGATACCGGTAAACATCACCGGAAAATCCTTGGAGGTGGTCGTGGTACGATCATTAAGGGGGATACCTCTCCTCTATCCTTCACCATTGGAACTAAACTCTTTGAGCTTTGGGAGAACTCAAATACAAGGGTCAAACTAATCACCATCAAGGAATCAACTAAAGGAAAGAGATGGATAAACTCTTTCAGCAAGAATGGTGGTTGCTGGTTGGGATTGAAGGTAGAGGAAGCCTTGTGTTCTACTTTCGAAAGACAAACTTGGTCTTTCTCGGAAAGGTCAGAATGGTTTACTCTTTCTCGTGAGAAAAATACGAGAGGAGAATATCTTATGTTATCTATACCGGGATCATACCTAGTAAGCTACACCACACTTTCTTTCCTATGGGCAAGCTTAAACAAGGATGGCATGATCTCAGTTCCGCTTTGGATTCTTGCTGCAACTTTAAGAAGGAAACGACGACGAAAAAACCTCAAACGGAAGCTGCTTTTAAGACTAGTGGTCCTATCCCCAACTGTTGGAACAAAGCTCCTTGCCAATCATTTTCCTTAAATGAGTCTTCGTCTTTTAGCAAAATCAATTCTTTCTAAGAATCGGGATCTTGCCATTAAGGTCGAGGTAGGGGCATTAAATGTTGATTGGTCATAAGTAGGAGGTCAAGCTTCAACAACATTTGGCTATTAACTACTCCTTCAAAATTTGGCCTCTCACTCATAATGAGAGCATTTTCTTTGTTCACTCTCAGGAAGAAAAATTGACTATGCGCTATTGTCGAAATGGTGATTGAAGAAGTTTCCTTGTCCTTCTCGGCATGGTCATCCCCTTCCTGTCAAAACCAGTCACAGAAAAGCAATGCTTGGATCACAATCTTGGGTATCTCAGCAGATCTATGGAGCTTAGATTTATTCGTTACCATCGGTAAAGCTTGTGGGGGTCTAATGGCAATCAGCCATGAAACAAGATCAGGTGAAGTTTTATCTGAAATAAGACTCAAGGTTAAGGGCCCAATCGGAGAAAATCCTTGGACCATGGGCATATCTCTTAAGGATTACTGGGTTTCGGCTCAAATTTCCTTAGCTGATAAACAAGTTGAACATTCAACTGGTATCCACCGATGTTTACTCTTCGAACCGGAATCTTGCTCCGACTTCTCTGCTGGTGTAGATGGGAACCAGGTCAATCGTGTCGACTTGGGAGAGAGAAAACTCACTTATCACATCCCCTTTCACCAATCCCATCGGTGCCATTAATGCTCGTCCCTCTCCTCAACCACCTATCATTAATGTTGCTCACCGAGTCGAAATGACTCTTTTCCTATACCACCTACACTACACTACGGGAAAACAAGAATCTACAAATCGTAACTTCACAACTCGTATATTTAAGGTTGTGAAAGGTGGTATGTTTTACAACTTTTGTCAAACAAAGGTTGTCAAAGTATAAAAACGTCCAACTCTTAGGACCAAAGAGGAACAAAGAGTCGTGATGAGAATCAAAATCACAACGTTTTTGTGAAAAGAGTAGTGACCACCTTTAGACTTTAACAACTCATCTCGTTAAGGTAGTGAATAACTCTACGACAACACTTGTAAGGGTTGTTGAAGATAAAAAAATTACCTTTTGGAAAAATGGTGTTTGAGAGATTCGAACACAAGCCTACTAGGTGTTAGCACAATCCCTTAACCATTATTCCTTCCTCTCAATATTGGTAATTTTGTCCTATTTTTTTTATTATTACTATCACAACCCTTATAAGAGTTGTAAAAAAAAAAATGAAAAAAAGAATGAGGCTCAGGTGAGATGAGTTGAAATAAATGAAAAAAATGAAATTAAACCATATTACACGTATTGGAAATAAATGCAATAAATATTATGGAGACTGTGAAAATGACCAGAATACCCTTATCGAAAAAAATAAATTAAATATTACAGACTGTGAAAATGACCATATTACCCTTATTAGAAATAAGTGCAATAAATATTATGTAGACTGGGAAAAAATGACCATATTACCCTTATCTAAAATAAGTAAAGTAAATGTTATAGACTATGAAAATGACCATATTACCCTTATTGGAAAAAGTGCAATAAATATTACGCGGACTCTGAAAATGACCATAATACCCTTATAAAAATAGGTAAAGTAATGTTACAGACTGTGAAAATGACCACATTACCTTTATTGGAAATAAGTGCAATAAATGAAATCTGTCTTCATCTAACACACTATGAAAATGACCATATTACCCTTATTGAATATACACGCAATAAATATTATGGAGACTGTGAAAATGACCATATTACCCTTATTAGAAATAACTGCAATAAATAGTATGGAGACTGGGAAAATGACCATATTACCCTTATCGAAAATAAGTAAAGTAAATGTTACAGACTGTGAAAATGACCATATTACCCTTATTGGAAATACACGCAATGAATATTATGGAGACTGTGAAAATGACCATATTACCCTTATAAAAAAAAGTAGAATAAATATTACAGACTGTGAAAATGACCATAATAAAGGTAATATGGTCATTTTCACGATCTGTAATATTTACTCTACCTATTTCCGATAAGGGTAGTCCGGTCATTTTCGAAATCAACAATATTTACTTTACTTATTATCGATAAGGGTAGTCTGGTCATTTTCACATCTCCATAATATTTGTGACACTTTTTCCAATAAGGGTAATATGGTCATTTTCACAATCTATAATATTTACCTTATTTATTTTCAATAAGGGTAGTTTGGTCATTTTCACGATCTCCATAATATTTATTGCACTTATTTCCAATAAGGGTATTATGGTCATTTCACGACCCAATATTTACTTTACTGATTTTTGATAAGGGTAGTCTGGTCATTTTTCACGGTCTCCGTAATATTTATTGCACTTTTTCTAATAAGGGTAATATGGTCATTTTCACAGTCTGTAAGAATCACTTCACCTATTTCTGATAAGGGTAGTATAGTCATTTTCACAGTCTCCGTAATATTTTTGCACTTTTTCTAAAAAGGGTAATATGGTCATTTTCACAATCGGTAACATTTACTTTACTTATTTCCGATAAGGGTTGTATGGTCATTTTCACTGTCTCCATAGTATTTATTGCATTTTTTCCAATAAGGGTAATATAGTCGTTTTCACAGTATGTAAGAATTACTCTACCTATTTCCAATAAGGGTAATATGGGCATTTTCACAATCGGTAACATTTACTTTTCTTATTTCTGATAAGGGTAGTATGGTCAATTTCACTGCCCCCATAATATTTATTGCACTTTTTTCCAATAAGGGTAATATGGTCATTTTCACAATCAAGAACATTTACTTTAATTATTTACGATAAGGGTAGTCCGGAATAATGTTTCTGGAATATTCAAAAGGAATCTTACTCAGTAAATGGATGGATTTCATCGTTCTTATGAAATTTCGACTTATAGTAGTCCACCGATCGCCGTGTTTCGATCTCGGAGCTAAGGTTTGCATACGGTATGCCGAATAGGGTTGGTTTATTGTTTCGTGGAATATTCCAAAGGAATCTTACTTGTAAATGGATGGATTCATCGTTTTTACGAAAGTTCCGACTTATAGTAGTCCACTGACGGCCAGGTTTCGATTTCGGAGCCAAGGTATGCGTACATTATGCCAGAATATGGTTTGTTTAAGGTTTCGGGGATATTATGAAGGAATCTTACCTGTAAATGGATGGATCCATCGTTCTTACCAAGTTTCAGACTTATAGTATTCCACTCCCGGCCAGGTTTCGATCTTGGAGCCAAGGTATGCGTACATTATGCCAGAATACGGTTTGTTTAAGGTTTCGGGGATATTATGAAGGAATCTTACCTGTAGATGGATGGATTCATCGTTCTTATTAAATTTTGGACTTATAGTAGTCCACTGACGGCCAGGTTTCGATCTCGGAGCTAAGGTTTGCATACAATATGCCGAATAGGGTTGGTTTATTGTTTCGTGGAATATTCCAAAGGAATCTTACCGTAAATGGATGGATTCATCGTTCTTACGAAAGTTCCGACTTATAGTAGTCCACTGACGGCCAGGTTTCGATTTCGGAGCCAAGGTATGCGTACAATATGCCAGAATATGGTTTGTTTAAGGTTTCGGGGATATTATGAAGGAATCTTACCTGTAAATGGATGGATCCATCGTTCTTACCAAGTTTCAGACTTATAGTAGTCCACTCCCGGCCAGGTTTCGATCTTGGAGCCAAGGTATGCGTACATTATGCCGGGAATACGGTTTGTTTAAGGTTTCGGGGGATATTATGAAGGAATCTTACCTGTAAATGGATGGATCCATCGTTCTTACCAAGTTTCAGACTTATAGTAGTCCACTCCCGGCCATGTTTCGATCTTGGAGCCAAGGTATGCGTACATTATGCCAGAATATGGTTTGTTTAAGGTTTCGGGGATATTATGAAGGAATCTTACCTGTAAATGGATGGATGCATCGTTTTTATCAAGTTTCAGACTTATAGTAGTCCACTCCTAGGCTGTGTTTCGATCTCGGATCCAGGGTATGCATACAATATGTCAGAATAGGGTTTGTTTAAGGTTTCGGGGAATATTATAAAGGAATCTTACATGTAAATGGATGGATTCATCGTTCTTACCAAGTTTCCGACTTATAGTAGTCCACTCCCTGACATGTTTCGATCTCGAACCCAAGGTATGCGTACATTATGCCAGAATAGGGTTTGTTTAAGGTTTCGGGGATATTATGAAGGAATCTTACCTGTAAATGGATGGATGCATCATTTTTACCAAGTTTCAGACTTATAGTAGTCCAGTCCCGGCCAGGTTTCGATCTCGGAGCCACAGTATGCATACAATAGGCTATAATATGGTTTGTTTAAGGTTTTAGGGAATATTCTAAAGGAATCTTACATGTTAATGGATGGATCATCATTCTTACCAAGATTTCGACTTATAGTAGTCCACTCCCATCCAGGTTTCGATCTCGGAGCCAGTGTATGCATACAATATGCCAGGATAGGGTTTGTTTAAGGTTTCAGGGAATATTCTAAAGCAATCTTACCTGTAAATGGATGGATTCATCGTTCTTACCAAGTTTCCGACCTATAGTAGTCCACTCCCGGCCAGGTTTCGATCTCGGACCCAAGGTATGCGTACATTATGCCAGAATAGGGTTTGTATAAGGTTTCGGGGATATTATGAAGCAATCTTACCTGTAAATGGATGGATTCATCGTTTTTACCAAGTTTCAGACTTATAGTAGTCCACTCCCGGACAGGTTTCGATCTCGGACCCAAGGTACATTATGCCAGAATAGGTTTTGTTTAAGGTTTCAGAGAATATTCCATGGAATCTTACCTATGAATGGTTAGATTCATCGTTCTAACGAAGTTTCCGACTTATAATAGTCAACTCCCGGCCCGGGTTTCGAGCTCAGAGCCACTTTCTTTCTCGAAGTCGCTAGAAAAAGGTTTGTTTAAGGTTTCAAAGAATATTCCATGAAATCTTACCTATGAATGGTTAGATTCATCGTTCTAACGAAGTTTTCGAGTTATAGTAGTCAACTCCCGGCCAGGTTTCAAGCTCAGAGCCACTTTCTTTCCCGAAGTTGCCTGAAAATGGTTTGTTTAAGGTTTTGGAGAATATTCCGATAGAATCGACACTGAGCTTCTTGGTTCATAGTTTGTATGTCGTTATACCACATTTGAAGTTCGAACCGACACTGAGCTTCATATTTATCGATTTCAATGATGTGTCATGCTAAGTTTGAAGTATGAACCCTCCCGGAGCTTCTCGGTTCATAGTTTGTCTGTCGTTATACCATATTTGAAGTTCGAATCAATACCTAAGTTTCATATATATATATCGATTTCGGTGATGTATCCTTCTAAGTTTGAAGACAGAACCCTCCCAGAGCTTCTTGGTTCATAGTTTTTATGCCATTATACCACATTTGAAGTTCGAATCGACATTGAGATTCATATTTATCGATTTCGTTGATGTATCATGCTAAGTTTGGAGTCTGAAACCTCCCGGAGCTTCTTGGTTCATAGTTTTTATGCTTTTTGAATCTACGAGTGTGAACTAAAGCTACTTCATGACCTGTATGAATAGTCGAAATTTCTTCGTGACCTATGTAATTAGTCGAAATTCAAACCGGAAGCACAAAGAGAAAGCACAAAGAAACACACCAATTATCGAATTCACTTCTTATGAACCACATTCATTCTTATATATTTTTTGGATTTTTTTATATCAGAATGTCGATAACAATGTCCTAAATTTATTAATATTTTTTTTCGATTTTTTTTCATATCGAAAGTTGATAATGAAACCGAATACACGAGTTTGAACTAGCACAAAAAGAAACACACAAGTTTATGAATCCGTATGAGCATCTTAAAGTGAATCTACACCGTCCCATAATTTATGCAATCCGTATGACCTCCTTATCTACGGTCCATAGTATTTTGAACTTATCTACACAAAATGAGAGAGAGAGAAAACCTCTACTCATTCTCCCCCGCCTCTCATCTCCGTCTCTCTGCAAACCCTAATTTCTCCCCTTTCCCCACTCTAAACCTTCATCTTCTAACGCTTAATCAGCCTCAGAAACTCTAATTTCATAATCAATCTCCAGTTTCTTACTCAATTCCCTCTAAATTCTTACCCCAAAACCGTGTTCTGAAACTCTCATCGATCCTGAATCTCAATTTTATGAACTAAAATACAGCTTCTAGCCGGAAAAAAGGAAGAAAAACCTAGTGGTGCGGTGAATCGACACTAAATCTCTATCATTAACGTCTTCTTCTTCTTCGCTTTCTTCACTTAAATGAAATCTAGGATGTGTTTGTTCGGTTTAGAGAGATCTATGAGGCAGTCAAGAAACTGGAATTTTCTTGTTTATCATATCTTCTCGATTATCGTAAGCTTTACTCGTCTCGTTGTAAATTGCAATGAATTTTCTTCTAAATAATCCAAGCGAGAATTTGCTAATACTTGTTCTTCTTCGTATTGGTAGTCAAAGAAACTCAAATGGAGTTTCGGCAACAGCGAAGGAAATTGATCTCAAGTGGAGTTTGGGTGGAAGGGTAGATGAAATTAAACCTCAGGTTGATCCGATGTTGTGCTTCAGAAAACTTGAGGTAATTAATTCCTAATTAGTCTTTCCTTGGGGTTTTTAGAGTTTTACTCAAGTGTCAAATCGTTTCAGGAGATTATGGAGTTCATCAAGGTGATTATGGAATTCTTCAATCAAGACGTTATCGATACACTGAAGAATTCTGGTGGAATGAATGCACTCTTCGGTAGGGCGAATCTGTTATTTTCGCATTATAATGAGATTTGCCTATGAAATTGTGCTCAATTGTTGATTGTTGATTTGCTTGTGCAGAATACGAAAAGCTCCTACTTCTGAAAAACTTTACGATCTGATTTGAAACGTTATTTGATTTGCTTACACTTGTAAGAACGTGTTGAATATTTGGATCTTTTTGATTGTTTGGAACTTGTTGATTGTATTGACGAATGGCTACGAGATATGTGAAAGGTGCAATTGCTCAACATTTGAATACTCCTTGCATTTGCATTTTCATCCCATTCAACCTTTGTGTTATATCATATATGCCATATGTGCAGGAAAATATACCTACTCAAGAAGCTACATCAACCGAAAAGTACTTATTTAGCATCGTACTTTTCTTTTGAATCAAGAAATGTTAGGAATTTGTTTAAATTCGAAGAAATGTTGGTGCTGATGAATATCGGGTAATTTTCTGTAATTTCAACTTTTCTCTGTTGATTTCTTGTACAAAAACCATGGATTTTACGCTTTTGAATAGATTACTGTTA
Organism: Papaver armeniacum; assembly: GCA_023531295.1. Lineage (NCBI taxonomy): Eukaryota > Viridiplantae > Streptophyta > Magnoliopsida > Ranunculales > Papaveraceae > Papaver > Papaver armeniacum. The sequence continues at coordinate 162,242 of JAJJWW010002160.1, read as the reverse complement.
ATTGATAAAAAAAATTGAATTTGAATTGTATGTTGTAGATCTTTGTAAAGGATGTGTGGAAGGAATACACATGGTTTTTTTGAATTTGATAGTGGTAATTTTGATTGTTACACGTGCGGTTTAAGATTGAAATGTTGGGTTGCGAGGTGTATCTCGAAGTTGAAGTTGCGGTAGATGGTGATGTCCGTGTTCTTCTTTGTTGAAGTTCATTGAAATGGGTTAGATGAATGTTAGGTTTTACATGTTATGGAGCTGGTATTGGTGCTGATTGCAGCTGCAGTTAGGTGTTTGTTTTGGTGACCTTGTTGTGAGAGGTGTGTGCAAGGGTTAGATGCAGGCAAGAATTGTATGTATTGGAATGGCGCTATGTATTGGAATGATGTTGGTGATGAAGCAGATGTGGTTTGTGGAGGAGATGCAGATGTGGTTTGTGGTTGGAATGATGTTACATATGAGCCTCCCCCAATAAATGGTGTGACAAGGCTTCAAAAGAAGAAAAACAATGAAGAAGATGTTTAATCAGGTTTAATTATTTTTAGAACTCTTTTTTTCTTATCCCTCTATGCAGTCTTGTTGGAAAAATCTCATGCATAAACGTATCTTACTATATTACATGCTTTGCATAAGAAATATGGACCTGATGGTGTTGCTCAACAAGGAATGGAACTCTTTCAGATGACGCTAGAAATGATATTCGACCCATTACAAGGGGTGTACAAGGTCAATAACTACTTTAATTCTTGAAAATCATGATAGTTATGGCGTTCCTTTTTGGATCCTAGATTTGAGTTTGGTTTGATTTTGGTGGTGTTCTCGAATTGCAGGTAGAGAGATGGATGAGAGGTTGCAGGCTAGTAAAGGCAGTAGATGTATGTTAGGACAGGTACCAATTACAGTCTTTGAGATTATATGGCAGCAAGGTGCAATGGATGTTCTGCGAGAGAATGGTTAGGTCATGAAGGAGATGATGTGATGCGAGGTGGAGTTGATGTTGTTGTTTGTCGGGATGGTACGCACATGATTTTGCAAGTGATGCGGATGCAGATTTGGGGATGGTTGAGCCGAGAATGAGAATGGTCATGAATTATGAAAACTGGAGATGATGAGAGTCTGCTAGGTTGAGAAAGTGAAGATGGTGGGTGCTTATGTTGTGAAGGTGGTGGTCTCGAGTCATTGCGGGTGGACTGTGGAGTGAAAATGGAGGTGTTGGCGGCCTATCGTGTTCAAGGGTTACAACCTACGAGACAGGTGATAAGTTTGTGTGAGTGATGACGAAGAATATGAATCGGGCTGTGTGTTGCAGAAGCTACAACAATGATTTGAATTGAGACCGACAGAGATGGAGGTAGTTTCAATGAGTAATTGAATGGGATGTGTATGAACTAGATGTATGCTTAGGGTTGCAGTGTATGAAACTGAGCTGCAGGTGGCGGCGCAATTCTGGTGTTATTGTAATACATAGTTGAGCTGGTAGAAGCAAATTTGTGTATTGTGTTTCTGGTAAATAGATGGTTATTAAAATATTACAGATTTAATTTTGAATCTAAATTCTCAAAATTTAATTTTTTTTTTAAATCCAATATGTACCACAACTCATAATAAGAATTGTCAGTAAGTGACATACAACACTTCTCATAGTTGTCAACGAGTTGACATACAACCCTTCCCACAGTTGTCAAAGAATTGTCATACAATTCTAACCATTGTTGTCGACGAATGTGCTACAACCCAAACAAGTGTAGTGTATGAGTTATTTTCACAACCTAGGTAAGAGTTGTGTTAGGCATTAAGAGCGAATTTAGAAAGACTTTGACAACTGACAAAAGCATTGTACAAAACTAAACTACAACCATGTTTACGACTCTATCTGAAGAGTTGTAAAGAATTGAGGATCTTCTACAACCCCCCCCTTATGCAACCTATCGATAAACGTCGTCGTAGATGTATGACAACTCTTTTTGGGAGTAGTTGATCACTGTTTTTCCCGTAGTGCTACCAATTTCAAAACCTTTAAAACCTTCTCGTATCAACAAGGCCCATCTAGGCTACCTACCCAAAAACTCAATATCCATTCTAAAATAATCAATCCCTCTCTCAAGCCCATCTCCCTCTATCTCTATATCCACACCGAATTCACCAAACTCCCACCTTGTTTTTCCCGCAACCTCCCCCCCCAATTTCACTACCAGTCCCTTCCATTAACCTAACCCTTGAGGACGGTGAAATTCCTCCATCCCCTGATACCCCTTCATCCATCTCTCTCCCATCGGTGACCATAGTTCCTGTCTCTCCATCTCCCCTCCTGGATTCGGATTTTATGGATGATGCTTCAAGCTCCTTGTTACTTTCGAAGAATTCTACTGCTCTTTCTTCTAGTATCATCACCCCCAGTGATTCCTGCTTCTTGCGGCATCAAGAAGACCCTGTCAAACAGGCCAAAGCTGTGGAGTATCTAGAATACAAATTTGGAACTTTATTTGATATGACTAAAGGTATCTTAAGCCCTACAGGCATGGGATTCCCTGACAGCCGAGAGGAATACATGGCAATGGTAATGGAAGGTATTCAAATTCACTTAGATACCTTCAAAGATCAAATTAAGAAATCAGGCAACGAGGTAAACAATTAAGGTTTGTTCTGTTTGGGTTTTTCTGGGATTTTTTTCATGTTTAATTGCATCTCTTGGAATGTCAACAGTATCCGTAAGAGGAAACGCAGGGCAAGGGTTAGTCAATGCATCAAACTTTGGAAACCAGATTTGATAATACTTCAAGAAACAAGACTTGAACATTGTAATGATCGCATTGCGCATCATGTATGGGGGGGTTCCAATTGTGGCTGGGCAGCAATCAACTCGATTGGTTTCTCTGGAGGTATTCTTATTCTCTGGAATATCAATGTAATCGAAGTGCAAGATACTTCTCACGGTCTTTATTCAATTTCCCTGAAATGTAAAATGTACCTAGATGGATTCCTATGGGCTATATCAGGTATCTACGCACCTTGCGATGTCAATCTCAGAAAACTTTTGTGGAATGAACTCTCTTTAGTTCACACAACTTGGCAACTGCCCTGGTGTCTAGGAGGCGACTACAACGAAGTTCTTCGGATGTCTGAAAGGCAAGGATGCACTTCTATAACAAGGGGTATGAAATCCTTCATTAAATTTGTTGACAAAAATGAACTAGTGGATGTTCGGATGGGGGTCCTAAGCATACTTGGAAAGATCACAAAGACAATCGATAGATTTCTAATATCTCCTGGCTTCGATAATCATTACCCTAGTATCTCGGCTCAAGTCCTTGGAAGACCAATGTCTGATCATGCTCCTATAAAACTTAGTTGTGTGATTCAAGATTGGGGTCCTCCTCCGTGGCGCTTTGAACTCATGTGGCTTTATAAAACCAACTTGATCGATCTAATGAAGGGATGGTGGGAATCATATCATTTTAGAGGTTCAGCTGGATTTATTCTAGCTAAAAAGCTTCAGGCCTTGAAATATGATATTAAGAAATGGAATTTAAATGTTTTTGGCAATGTGGATAGGCAGCTTGAATCCACCGTAGCCGAAATAGCATTTTTGGATATTTTAGCCAGTCAAAATTCTCTTTCTACTCTACAAGCAATTAGAAGAACATGCTTAAAACAAGATTTTGAATCTCTCTCCGACAAGAAAGACATCATGATGCGCCAAAAATCTAGAATCACTTGGGATCTTCAGGGTGATAGAAATACTAAATTTTACCACAGAATCACCAAAGTCAGAAGGAGAAAAAATACCATACACTCTTTAAAAGTTAATGGTATTCCAACGGAAGATAAAGCTCAAATTAAGAACTCCATCACAGAGTTCTTTTCGAATTTGTTCAGGAAGAAGTCTACCCCTAGGCCTACCATTACCAATATGGATTTCAAATCTATCAATCAGACAGATGCAAGAAGTTTAGAAGCTCCTATTTCTGAACATGAATGTCTTCGTGCTTTGAAAGGCTTGGGTCAGGATAGGGCGCCAGGTCCCGATGGTTTCCAGGTAACAATAATAGTAAAGTGCTGGTTCTTCATGAAACAAGATATAATGAAGGTTGTTCAGGATTTCACGAAATGGGGAACAATCAATTGGCGACTGAAGAATACTTTTCTATCCTTGATTCCTAAAAAAGACACTATCGAAGAAGTGTCAGATTTTAGACCAATTGGGCTTATGGGGAGCGTCTTTAAAATGATTTCCAAAGTTTTAGCCGAAAGACTCAAAACTGTTCTGCCAACGGTCATCTCCAGTCAGCAATCAGCCTTTCTTAAAGGTCGTCAAATTCTTGACAGCGTGCTCATAGCGAATGAGTGCTTAGACTCTAGAATCAAGAGCGGTAAGCCTGGGGTGGTTTGCAAAATAGACTTCGCCAAAGCCTTCGACCATGTCTCGTGGGAATTTCTGGATGAAGTGCTCGCAAAAATGGGTTTTGATTCAATTTGGAGGAAGTGGATACAGGGATGCATCAACAACACTCATATCTCAGTTCTCATTAACGGTTCGGCTCATACCAAATTTATTTCAGGCAAAGGTTTAACCCAAGGTGATCCTCTTTCTCCTTTTTTGTTTTTGATTATCTCTGAAGCTTTGAATTTAATGTTCCAAATTGGTCATAACCGGGGCGGGATTGGAGGCTTTGAAATGAGCCCAAATGGATCTAAGATTAGTCACTTGCAGTTCGCAGACGACACCTTAGTCTTCTTAGACGATTCTCTAGATCAAATGAATTATCTCAGATATACGCTTTTAGGATTTGAAATGATATCGGGCCTTCATATCAATTTTTCTAAGTGTAGTATTTTCGGGGTCGCCGGTGCTTCTAACCTGGAACCATTGGCTGGGATGCTTGGGTGCAAACCAGAGTCTTTACCATCCATTTACTTAGGCTTGCCTCTTGGTGATTCTTCTAATGGAGAACAAAAATGGGACTCGGTAATTGAGAATGCAAAGATAGATTGCCTTCTTGGATTAGATCATGTCTAACAAAGGCAGGGAAACTTACTTTAATAAAAAGTGTTTTGAGTAGCATTCCAATTTACATGTTGTCACTTTTCATTGCTCCACCAAAAGTCATAGCCTGGATCGAAAGAATCATGAGAAATTTTTTATGGGATCCATCGGAAACTAAGAAAGGCATTCATCATGTGGGTTGGAAGATTTGTCGCACCCCTTTAAAAGCCGGCGGTTTAGGAATCAAATCTGTTAAAGGAATGAACAGATCGAGCTCTTCTATCCAAGTGGTGGTGGAGGTTTAACCATGAAAAATCCGCCCTTTGGAGATCATCTATTGTATCCAAACATGGGTCAGCTCACTTTGATAGAGAGACGAAAAAACTAGCAACTAACAGGGGCTGTGGAGTTTGGAAGGGTATCTATTCTCATTTATCTTACTTTAAACTCTATACCAAGCTTAATGTAGGGGACGGTTCCACAGTCCTTTTCTGGGAACACTTATGGGCAGGTGATATTCCATTTAAGGAGGCTTATCCGAACATCTATTCGATAGCTTCCACGAAAAATTGGTCAATTCAAAAATGTGCAGAGTTACTTAGCAATGGAGGCACTTGGAATTTGGGGTTAGATAGAAGATTGTCTCAGCTGCAAATCAATGAAGTCATTTCTCTTATTTCTTTGATAGAGAATGTTCTCACAAGTGAAGATGCAGATTCGATCTCTTGGAAGGTGGACAAATCTGGTCGTTTCTCGGTTAAATCAGCTTACTCGTACTTCATGAAGGAACAAGAACTGGAGGTAACTAATCTTAGCATCTGGTCCAGGTCTTGGCCACACAAGATAGGCTTCTTTCTATGGCAGGTTTATCACAAAAAATTAGCCACAATGGACAGCTTATACAAACGTGGTAAACTAATAGTAAATGGTTGTCCAATGTGTTGTAAAAGTGGAGAATCTGTATCCCATCTCCTCCTTCATTGTTCTTTCGCTACAGATGTTTGGAGGCACTTCATCTCTTATACGAAGAAATTATGGGTTGCGCCTAACTGCATTGATTTAATTATCAAGGGCTGGACAACAAAATTCACTTCTTCTACAGGCCAAATCCTTTGGAAAGTCCTCCCTGCAGCTATATGTTGGACTATATGGAATTGCAGGAACGACATAGTCTTTAATGATGGGGTTGCTGATCCGAATGTAGTCATAAAAAAAGTGAAGGTGCAAGCCTTCTTCTGGTGCCAAAACAATGAAACTCTTCAAGGACTTCACTTAGAGCAGACTATGGCCAATTGGGACCAATTTTTCGTCTAGCTTTGCTTTTAAGCTTCTTTTTCGGGACTGTGTAGCTCTGTTTTGATTCCTTTTTCTTAACTCTCTGCATTTGCCCCTTGGGTTGTATCCTTTGCTTATCCCTGATAAGCCTTATCAATATATTCTTACCTTTGCTGATCAAAAAAAAAAAGAACTTCAATGAGGCACAAGAGGGCCCCTGAATTAGCCCGCTGGACATATTCTAAAAACTGACTTCTCCGATTCATGTATTCAAACAATGCCTTCATAGTGAAGAGTTATTTGTGAAAAATATACCTATGTGATAAAACCCAAAATAATTCTTTTTTCTCCCAGGAATCACATGTGATAATATGTCCTTAACCTAACCAAACTATAAAGCATAATGGGAAACAAAATCACGTCAATTTCTCATACACAGTAAACAACTAGGACTTAGTTTTTCACTAATGTCTTCTCCTGTTGGTTTCATCTTTGCTTTTTTCTTTAGTTTTCTTTTAGTCTATCCTTTGTAGACTCTGTAAATTCTTCTCTTTTTAATATATGTCTCTCTTCCATTAAAAAAAATAAAATAATCAGGGATGGAGTCAGCAATGGGTCAAAAATAATTTTGTTCGGATATCCACAATCTTTTTTTCTTTTTCGAGCCACAGTTAAGCTATAGGAAGCCTACAAGATGGTCATTCGTTAGTTAAGATGTAGCGTGCGCGACCAATGAAGGAGTAAGAACAATGTTTATGAGCATATGTGTCGACCTTTTTGTTTAGTCCATGTGGAGGTAGTATACGGTCGTTCATTTGTTTGCGAAGATGATGCGACTTCATCTATTTTTGTACTTTAGTTTTTGCACTCATCAAAATGTCATAATTGTTGACATTTATATCGAAGGATTACAGCCTTCTAACCTAGGCATTTTTTTTTACTGGAAATGGTTTAAACTCTTGGTGGAGTGAATGTTAAAAAAAACAATATGGACATGCTAATTCAATAGCAAAAAAGTGAAGCTTAGCATCTTGTCCACAAGCTTATGCCACAGAAATTAGAAGCTGAGGCTCTTATGTTAAGCTGCAAGGATTCATGGGTGAGCAAAATTGCCAAATTTCACTAGCATTTTTTACAGTAATTCAACCAACAATCACTAACACACTTCCACCCAACAATGGTGGGAATTCCTTCCTATTCATGATTAAAGTAGTAATAGTACAACATCAATTCTTAATCAGGCTATCATAATCTCACTGCTAAATGTCCAATTCAGAAAGAATGCACCCAAGATCAAATATTTGCATGCAACCTTGAATCTTTATAAGAATAAAATGGAACAACATTTCTAAATTATAACCAAGTACATGTACTACTACTATTTTAAGAATAAAATCTAAGAGTAACAACAGATACCCAAAAATTAGAAGTTCAGGAAGACCATATCATATTACGCAATTGAATCTAAAAACTCAACCGATTTTTATTTAAGGTTAACTATAAAACCAAACTTAGTTACATAGATAGAGAATTCCCCTGGGTATTGAATGATGGTTTAAGGTTAACTATAAAATTAGAAGTTCAGGAAGACCATATCATATCTAACCAAGACACACTCTGAATAAAAGAAAAGAGCGACGATACCAAGCGACTGATGCAATAGAAGGATGGTTTTAGCTGAAATAAACATCAAATATGAGATCCAAATGTTTTTCTTCCTAAACACCCACTCCAGCCCTATCCTCTGTTCAAAGCGTTCCCTTTGTTGTTTCGGGCTTAGGGTCCCCTTTCAAATGCCCCAAAGCTGGAAACCGGTAATTCTCAGGTGAACTGTAGGCTGGTCCTGCACGTAGCTTAGAAATCAACAAATTTACTTTTGAGAGGAAAAATCATATTGCAGGTTGTTCATGATATAATTAGATATGAGGATGTGCTTCCCAGTAATCCATTCGATCAAAAATCAAAGTGAAAGAGCTTTTTCCAAATTTAAGAGATAGAGAGGAGATGAAAATGGCGCACTTTGAGTTAGATAGATTAGAGAGGTTAGCTTCTTTATATATGAAACCCTAAAGTGTGCCCCTTATCCTTATAAAGGGTATGAAATTTCAATACAGCACAACAAGAGGCCCGCAGAATTAGCCCAATCCAATAATAATCCATGCCATGCCACGCCATGCCCCCTTGTATCTCTCCACAGACAACTTCTAATCTTAATTTGACGGTTCAACTTCTAATCTTAATTTGACGGTTTAGGACTTTTCATGTTCAGCTGCATCACAATGAACCTTTGCAACATAAGTAAATGCTTTCAAAATCCCACATTACGTTTTTCATTTTCTTCTCATCAACCGGAAAGTCTGAGTGAGTGAGTACCCCATCTGATATGATGCCCTTAATTGTTCTCTCCTACATTCTTCGGATCAGTGCATGCTTATGTGCTGAGCTTACATGGTAAGTCGGGGGTTAAGAGAGGGTTTACATGCAACTCTGGTGAAATAAAGGAATGTTGAAGTTGGTAGGAGTTGTGTCATTCTACCTTATAGCCAACATCCACAGAATGTTAATTCTTGCTGAGAAAGCATTTGAACCTTTGCTATGTGTTCCTCATGATCTTTATGCCAACTTGAAGTACAGTAATGGAGGATTTCATCTCTGGCTTTGGGTAGTCGGTAAAGTAGTAGATACTTAGAAATATTACGTGTGCCTGCCATGAGTTTGGTTAAGATCCTTCACATTATAGGAACAAAGAAGACATTTATTTCATGCAAGTCTGACTCGGAATAGAAATAGTTTGACTTGTCCTCTTCAAAGCACATTTGGAATAGAGGGATGGATAAAGCTGATGCCTTACTTCTCCAATCTCCAAATATACCTTTGAGAATGGAGGTGTCCAAATTTTCATACATGGGAGATTCTCATGGAAGGATGAGCGAGGGCGAAGAAATCCATCAAAAGAATTCATTTTTGTTGAAAGGAGGTATTTGTTTTACTTGAGTAATTCAGGACCAACCAAACCAAAGATCAAACATCTAAATGTGATCTCAAATCTCAATAAGACTAAAACATAATGAAATCTAACAATAATAGCAGATGCCTGAATTTGGAGCTAGATCCAAGAAGATTGTAGCCACTTACTTAGATAGAGTAATGCATTTTTGATTGGAAAAATTAGAAACAACCGGAGGATCGTTGATATGAAAATTTAAATCTGGTAACTCAAAAGCTTTAAAATATTGAAAAAAATTCCAAATATCCGACTATTTCTAGCTTGAAAATGGTTTGGTTACCATACATAGTTTATGAAGCGAAAAAAAAAAAAATTAGTTACTTGGACAATTCCACTGAGATTCACAAAGTGGCCAGCTTCCTACCATATATTTAATAAACCGACCAAGATTTTAAAATCTTTTATAAACTGGCCTTTCCGTTAGATTTCACAGCTGGACCCACCAAACTGGTCAACAAAGTTGATTTAGTCAATTATTTTACTGGAATTACCACCATATCCTTATAAAAAACCCTAAGCAAAAGAACTCCTCTTCCCCATCTCACTATCTTCTTCGTTCTGCCTCATTTTCTTCTTCAAGTCACAAATTAATACATCAATAAGAATAATCGGAGAAATCAAAGAAAAAGAGATCAAAGAAACTGTTGAAGTTTTGCGGTTAGAATTATACGACCACCATGATTTTCATCATAACCCAATGCAAGCTTTCAAGAACAATTCAACGCTAGTTGCCGGCATATGTTTCATGATTTTCATCATAACCCAATTGTTTATGGGTAAAAATCGTTTCTGCCGATTTCGGTAAATTCGGTAGGTGAGTGAGAAACTGGTTCAAACCCTAAACAAATGTGCTGCACGTGAGCACTTTATAGATTCGAGAGATCAATCTGTACAAGTCCGGCCTAAACCAAGAAATGGCCGTTCCACTTGCTTCGGTCACAAAGTGGAGGAGAAGGGTTGATTTGGGAGGGAAGCAAAGAAAGGTGTTGAGGAGAGTAGTATCTCGATTTGTATCGAAAGTGAAAGCTTACGAAGCTTGCAAGAGATGAAAGCTTTTGGGAGAGCTTGCAAAGTTGCCTTCCGAGAGTGTAGTATTTTTCTCCGACCGAGACTTGTTGTCCGGTGGAAATAGGTAAGACCTATTTATACAAGTCGAGATTAAACGTGCCACGGCATCATGAAGGAAGAGAGTAAAGGGTGAAATAATGGGAGGAGGTGGTAACCGCATGGTTTAATGGGTGAAAACGTTTTTCACCATTATTTCCTCTTTTATTTGACCGCTTTATTCCTTTTCACGCTTTCTTAATGTGAGCGTAGTGTACGCCGCATCTTTGTGACCGCCAAACCAAAACCCTAAAGAAGCATCCCCAGTTTGTGTTGATGTCTCGAGTGTTGGTTGCATCTTGAGTGCAAGTGGCGCTGCTAGTGGCGTGTGTGGCATGTGCCAATGGCATATGCGGAATGCCTTGGTGGTAGGTTGCACGGTTTGCAAGTTAGGCTACCAGCGTGTGTGTTTGGCATGTGCCAATGGCATGTGCGGAATGCCTTGGTGGTAGGTTGCACGGTTTTGCAAGTTAGGCTACCAGCGTGTGTGTTTGGCATGTGCCAATGGCATGTGCGGAATGCCTTGGTGGTATGTTGCACGGTTTGCAAGTTAGGCTACCAGCGTGTGTGTTTGGCATGTTCCAATGGCATGTGCGGAATGCCTTGGTGGTAGGTTGCACGGTTTGCAAGTTAGGCTACCAGCGAGCATGTTGGCATGTGCCAATGGCACGTACGGCCATGTTGACCTAGTTGCAAGTCTTGCGAGCCTAGGGCGCTATATTTGGCGTGGGCCAATGGCATAGCGGCTTGGAAACATGGCTTGCGATACGTGTTGGCATGTGCCAATGGCACGTACGGCCATGTTGACCTAGTTGCAAGTCTTGCAAGCCGAGGGCGCTATATTTGGCGTGGGCCAATGGCATAGCGGCTTGGAAAATATGGCTTGCGACACGTGTTGGCATGTGCCAATGGCACGTGCGGCCATGTTGACCTAGTTGCAAGTCTTGCAAGCCTAGGGCGCTATATTTGGCGTGGGCCAAAGGCATAGCGGTTTGGAAATATGGCTTGCGACACGTGTTGGCATGTGCCAATGGCACGTGCGGCCATGTTGACCTAGTTGCAAGTCTTGCAAGCCTAGGGCGCTATATTTGGCGTGGGCCAAAGGCATAGCGGCTTGGAAATATGGTTTGCGATACGTGTTGGCATGTGCCAATGGCACGTACGGCCATGTTGACCAAGTTGCAAGTCTTGCAAGCCTTGGGCGCTATATTTGGCGTGGGCCAAAGGCATAGCGGCTTGGAAATATGGCTTGCGACACGTGTTGGAATGTGCCAATAGCACGTGCGGCCATGTTGACCTAGTTGCAAGTCTTGCAAGCCTAGGGCGCTATATTTGGCGTGGGCCAAAGGCATAGCGGCTTGGAAATATGGCTTGCGACACGTGTTGGCATGTGCCAATAGCACGTGCGGCCATGTTGACCTAGTTGCAAGTCTTGCAAGCCCTAGGGCGCTATATTTGGCATGGGCCAAAGGCATAGCGGCTTGGCATTGCCGCCATGGTGCATTGTTGCGGTGCGCGGGCGTGCGGTTTGATTTGGCATTGCTGCCATGGTGCGCAGATGGCACGCAATGCGGCTTGGTTTGGCATTGTTTGCCATGGTGCACAGTGCGGCTTGGTTTTGGAATTAGGTCGTTGCGGCTGTTGAAAACCCAATGGTCTGGTATTTTGAAAAAATACCCCTATTAATTATTTACACCTGAGTTCAATGCTCTTAGTTAATGTGTTGCGGGTAACACTAGGTCATGGGGTTTTACGATTTTACCCCTTGTCTAAAAACCACCATCAACATTAAGTCCCCCCGCTTAGCTCTGGAACAGGGGGCTTTGTTGCGAGGTAAGCATAAGATGGTGACAAACTATTAACAAGAAAACGTAAGGAAAATTGAAGGAGGCTTGTCGACCTTTTATAAATAGGATTTGGAATCTTTGCCTCTCGGTAGTTTTGCACAAATCGGGAGGTTGAAAGCACAATTGGTGGGCCGGTGCGGCCTTGGGCGACGTTGGGAAGTTGGCATGAGTTGGGAAACTGAGTGTGCTAGCTGGTGGGACCGGCGCAAAGTGTAGAAGCAGTGTGTGCTTGCAGGTCGGCGCAATTGGTGAGGCCGGTGCAGCTTGGGCGACATTGGGAGGTTGGCGTGAATGGGGAAACTGAGTGTGCTAGCTGGTGGGGCCGGCGCAAAGTGTAGAAACCGTGCGTGCTTGCAGGGGTGACTTGGGCGGCCATTGGGAGGTCGGCGCAATTGGTGGGGCCGGTCCAACTTGGAAACCATGCTTGCAGGCGTGACTTGGGCGACATTGGGCATTCGCACCCTTTGTGGGCCCGTTTCTTACACGCGTGATTTTGGTAAAAGGGAAATCCTTCCCTATTTCAAAGTCTTTACGCCTATATATACATAAAGCCCCTTTCTCCCCATCCTGCGCTTTATTCTTTCCTCTTTTCATACTAGCGGCAAAGAGAAACCGGATTCCAGGTATGTCTTCGAGTACTTTTCTCTCTTTTCTTTTTTTTTTCTTTTCACGTAGGTGTAAACCTTAAGAGTAGGCGCGTTTCCACAATCCTTGCGTATGATTTCTTGGCGTGCCTCTTGTAGAAAATATTGTATGTATGCAACCAAGGGAAGTACTGCACATATTGTTTGAACTCGTGGGAAATATTGCATATATGAATTTTCGGTCCTGAAAGAAATATTTGAACCCTGAAGAAAATACTGCGTGTGTATTTTGAACCCGTAGAGGATGCTCCGTATATAATTCTGAACCCGAAGAACAATACTGTAGGCATATTTGAGCCCGTAAGAAACACTGCATGTGTATTTCGAACCCGTAGAGAACCCTGTATGAATCCCGAAGAAGAATACTGTGTATATGCTTCATATGACTTCGAACCCGCAGGAAATATTGTATATATGATTTTTGCTTCTTGAAAGAAGTACCACGCGCGCAGTTTTGAACCAATAGAAAAATGCTCCATATATATTTTTGAACCCGAAGAAGGATACTCGTAGACACACTTGTACCCGTATAGAATGCACGCGTATATAGTCTCGAACCCAAGAAAATACTCACGTATATAGTCTTGACCTCGAATAAAATACGTCCTCTTACCCCTTTCTTTTTTTTTTTTTTTTGGGTACGATTATGTGTCAGGGAGATAACTTCGCCTTTCTCCGTTTGTTTTGTGCAGATATCTTATTACCAAATTGTTATGAAGGAATTCGATAAGATGTTACTCGAACCAAATTTCACTTCGTCGAAGGATGCTCATAATTCCAAGCCAAACATAGATGATGAATTCTTCACTAGAGCCCTCGCCCCTCTCGGAAGAATCACCCAGTTTCGTGCCAATTTTGCTAACTGGTGGTGAGGATGACAGAAGACACGTTCGGTTCGCCCAGAGAGCACCATTCGGTTGTCTTCATAAAGGGGTATATTCCTCTTCCAACATTGACTTCAGGATGTTTCAAAGTCCATTGCGTTCTTTTGACAGATGGGTTGAGTTCATGGTGAGCAAGGAGCATATAAATACCAACTTGACTCGAGCGCAGGTCATTGATGCTGTCAAGACTTCAAGAAATCTCCAGTTAGGAAGGACATCCTAGGCTTGGTTGCTTTCATCTCCGGATGGTGTTCGGACACCCATACAATCATATGTAGATGGGGTGAGATAACTTTCTCCTTGGAGAGTGTGGCTCTCTTGTTGAATCTTCCAAGAATCGGGAATCTTAGAATCCAATTATCTCGAAAGTGAGGTGAAGATGCGGGATGACCCGCCGCTATGTTGGGGGATTTTGCTCGGAAAGACTCCATTGCAAAGTCGAAGGATTCTCCCCGGAGAGAGGATGAAAAGTGCCCTTACGGTTGGTGGATATCTCAATGGTTTCCGGACGAGTTGGAGCCTGAACAGAAAAGCAGTGATCTTCATGTCGCAGCATTTTGGCTCTCTGGTTGTCCAGAGACATTTTTGATGACGGTTCTGGCAAGAAAGGAATAAGACCGGAGTTGTTAGAGATTGCTGTGAAGTTGGCAAAGGGTGAAGTTTTTCCCATTGGCAAGTTGTTCCTTGGTTCCCTGTATGTGCATCTGGATCACCTAGTTGCGAACATGCAAGTTTTGAATGGTTTCATGAAAGTGGATTCATATGTGCACGTTGCTTTTCTGCAAGTCTGGCTATGGGAGCACTTCGAGAAGTATGCTCCGAAACCGCTTCCTTCGCTTCCCGTGAGTTGGGGGGGCTCTCGAATTCTTCGATAGGTGAACAGGCGCCCAAGAGTTGGCGTGAGCTTGGTTAGTTTTCTTGATAAGTTGCATGAAATCAATTTTCGTCCATGGGGGCCGGTCCATAAGTCAGTGACTCAAATTGAAACCTTTGCTTCTGCTCCGCTCACGTCTTTGTCTTCCGATAACGATTTGAGTGTTGGTGAAAACCTGTTCATTCGTAGCTCGCTCGCCTGGTTATATACCGTCTTTCTTCGTGGGGTCTTTCCAGATAGCTGCTTATAATATTGACCGTGCTGCTCGTCACATGGGTTTCGATCAAGGGATGCCTCTTGTTTACCGGTCGGTGATCCCTAATGATTCATTGCGTGTCGCCCTTGACGCCAGTGCCCTTGAGCCGGGTATCCGTCTTCCCTTCTTTCAAATGGGAAGAGTAACTTCGACGACCTTCGGCTATAATGAGTTTTGGTGCGACGAGTTTATTATGATCCGAGATTTTGTGAATAACGTGGTGGAAAACGTTCGTTGCAAACCTTCCCCAGCAGTTTTGAAGAAGTATCCAATGTTGAGAGATCTCAAGCAAAAGTTGCCTAGCAATTCGGAAAGTCCCCAGGCCAAAGAACGGAGAACGAAGAATCGTGCTGACGGGTTTCGGACGGTTTCACAAGATCCTCCCACGGCTCTTGTGTCTTTCAGTTCTTCCAATAACCAAGTATGTGTCGCCTCTTCATTGGTTTGTCTCAAAACACGTGAATTTCGGGTGAGAACATGTGTCTTGTTTCCTTCAGGGCTTCGGTAGTGTTAATGCTTTCCCTGCCCTTGCACGTTGCCAGGAGACGGCAGTTTCTTCAAAGAATTCCTGCGGCACTGAGCCTACTCATAGCGGCGATGAGTCAGAGAAAGAAGAAAGTTCAACAAGTGAGAGTGATTCCTCCGGCAAAGACCGGTTCTTCTTCTAGAAGTGGTTCGGTGAGTTTCGCGCTTCTTTTCTTTCTTCCTCTTCTGTTTCTTCTTTTGAAAAATGTCTAACTCAAGTTTGCAGGAGGAATCCGGTTCGGAGGACGATTCTGGGGTGGAGTCACACGAAAACTTGCCTTTGGTGACCACCGCCGGTGACTTGGAGATGGGAGTTAGCCAATTGCCGGGCACATGACGTGGTTCAAACGGTGGATGATTCTCTCGATGGTTGTAGCCGACATGGAAGAAGACCCTTTGCGAGTCGTGAGGCCACTTGCAGGCGCCATTTTGATCCCCCGTACCGGTTCCTTATCCGTGTCATGTGTCTTTGTTGGCGGCTTTAGCGTGCCGGCTAAGCATGAGGTGTTGTACACTTAATCTAGGAGAAGCACGGACATATGGCTACAACCAAGAAAGTCACTAGTCGATTTACGCTGGTTAAGCGTGTGGAAGAGGCTTTATCTTCCATCGAGGATATGCGTGAGGTGACCTGGTCACACCGTTCTCGAAGACGTTATTGCCGACGGGAGCACCATCGCGACGTGTGCGTAGAAAATGAGTTCAACACTTCGTGGTTTGTCGATGGCCTTGCTGAGATCCAAAAGTTGGAAGATGCAAAGAATCAAAAGCCTTTCCGCCGAGGAGATTGCCCGACAGGAGATGGAACTCGAAAAGCTTTCCAAGATGTTGACTATGAAGAGAGCGGCTCTTGAAGACGCAAAGTTGACTTTCTCCAAGAAGAGCAGACTTCTGTTGGACGATTTTCCTTGAACGTTTCTCTGTCAAACTTTCATTTAGGTTCTTTTTTTTTTGAAAGACATATTGGATGTCTGGTTCAAAACTTGACCTTTGATAGACAGCTGGTAGTTTTTTAGGGTATTGGATTATTTCTGGGATGAATGGTTTTGATAATATGACTCTAATTATGTTTTGGGAAAAGAATATTGCTTTTATGAAAGTGTGTGCTAGCAATAGGCACAAGACTCAGTAGTATGACGGTTTTACTAAGAACCTAAAAATAGATTGTATATCTTGACCAGTCTGAATTTACTCACTTCATAGGTTTTGCGAACACGCCCCTCTCCATATAAAAGGTGGTTTTGATGGCGGTTTCTGCTGGTAGCATCGCTTGACAAGTCCCCAATCGCTGGTAGCATCTTCGGCGATTGAGTAATATCATCTTGACAAGTCCCCGCTTTTCTTGTGTAGTTTTTACAACTAGTAACCGGGTCGTCTGGTAGTTGAGTTGGATTGAGTCGCCTCCCCTACCATCTTGACATCTGGGTCGAAGAACGAGATCGACAATCTGATATTGTAGCCGATAGATCAATCCTCCCGCTGTGGTCGCCAATTGTTTATGGGTAAAAATCGTTTCTGCCGATTTTGATAAATTCGGTAGGTGAGTGAGAAACTGGTTCAAACCCTAAACAAATGTGCTGCACGTGAGCACTTTATAGATTCGAGAGATCAATGCAGCACAAGTCCTACCTAAACCAAGAAATGGTGTTCCAGACTTGCTTGGTCACAAAGTGGAGGAGAAGGGTTGATTTGGGGAGGGAAGCAAAGAAAGGTGTTGAGGAGAGTAGTATCTCGACTTGTATCGAAAGTGAAAGCTTAGGAAGCTTGCAAGAGATGAAAGCTTTTGGGAGAGCTTGCAAAGTTGCCTTTCGAGAGTGTAGTATTTTTCTCCCGACCGAGACTTGTTGTCCGGTGGAAATAGGTAAGACCTATTTATACAAGTCGAGATTGAAACGTACCACCTCCTCATGAAGGAAGAGAGTAAAGGGTGAAATAATGGGAGGAGGTGGTAACCGCATGGTTTAATGGGTGAAAACGTTTTTCACCATTATTTCCTCTTTTATTTGACCGCTTTATTCCTTTTCACGCTTTCTTAATGTGAGCGTCGTGTGGTAGTGCATCTTTGACCGCCAAACCAAAACCCTAAAGAACCATCCCCGGTTTGTGTTGATGTCTCGAGTGTTGGTTGCATCTTGAGGGCAAATGGCGCTGCTAGTGGCGCGTGTGGCATGTGCCAATGGCATGTGCGGAATGCCTTGGTGGTAGGTTGCACGGTTTGCAAGTTAGGCTAGCAGCGTGTGTGTTTGGCATGTGCCAATGGCATGTGCGGAATGCCTTGGTGGTAGGTTGCACGGTTTACAAGTTAGGCTACCAGCGTGTGTGTTTGGAATGTGCCAATGGCATGTGCGGAATGCCTTGGTGGTAGGTTGCACGGTTTGCAAGTTAGGCTACCAGCGTGTGTGTTTGGCATGTGCCAATGGCATGTGCGGAATGCCTTGGTGGTTGGTTGCACGGTTTGCAAGTTAGGCTACCAGCGAGCATGTTGGCATGTGCCAATGGCACGTACGGCCATGTTGACCTAGTTGCAAGTCTTGCGAGCCTAGGGCGCTATATTTGGCATGGGCCAATGGCATAAACATGGCTTGGAAACATGGCTTGCGATACGTGTTGGCATGTGCCAGTCTTGGCACGCTATATTTGGCGGCCATGTTGACCTAAAATATGGCTTGCGAAGTCTTGGCAAGCCTAGGGCGCTATATTTGGCGTGGGCCAAAGGCATAGCGGGAAATATGGCTTGCGAAAATATGTGCCAATTGCGACAGTTGCAAGTCTTGCAAGCCTTGGCATGTGGGCCAAAGGCATGTTGCCAACGTGTTGCATGTGCCAATGGCACGTACGGCCATGTTGACCTAGTTGCAAGTCTTGCAAGCCTAGGGCGCTATATTTGGCGTGGGCCAAAGGCATAAATATGGCGGCTTGGAAATATGGCTTTGACCTAGTTGCAAGACACGTGTTGGCATGTGCCAATGGCATGTGCCAATGCGGCCATGTTGACCTAGTTGCAAGTCTTGCAAGCCTAGGGCGCTATATTTGGCGTGGGCCAAAGGCATAGTGGCTTGGCATTGCTGCCATGGTGCACGGGTGCGGCTTGGTTTGGCATTGTTGCCATGGTGCGCGAGGGTGCGGCTTGGTTTGGCATTATTGCCATGGCGCGCGAAGATGCGGCTTGGTTTGGCATTGTTGCCATGGTGCGCAAAGATGCGGCTTGGTTTGGCATTGTTGCCATGGTGCGCAGGGTGCGGCTTGGTTTGGCATTGTTGCCATGGTGCGCAGTATGCGGCTTGGTTTGGCATTGTTGCCATGGCGCGCAGTATGCGGCTTGGTTCGGCATTGTTGCCATGGTGCGCAGGGTGCGGCTTGGTGCGGCTTGATTTGGCATTGTTGCCATGGTGCGCAGTATGCGGCTTGGTTTGGCATTGCTGCCATGGTGCGCAGTATGCGGATTGGTTTGGCATTGTTGCCATGGTGCGCGGTGCGGCTTGATTTGGCATTGCTGCCATGGTGCGCAAGATGCGGCTTGGTTTGGCATTGCTTTGCCATGGTGCGCGAGGGTGCGGCTTGGTTTTGGAATTAGGGTTACGTATTTGAAAACCCTAATCTGGTATTTTGAAAAAATACCCCTATTAATTATTTACACTTGAGTTCAATGCTCTTAGTTAATGTGTTGCGGGTAACACTAGGTCATGGGGTTTTACGATTTTACCCCTTGTCTAAAAACCACCATCAACACCAATATAATTTTTGGGGTCAAGTTTTAGGGCTCGAGCTTAATATGTGAAAAGAAGAAGCTGAGGCAAACTTCTCGTCATTAAAATCAATGGGATGGTTTACACTCGATAGGAACTCGAATTCACTCATTCTCCTTGTGTAATTAATACCAAGTCTGATTTTTTTAATGTAGTTTCATTTCATGATGTGAACATCATAAATTGGTAGATCACAAAACCGGGTCATTTGTATTGGAGTCCCAGACGGTTTTTGTATCATATAATTAATTCAATTTCGTGCATATCTTTGGATCTGCTGAACAATATTTAGAAATTTCAATTTCATTTTTTTTTTAAACGGATTAATACAATAGGATTCGCAAATTAGTTTAGATTTTGGGTGGGAAACATATTAAATCTGTAATTGGTGATGGTGGTGTCAGATTATTGGTTTATGTATCTTGTATGTTTTCCTAATTTGGTTGTAATTTTCTTTTCGTTGGGCTGATTCGATAATCGCCATTAAAGAGCTTATAAAAGAGTTCATCTTTGGCACATAATTGGGGTGAGCAGTGATGAATATGGGGATTTTTTCTAGTCAATTTTGAAACTAGGGTTCTTATTTGGGAAGAACACGAGCAACTGGGTTTTAATTTTTCTGGGCGTGTTTAAAATTTCAGGGGTTTTTGGGTCTTTCACTACATAGGATAACTGCCACCTCTATGCTTAACTGATTTTACCCGTTTTTTGAATAAAACGGGATGGAAAATGTCAAATTCGGCCATTTTATATAAAGATTTGAAAAAACGGTCATTTTTTTAAATATAGTACAAAAATTTGGCTACTTTATTAAAAAGCTCTTAAAAAATGAAAAGAGAAACTTTTGTTACATAGATAGAGAATCCCACTGAGATTCATGTCAACCAGCCAGATCAGAACTACTGAGACGAGACAGGAGAGCATGGGATTTATGCAATAGATGGTGGTTGCCAAATTGAAGTCCCTGAAACATACAAAGATCAGCTGACACTTTTCTTCTTTAATGTGGAAGGCACGAACCCATCTATCATTTGATTTCATTATCCACTAATTCCCCGTTAATCTTCAGCGGATCCGACATACTATTGAGAGGAAAAATCATAGTGCAGGTAGTTCTAGATAGATCTGAGGATATTCTTCCCAGTAATCCATTCCTTAACCAGAGCAAATCAAAATGAAAGAATTTCTTCTGGATTTTAAAGTTAAAGATTCTAAACAGAGAGTAGAGCAAATGGCGAAGTTGTAGCTAGTTTAGATCAATGAGATTGAGAAAGAGGTAGTTGGTTTATAAATGAAACCCTAAAGTGTGTGGCGATGGCCGAAGGGTAACAACTTTTATTGGAGAACAGCAAGAGGCCCGCAGTATTAGCCCACCTGAAATAATCCAATAGTGACTTTTACCCCTTTACTTTTTGAATTTCATAACTGGGTAGCTAATATCTTCGGGGGTTATGTGGATGCAGACTTCGCAGATGATGTAGATAAAAGGCGAAGTACGACCGGTTATATGTTTATACTATGGGGTGAGCTGTAGTGAGTTGGAACTCACGGTTACAGAAGTTGGTGACATTATCTACTACGGAAGCGGAGTACGTAGCAGTGATAGAAGCGAGAAAGGAGATGATTTGGTTACAAGGATTATTAGATGAGTTTGGCAAGGAACAAGGAGATAGTGTTACATTTTTACCGGCACCAAAGTGCTATACATTTAGCCAAGAACTAAGCCTATCATGCTAGGAAGAAGCATATAGATATCCGTTATCATTTCATTCGGGATCTCTTGGAAGAAGCAGAGTTGAAGCTCGAGAAGATTCTTGGTTCAAAGAATCCGGCGGATATGTTTACCAAGGGAGTTACATCCGACAAGCTAAAGCTCTGCAAGGCTTTAGTTGGTCTCTCAGAATGAGGATCTGGGAGGGGAGCCGCACTGACAAGGAAGATGTTTTAGCACCGTCAATCCAAAGTTGAAGAAAGAAGAGTTGAAGACAATAAATGAGTCTTTAAAGTGGGAGATTGTTAGTTAATTGAAGACTAATTATTTCCAAAGTTAGCTGTGACTGTTTTGGGAAAGGGGTTTCCCAAAGCGGCTAAAATTCTTGGCGGCAAAGTTTGTAACCTATATAAATAGGTAATTAGGCCATGTAGAATTGTGTGAAGAAAAATTGTTTTAGAGAGAAAAGAGAGTTCTTTCTTGTATATCTTTTAGGGTAAAAAGCTAGGGTGGATTTGAGTTGGTGCCACTCAAAGTGGATGTAGACAATATATACAAGTTGTATGTATTGGTCGAACCACTATAAATCTTGTGTCTTGTGAGTTGATTTATCTTTCTCCTATTTTGATAGTTGCTTGTTCTTGGTTTACTTATTATTCATCATAATATCTCAAGATCCGTTGATTTATCTTTCTCGTCTTGTCATTGATTCTTCCCTAAGAAAATCCTAGACACTCTGGTCTACGTATTTTGAATTATTTCTTGAAGAACCAACAACCAATTTGAGATTGATGAGATGAGGAATCATCATGCTAAAGCGGATACGATATCCATTGGATATCTCCATGGTCAACCATCTTGGTGGTTACGAGATTTGAGACGGGAGTTTGAAAAAACTTTATTTGATATATTTGAGAGGAGAAATCATCATGGTATTAGATTTTGTTGTTGATGATGCCATTGAAGAAGATCTTTCATGATATTGTTTTGTTGCCATTGACAGAGAATCAAAGATGATACGATAGAGTTGGTTTCTATCAAAAAAAAAAAAAAAAAAAAAAGTTGATCTTTGTTTTAGGGTTTGATTTTGATTTTTATCTTCTCTTTGTTCTCTACACAGACGAGGGAGGGAGGCAGCCACAAATTGGATCTACTCTTTAGGAGTAGAAGAGAACTATACTACTTATATGGGTCAGCAATCTGCCCATTAAGTTTAGGGTTTAGTTATGATCCTTTGATTTCTTGATCTAACGGCTCATCCATGCATTTCACAGACCGTAATTGCTGACCTACGATATTTGTTATAAACAGCTCGATACACATGGAAGATTTTAAAGAATAGGATCTTTTAGGACAATTTGGTATGGCCCCAAAAGGCACATCAGGTGTATGGGTTCTGGACTTGTTTCCTACCAACTAATGTTTTTAGTTTTGGCGCATGCATTTCTCTACACTGGTGGGCATTCATGAGTTTGATACTGGGAAAACACTACTTGCAGAAAAGAGTTGTTGCAAACGGCCAACCAAACTGATGCGCTAGATTCATTCGTTTGGATGATTTATAAGAACAATGCGGCCACTGAAAATAAGATTGTAAACCATTCAAGAAGAAGAAGTTAACAATTGGAGGCAACAATAATCAAAGCAAGTTTCTGTCGTTGACCAACACCGGAGGTTTTGAAGCTAAGATGAATATTCTGATGATGGTTGATTTGTCTTAAAGTTTCTCCATGGATACTTAGAAATTTTGATTAATTATGGATGATAGCATCTTGGTTCTCTTATTATTGGTCGAGTTTAGGCAGCTTAATGGTTGTTTAATGTAATTAGAGCTATTAGCACAGGGTCACAGACCACTACATCCTAATTGATCATATGAAAAACTATGTAATCACTCCATCAATTTGTTCTAGGTTCATTACTGTTTTTAGTTTTCATTACTGTTTTGTGTTAATTGACCACCCTGAACTTTGTACGTGGCACAACATTAAGCTTCTTCTCATGGAAACTTAAACAAATGCCTATTCACAAGCTGGGAATAGAAGAAAAAAGAAATGCACCTGCCAGGTATGGTATTCTGCCATTCTGGTCTGCAACTTTACTGCTACCAGACGAGACCACTGGTGCTGAACTTCAGATGTCTCCAGAAGACCAAATAGCAGACCATCACTAGCCTGACCGGCTAATCCTTACTTTTGACGAGTGTCTCATGGTTTTGCCACCAATTAACACCGCCTTGAAACATTGCATAAAAAAAAAAAAAAAACCGCCTTGAAATACAAATATTCTAGGTTCACATATCAATCAAAAATACCATAAATGGTGCGCCAGATGATTTTCCCTTTCAAGTACAACAATTCTTTACATGACAATTTACAAAGCTCTCATGTTGAAACTACAAGGCTCTCTCAGTTACGATTTCATTCAAAGTAAATAGGCGTCTGACAGCAAAAACATAAACAACAGGACACTAGGACTTGCACATGGTAGATTCAAAGAGGAAAATTACCAAATTTCACTCGCATTGTTTTAGTAACTCAACAAACAAACAATGGTAGGTATTCCTTTGTATTCAGGATCAAAGTAGTTATAGGTATTGCACTTGAATGTCTAATTCAGAAGGAACAAACCCAAGATCCAATATCACGATGCAAACTCAATTCTCTACAAAACTACTACATAAGAAGAACATTTCTAAAATCTAATTAACAATACACTTGAGATAAAAATCTAACAGTAACATAACAATAGCCATGAGTATTAATTAGACAATTGATTGAAAAAACTTTAAGAAACAACAGTAGAATCATTGATGTGCAATTGAATCTGGATACTCAAACATTCTCAAATAGAAAATTGAAATGCTGTTTCCGATTATATTCCAACTGCAAATTCCTTGGCTAGTTGTTTACAATCCTGTCCAGACATTCATTGAGAACTTATAAAAAAAAAAAAAAAAGGAAATACTTACTTACATAGATATATAGAGAATTCCACAGTGCCCTGCAGTTTGAATTTTCACATGAAGATTCAGAAAGAAGCAAATTGGAGGACACCACCAGAAATTTGCAGATGGATGGATGGCTTATAAGAGACATCAAACCATGGGATTTCAATGTCTCATCATCAAACCTGCCATCTTTCTTAAATGAGAGGATAAATCATTGTGTTGGTAGATTCTAGGTTTACGAGAGGATGTTCCCAATAATCCATTTGACCAAATCGAATTGAAAGATCTTCTTCTGGATTTTCGTGATTCAAATCAGAGGAGCCGGCGAAGTAGTGTATTTTGGTTTCAGTGAGAATGAGATAAGAGTGTGGCTGCTGCTGGTTTATAAATAAACCCTAGTTTTCTTATGAGCCGGCGAAGTAGTGTATTTTGGTTTAGGTGTGCCATTATCAAGGGTAACAAGAGGCCGATTGGGCATAATCCAATACTGACCTTTACCCATCCAATTATCCAATTAAGGTGTGCATCCGGATGAGAATATATTTTGTGTTTCCTCCCCTGCCAAGATCGCTAATTAGCGTTTCCTCCCCAAATAAATTGAAATTAGTGTTTCCTCCCATAGTTACTTTTTCCATCCAATTTCCAGTTAGCTGAGTCAGCAATGCGACACGCGGGCATAAAAAAATTTATTTTGGTGAACTTCCTAAAGTACCCTCATCTTATTCCCCCATAATTGCAAGTTAATCGTGATTTTTTTTCTTTTCTGGACATGTTTAGTGATGACTGGTGCGTAACTGATATATTCCTTTGCTGGCATATATACATATATCAGTTACGCACCAGTCATCACTAAACATGTCCAGAAAAGAAAAAAAAATCACGATTAACTTGCAATTAAAAAAAAAATCACGATTAACTTCCTAAAGTAACTGGACATGTTTAGGTATAAACCTCGCCCCATTCAAAATGTTTAAAAAGTTTCGTGGGGCGGAGGTATAAACCACGCCCCACAATAAATTAAAAAAAAATTAAAAAAAAATATATGGGGCGGGGGTATAAACCACGCCTGCTGTTACGTCCGCCTGGTGTGGGGCGAATACTATATCAACGCCTGGTGTGGGGCGAACACTATATCAACGCTCGACTAAAATTTGGGTTTGGTCTTTGGTCGCAGACCAAATTTAGTCTGAAAATTTGGTATAGTCTGGTATTTGATCTTTAGTCCGTCCCACTACGTCTCTATCTCTTCCCAAATTTTTGGTCTTGGTCGCCCACTGCGGTTGCTCTAAGCACTTACTCATTTTCTTATGAGTGAATGAAATAGAACCTTTAGTCCCACATTGGGCGTAACTAAAGAGGAGTTCCAATATATAGCTATTCCTTTATGGATAGTTAGTAAAACAATGTGGGTGGAACGGGTGGGGCGAAATATTTTTGTTTTCACTAACAGCTTAGGATTAGGGCTCGAGCTTGTGCTTGCGCCATGGACTTTGGTCAACCAAGACTTTCCATTTTGGAAATATTTCTTTTGATTTATTTCCTAAACTTTTTGAAAATCAAATTAAATTCTTTCTTAATTTTTTTTTTTTTGGGTGGGGGGGGGGGGAAATTTATTCTCTTAACAAAAATATTTCTCAACGGATTTTTGTGCATGGATGTCGACATTTTTCTTACCGTTTTTGACGGTTTTTGATGACAGAATTATGTCGACATCATGGCAGCATTATTTCGCATGCAATATTGATTCGCACATTAATGTGCATTGATTTCACCCTCTCCGTTTGCCGATAAAAAGAATTCGACTTCTTCATTCCAATTTGCAGAAGAGCTACTATCCTCTTCTTTTCGACTTCTTCATTCCAAGGTATGTACCTTGTAACTGATTCACAAAAACAGTTACGAGAATATACAAGTCTTTGTTATACTTGGCTATTCTCAAGTTGTCTTCTAAGTTCTTACCCATGCAAGAAATGCATTGAAAAGGCAAGAAGCATGGTGTACATTAAGAGGAGCTAGGGCATTATATCATCATTTTTTTAGTAAAAGAAAAATGTGAAATCAGGTTGAAAACTTGAAAACCGAGTCTAAAAGAAAAGAAAAAAAAGAACGGGCCCCTAGCTCAGCTGGTCATCCCCGTTCCTCAAAGTTTAATGCGCTCCAGGAGGTCCCAGGTTCGAGTCCCCAATGGCGTAATATTGCAGGAATTAACATGGAAGGTAGTGTTAGTTTGCCCCCTTGTGACACAATCTCAGCCCCCTCCCGCCGTTTCGGCTCCCTTGGCTAGGTTACCCATGAGGCTCGCTGGTAGGTTAGCACAGCAACCTGTTCAATTAATGTAGTAGTATGTCGTTGGAGCTTAGCTTGTTAGGCTTCCAACTAGTTTCATGTAATAATATCCTCAAGATAAAAAATATTCGTAAAAACTAACAACATCAATTGTCAGGCTATCATAATCTATGTAAAATTAACACTTAACTGTTCACCAGCGTACTTACCTTTTTTGTTTTCTTGTACTTAACTTTATGGTCTCTCAAAAAGCATCAAAAACCTTCTGTGTGGTTAGTATACCATCGATTACCTGCATGAGTGCAATAACAAAAAACTTTCATTCTAACCCACAAGCTCTTTCTATTAATCCTGTTAATACTGCACATGTTCAGTATCTCTATTAACTTGTTCTTGAATTGCATTGGTATAATTTGAGCGGCATACCGGTTTTAAAGACGTGCACATCGATATTGTAGAACTAATTGTTTTGCTTTTATTAGGGGAAAAACTACATATATTTTATCCTGAAAATTGAATAATTGTGTGGTTGAATTGGATTGAGTTCAAAACATTACGTATTGGAGTAGGTGGTGAAATTGGGTAATAAGCCACCGATGTTCTATGAGATTTGGGAAAAACCAAAGATTTTCATCATGAATTCTCGCTTCTTCTTCTATGCCAAAAGGATTTACAATGTAAGAGTCTCTCTGTCCCTCTCTAGAGTCTTCGCCATCAAACAATACCATTTGAATTCTATTAGATCATTAATTGTTTAGTCTTCTTTGAGCTTTGGAACCCAAAATTACAAATAATTCGGAGAGGATTTTCTTTTTAAAAATACTTTGAATGTGGAATTAAGTTTGGATTGGAAGTCTGAATTCTCGATTCTCGTAAGCCTAGGATAATATCATACTCTTCATTTTTCTTAGTACTTACTACCAGTACTCTTAGCTAAATGAGATCCGATGAAAAGTCTAAAACGCGTCGTTGTACTCAATGATAACTAGAGATTCCGAATCGGTTTTCGGTTGTGAACAAGTCTTTGGAATCTTCCTATGAACAGATTGTACTTTGCAATACCCGAGTAGCTTTACTCATCTTTCGACATTGTGTTATCCTGCAATCTGCACCTTTGCTCTCACTCTGGTTACTTGAACACCTTATTTATACCATCATTATTCAACATTTCTAAAGTACTGCTAATAGCATAGACAGTTCAGGTCATGTGTCTGTAGTGGTCAATAGTGAGAGATGGTCAGGTTGTATAAGTGTGTATCCCACACGTGAGAGTCGGTCTTTGTTCAATCAGTTAGAATATATAAACTCGACTGAAACTCTCTGTAAATTCTATCTTTCTTTATATCAGTTCATTGATCAAATCGTTCTCAGTTAAACATGTAGACATTCATTCATTGAATGTTATCATGGTATCAGTCCCGAGAATTTCAATTATCGATCAGGGGTATCGATTCATAGCTTCCACTGTTCTTCGTCTCTGATTCATCTTCTAGAAGATTTGTTCCTCAATCTGATAAGGTTTTCTAAGAAGTGAAGATTTACAGGAATCGGTGAGGGTTTGGATTTGTTTCTGACGCTTATTGCAACGTCGTCAATTAGGATTAAGCATGTATTTTAGATCTAAAATTCAGATTTAGGGTTTGAACTCTTGGTTATTTCAATTTCCTGTCGGTGTCTGGATTGAAATCTCTTACCTCATCAACTATAATCTGATTCTATACTGGTAATCTCCATCTTAATCTTTAGATTACTTTAGATTTGATCTCATGTGTTCAATTTCTACATCACTATCTCAACAAAATTCAATTTCGTCTGCGAATTCTGTTTTCATCATAACTTGGTATGATTTTAACCTAGTTCTTTTATCAAATCCTACTGGTACTGAAACCTGGATCTATTCGGTCTGAGCATGCCTATTTCTGCTACAATAGTTAGTTAGGAAGAAGCTTAATGTTGTTCCATTGGATAGTGGAGAAGAATTCTTCTTAAATTCAGTAGAATGTTGGGGTACGTGTGTATGTTGATTGTTTGCTGCTCCATTGAGTGCTTAATTTTGCTTCGGTTAGCTCCTCCTATCAATGTTACTTTGGTACAGTCCTCACTGTAGTGGTATGTGAGTGAGTTGGTTTGTGTGTGCAATGATGGAACTGAGGATGCTGTTTCAGGATTGAAATTGGTGAGATATATAAGTACAGATTGAAGTTCTCTTTGATGAGTCTACATTCAATTCAGATGTAGCTTGGTCTAGTTATCTTTTACTTTCATATTTGTTATTTTGTCTCATTGAATAAGACAAGGTTCATCTGAGATCATGCTGTGAATAAACGAATGAAATAAATGGAGAAATTGAATTCTTTTGATGCTTGTTGTTTGCTTTACAAATTGAGTATTGCGGCTGAGAATGGTAACTGGAGTTAGTGTTTTTCAATGTTGGATCAGTTGGCAGGTGCTTCTATTGTGATTCTTTTGTGTGGGCTTTATATTTTGATGTTGCTGGTGTTGTTGTTAAATCTATTTGATGGTGATTAAAGCTAGATCAGGTGTATTACTTCAGGGGACAGTGATTTTATCTCATGTTATGTGGATGGAGTTGTGTTATGTTCGAGTTTATGATGCTACATGTCGAATTGTGCGGTTTTTTATTGTTAGTTGGCATTGACCTTGTACATCCCTGCAGCTATTTGTATGATCCAATCAACAATTTTGTCCCGACCGAGATATGATGCCATTTCTTCGCTGCTCCTTATTTTACTTCTTGTTGGTGGTATGAGTCAACCTGCAAGAATTTACTTCATATGTCTCCTGTAATGCTAGGTGTATACATCTACTTGAAAGCAACGGTGGTGATTCAAGCTATGCGCCAAAGATTGAATATGGCTAAAGCTACTCTTACTGATGCAAACCAATTTACGTAGTTTGCTTTAGATATACCTCTCTTTACTAGTGTATTTTACATACACTACCGGGTATTTCTTTTTTAATGCAACTATGTACTTCCCTTTGCTACTTCGCCTACTGCATATGCCGCTACACCTGCTTCTACTCCTACTTCTCCATTATCCTATCTAGTGCAATATGGCTATACTTTCCTACACCAAATCATGTAATGAACTGCATCAAGGACTGCCTCCTACTAATGCAACAAATACTCGCATACCTTCTATCTACAAATTTATACCCACTTGCGACTACTACGACAATTTGCCATATTTCGTATACAACAACAAACAGTCTGCCCATTTGTTCTCTGTCTACGACAAGTTTGAACTGTTACTGTAGTTTTTCGTTACACACTTCATTGTTGTATCTTGTTGTTATGGAGAGTTATATTGTCTGATTTCTAATGCTCCATAATTGTTGTTTATCTATTAGCATAGACAGTTCAGGTCATGTGTCTGCAAGTTCAAGGTTTCTTTGCCATCCACCTTGACCTTGAGGGGGATAATAGCATAGACATTCAGGTCATGTGTCCGTAGTGGTGCTGTAGTGAGAGATGGTCAGGTTGTATAAGTGTGTATCCCACACGTGAGAGTGTCGGTCTTTGTTCAATCAGTTAGAGTATATAAACTCGACTGAAACTCTCTGTAAATTCTAATATCTTTCTTTATATCAATTTATTGATCAAATCGTTCTTAGTTAAACTTGTAGACATTCATTCATCGAATGTTATCAACTGCAACTATTTTAACAAGACATTCAAGATTAAAATCACAAAAAATTGATGGTTCAGGAAGATCGTATCATATTATTCCCACACAGAGTAGAATCATTGATGTGCAATTGGATCTGGAAACTCAAACATTTTAAAATACAAAAATTAAAATTTTGATTTCGACTAGTTTCTAGCTGCAAATTCATAATGAATTTGCTCTAAAAAAAACATCAGTTACATAGATAGACAATTCCACTGTGTCGTGAAGTTTGAATCTTTGCTTAAAGAGTAACAATCAACCAAGCTAAGTAAGAAGGCAAAAAGAGACGAGACCACGGACGTTGGGCAACAAATGGTAGGTTCGAAGTTGAAGTCACAGGAACATAAGCTCAAATCTTTCTTCCTCGGCTTGGAATCACCAAACTATCTATCATTTCCTTTCCTTGGCCACCGGATTCGTCCGGCCTCATCTCTTCCGACTTACTTTTCTCGAGAGGAGAAATCATAGTCTTTGGTAGATTTTAGGTAGATTTGAGGATGTTCTAAATAATCCATTTGAGCAGATCGAAATCAAAGAGCTTATTCTGTTTTTTTTTTCAGATCCAAAACAGAGAGGAGGAAGAAAATGGCGTCTTTGTAATTTGGCTCATTAAGATATAAGAGAGTGTAGCTAGTTTATAAACCGAAACCCTAGGGTGGATGGTGTGCTGTGCGCCCTTATTCACCTTATCTAGGATAGGAAAAGGGTAAGAAAGAACTTCAATGCAGCATAAACAAAAGGCCCATAAAGCTAGCTCGTTGGACATAATTCAATAGTGACTTTGACCCCTCTTATTTAATTTTAATGATATCGGAAATTCAGATCTAACACGCTGTTTAGTTGGATTTGATTTGCAATCTAATTTTGACTCAGCATTTGACATGTCGGTTGTTTTTTGTTTTATTTTCTGTTTCATTTTTGGCATGTCTAACTCGAGGGTGACTAAGGTGATACATCCGGTTAAGAATAATGTGAGTCGGGTACCATTGTTCATATGGCTAGTTACATATCTTACTCGGAGTCAAAAAAAA
Source organism: Papaver armeniacum (assembly GCA_023531295.1). Classification (NCBI taxonomy): domain Eukaryota; kingdom Viridiplantae; phylum Streptophyta; class Magnoliopsida; order Ranunculales; family Papaveraceae; genus Papaver; species Papaver armeniacum. The sequence goes on along the minus strand of JAJJWW010002160.1, from coordinate 131,432 downwards.
TTCTATAACTTTGTTCTTGATATACATTCGAACGACTCGGTTGAGTAAAAAAAAAATAAACAACATATAAGTCTTGCTCCGCCATAATGATGCAAGGATTATCCCTTGATGTTCGGATCAAGTGGTAATATGGAAGATTGTATCTCGGTGTGAGGTGGTAGGGAAGTAGATTGTGCGTTCGGATCCTTCCTCGGCTGGTGTTTGAAGAATTTGATCCTTCTTGCAATCGCCCTTGTGAATGTGAATGGATTGTTGTTCTTGATTCCGTTTGTGTATGGGCTAGTGTGTGCAAAGGTTGGAAGTCGCCATCTGTTGTACCATCATGCTTGAACTTTGCATAGAAACATTTTTATTTCGGGATGGCAGTTAAGCTTTCAAATGAAGGATACATTTGGACTTGTTGTAGCCGTGTATGGATGAGGATGAGAAGTAACCACCATTGACGCCGTATTTGCTTGTATTACGAGTTGTCGGGGTTGGCTAGTGGAGTTGGAGATAGAGGCTGGCGGTTGGGCAGCCAGTTGGTATCCCAAATGTAAGTTGTTTGACCATCTCCTATTTGGAGAAAAGCAGCTGTCGGATGTAAGCCGCTTCTTTCTCTATTCCCTTCCAATATTTCATAATTTACTAGGATTCAAAGCTGTAGGGGAAATGATAGCCTTTTCTGAACTTTACATTGCCTAGACACACAACACAAGCACTCCATTAACCTGGAAAACGAAATCCAAGTTTTTGATGGCCATTTCTCATTCATGCTTACATTTGATACGATGTTTTTTGTTTTTGAACCATTTATTTAATCAAAGTATGCAATTACCAAACATATAAAGGCTTATAGATAATGAGTGTTTTTTTTTTGTTTGTTTTCCGACGACATAGCCTACTCGGACACACTCCATGACCTGGAAAAACAAAACAAAAAAAAAAAACTACAAGTTTCGGATTTATGATATGGATGGCCTATGTTTTTTTTTGTAATGCATGGAATTAAATCACCTCACATCCGTATCCCATTCAGTAAGTAATCTCTCCCCACTATGCATTTGATGCGATTCTTCTAGCACACCATTCAAAAATCCAACAAAGATTTCTTTAGGGACCGATCCCATGGTACTAAGTCTACTGGTACGATTCCATGCCTACATAAATGCTTGCGAAATACATAGCCTTATCAGAAAAACAAAATATTTCTTTGATCATAATTAAGAAGAAAATCGGAAAAAGTAGTGGATGAAAATCAATCTATAATTACCTTTTAGGCTTTCCGAGACCTCTCATACCGAACTTTAGGTTCAACATTCATAATACGAGGTTGTTTTTTCCTTTTCATTTCCATTGTGATTTTGCATAAATCTAGCAAGCTAGCTAGAGAGATAGATGTAATTAGAATTTACAAAGAATGAAAGATGTAGTGGGACAAGTTCTGAACTTCGATCTCTGTTTTATAGAAAGATTTGCAGCAACAAAGCTGAAAGTTTCGTTAATAACGAGAATCTATGTCACCTTACCCTAAACTTTCTTTTCTCTAACGTACATCGATCATCTAATGCTAACAGAATCTTTAATCGTAGCGAAAGAAAAACAATGCAGTGAGCTTGAAATAATTAGCCGCTTTAAACGAATAATGAGTTTCTTTCGAGATATCGTAACCTAAAATGGAAATGGTGGGATCAATGTTGATGTGGTTGTTAAGGTGTTTGGTGGCAACACATGCATACGATAGCCCTTTGAAGATGGAGAGGAGAGAATACGATCGAATCGAATTAATTGTTACTTGTTAGACATTAACTGAGATAATGCCAATACACCTAATTTAATCTAATTCATTCACAGAGACTGAAAGCGACAATGACTACGCACCTACTGGTGGTTAAATTATTGAATTCTTGAAGATAAAATTTTGCCAAGAATATCATGAGATTGATATCGATATGTAAGTGTTTATGGGTGAAAATCGTTTCTGCCGATTTCGGTAATTTCGGTGGGTGAGTGAGAAATTGATTCAAACCCTAAACAAATGTGGTGCACGTGAGCACTTTATAGATTCGAGAGATCGATCTGTACAAGTCCGGCCTAAACCAAGAAATGGCCGTTCCCAGGACTTGCTTCGGTGACAAAGTGGAGGAGAAGGGTTGATTTGGGGAGGGAAGCAAAGAAAGGTGTTGAGGAGAGTAGTATCTCGACTTGTATCGTAAAGTGAAAGCTTAGGAAGCTTGCAAGAGATAGAAGCTTTTGGGAGAGCTTGCAAAGTTGCCTTTCTGAGAGCGTAAGTGTAGTATATTTCTCCTGACCGAGACTTGTTGTCTGGTGGAAATAGTTAAGACCTATTTATACAAGTCGAGATTGAAACGTACTCTGGCCTCATGAAGGAAGAGAGTAAAGGGTGAAATAATGGAAGGAGGTGGTAACCGCATGGTTTAATGGGCGAAAACGTTTTTCACCATTATTTCCTCTTTTATTTGACCGCTTTATTCCTTTTCACGCTTTCTTAATGTGAGCGTAGTGTACGCCATCTTTGTGACCGCCAAACCAAAACCCTAAAGAAGCATCCCCGGTTTGTGTCGATGTCTCGAGTGTTGGTTGCATCTTGAGTGCAAGTGGCGCTGCTCGTGGCGCGTGTGGCATGTGCCAATGGCATGTGCGGAATGCCTTGGTGGTAGGTTGCACGGTTTGCAAGTTAGGTTACCAGCATGTGTGTTTGGCATGTGCCAATGGAATGTGCGGAATGCCTTGGTGGTAGGTTGCACGGTTTGCAAGTTAGGCTACCAGCGTGTGTGTTTGGCATGTGCAAATGGTATGTGCGGAATTCCTTGGTGGTAGGTTGCACGGTTTGCAAGTTAGGCTACCAGCGTGTGTTTTTGGCATGTGCGGAATGCCTTGGTGGTAGGTTGCACGGTTTGCAAGTTAGGCTACCAGCGTGTGTGTTTGGCATGTGCCAATGGCGCGTGCGGCCATGTTGACCTAGTTGCAAGTCTTGCAAACCTAGGGCGCTATGTTTGGCGTGGGCCAAAGGCATAGCGGCTTAGAAATATGGCTTGCGGCACGTGTTGGCATGTGCCAATGGCACATGCGGCCATGTTGACCTAGTTGCAAGTCTTGCAAACCTAGGGCGCTATGTTGGGCGGGGGCCAAAGGCATAGCGGCTTGGAAATATGGCTTGCGACACGCGTTGGCATGTGCCAATGGCACGTGCGGCCATGTTAACCTAGTTGCAAGTCTTGCAAACCTATGGCGCTATGTTGGGCGTGGGCCAAAGGCATAGCGGCTTGGAAATATGGCTTGCGAAACGTGTTGGCATGTGCCAATGGCACGTGCGGCCATGTTGACCTAGTTGCAAGTCTTGCAAACCTAGGGCGCTATGTTTGGCGTGGGCCAAAGGCATAGCGGCTTGGAAATATGGCTTGCGACACGCGGTGGCATGTGCCAATGACACGTGCGGCCATGTTGACCTATTTGCAAGTCTTGCAAACCTAGGGCGCTATGTTTGGCGTGGGCCCAAGGCATAGCGGCTTAGAAATATGGCTTGCGGCACGTGTTGGCATGTGCCAATGGCACGTGCGGCCATGTTGACCTAGTTGCAAGTCTTACAAACCTAGGGCGCTATGTTTGGCGTGGGCCAAAGGCATAGCGGCTTGGAAATATGGCTTGCGACACGTGTTGGCATGTGCCAATGGCACGTGCGGCCATGTTGACCTAGTTGCTAGTCTTGCAAACCTAGGGCGCTATGTTAGGCGTGGGCCAAAGGCATAGCGGCTTAGAAATATGGCTTGCGACACGCGTTGGCATGTGCCAATGGCACGTGCGGCCATGTTGACCTAGTTGCAAGTCTTGCAAACCTAGGGCGCTATGTTTGGCGTGGGCCAAAGACATAGCGGCTTGGAAATATGGCTTGCGACACGTGTTGGCATGTGCCAATGGCACGTGCGGCCATGTTGACCTAGTTGCAAGTCTTGCAAACCTAGGGTGCTATGTTGGGCGTGGGCCAAAGGCATAGCGGCTTGGAAATATGGCTTGCGACACGTGTTGGCATGTGCCAATGGCACGTGCGGCCATGTTGACCTAGTTGCAAGTCTTGCAAACCTAGGGCGCTATGTTTGGCGTGGGCCCAAGGCATAGCGGCTTTGAAATATGGCTTGCGGCACGTGTTGGCATGTGCCAATGGCACGTGCGGCCATGTTGACCTAGTTGCAAGTCTTGCAAACCTAGGGCGCTATGTTTGGCGTGGGCCAAAGGCATAGCGGCTCGAAATATGGCTTGCGGCACGTGTTGGCATGTGCCAATGGCACGTGCGGCCATGTTGACCTAGTTGCAAGTCTTGCAAACCTAGGGCGCTATGTTGGGCGTGGGCCAAAGGCATAGCGGCTTGAAATATGGCTTGCGGCACGTGTTGGCATGTGCCAATGGCACATGCGGCCATGTTGACCTAGTTGCAAGTCTTGCAAACCTAGGGCGCTATGTTTGGCGTGGGCCAAAGGCATAGCGGCTCTTGCAAACCTAAATATGGCTTGCGGCACGTGTTGGCATGTGCCAATGGCACGTGCGGCCATGTTGACCTAGTTGCAAGTCTTGCAAACCTAGGGCGCTATGTTTGGCGTGGGCCCAAGGCATAGCGGCTCGGAAATATGGCTTGCGGCACGTGTTGGCATGTGCCAATGGCACGTGCGGCCATGTTGACCTAGTTGCAAGTCTTGCAAACCTAGGGCGCTATGTTGGGCGTGGGCCAAAGGCATAGCGGCTTAGAAATATGGCTTGCGGCACGTGTTGGCATGTGCCAATGGCACGTGCGGCCATGTTGACCTAGTTGCAAGTCTTGCAAACCTAGGGCGCTATGTTGGGCGTGGGCCAAAGGCATAGCGGCTTGGAAATATGGCTTGCGACACGCGTTGGCATGTGCCAATGGCACGTGCGGCCATGTTGACTTAGTTGCAAGTCTTGCAAACCTAGGGCGCTATGTTGGGCGTGGGCCCAAGGCATAGCGGCTTGAAATATGGCTTGCGACACGCGTTGGCATGTGCCAATGGCACGTGCGACCATGTTGACCTAGTTGCAAGTCTTGCAAACCTAGGGCGCTATGTTTGGCGTGGGCCCAAGGCATAACGACTTAGAAATATGGCTTGCGGCACGTGTTGGCATGTGCCAATGGCACGTGCGGCCATGTTGATTTGCAAGTCTTGCAAACCTAGGGCGCTATGTTGGGCGTGGGCCAAAGGCATAGCGGCTTGGAATTTGGCGTTGTTGCCATGGTGCGCAGGGTGCGGCTTGGTTTGGCATTGTTGCCATGGTGCGCGAGATGCGGCTTGGTTTGGCATTGTTGCCATGGTGCGCGATATGCGGCTTGGTTTGGCATTATTGCCATGGTGCGCAGTGGTGCGGCTTGATTTGGCATTGTTGCCATGGTGCGTAGTATGCGGCTTGGTTTGGCATTGTTGCCATGGTGCGCAGTGGTGCGCTTGATTTGGCATTGTTGCCATGGTGCGCGATATGCGGCTTGGTTTTGCATTGTTGCCATGGTGCGCAAATATGCGGCTTGGTTTGGCATTGTTGCCATGGTGCGCAGATGATGCGGCTTGGTTTGGCATTGTTGCCATGGTGCGCGATATGCGGCTTGGTTTGGTATTGTTGCCATGGTGCGCGATTATGCGGCTTGGTTTGGCATTGTTGCCATGGTGCGCGATATGCGGCTTGGTTTGGCATTGTTGCCATGGTGCGCGATATGCGGCTTGGTTTGGCATTGCTTCCATGGTGCGCGAGGGTGCGGCTTGGTTTTGGAATTAGGGTTACGTGTTGAAAACCTAATCTGTATTTTGAAAAATACCCCTATTAATTATTTACACCGAGTTAAATGCTCTTAGTTAATGTGTTGCGGGTAACACTAGGTCATGGGGTTTTACGATTTTACCCCTTGTCTAAAACCACCATCAACATTAAGTCCCCTGCTTAGCTCGGAACAGGGGCTTTGTTGCGAGGTAAGCATAAGATGGTGACAAACTATTAACAAAGAAACCGTAAAGAAAATTGAAGGAGGCTCTTCTCGACCTTTTATAAATAGGATTTGGAATCCTTGCCTCTGGTAGTTTTGCACAAATCAGGAGGCTGGCACAATTGGTGGGCCCGATGCGGCTTAGGCGACGTTAGGAAGTTGGTGTGAGTTGGGAAACCGAGTGGGCTGGTCAAGCGGGACAGGCGCAAAGTGTAGAAGCCGTGCGTGCTCTGCAGTTGGCGCAATTGGTGGGGCCGGTGCAGCTTGGGCGACGTTGGGAAGTTGGCCTGAGTTGGGAAGCTGAGTGTTCTAGCTGGTGGGACCGGCGCAAAGTGTAGAAGTCTTGCGTGCTTGCAGGCGTGACTTGTGCGACCATTGGGAGGTCGGCGCAATTGGTGGGGCCGGTGCAACTTGGAAGTTGTGCTTGCAGGCGTGACTTGGGCGGCATTGGGAAGTCGCACCCTTTGTGGGCCCGCTTCTTACACGCGTGATTTTGGTAAAAGGGAAATCCTTCCCTATTTCAAAGTCTTTCACGCCTAAATATATATATATATGTATAAAGCCCCTTTCTCCCCATCCTGCGCTTTATTCTTTCCTCTTTTCATACTAGCGGCAAAGAGAAACCGGCTTCCAGGTATGTCTTCGAGTACTTTTCTCTCCTTTTTTTTTTCTTTTTACGTAGGTGTAAACCTTAAGAGTAGGCGCTTCCACAATCCTTTCATATGATTCCTTGGCGTGCCTCTTGTAGGAAATATTGTATGTATGCAACCAAGGGAATACTACATATATTGTTTGAACCCGTAGGAAGTATTGCATATATGAATTTTCGGTCCTGAAAGAAATATTTCAACCTTGAAGAAAATACTGCGTGTGTATTTTGAACCCGTAGAGGATGCTCCGTATATAATTCTGAACCCGAAGAACGATACTATAGGCGTATTTGAGCCCGTACGAAAAAAAAACTGCATGTGTATTTCGAACCCGTAGAGAAACCTGTATGAATCCCGAAGAAGAATACTGTGTATATGCTTCATATGACTTCGAACCCGCAGGGGATATTGTATATATGATTTTGCTTCTTGAAAGAAGTACCACGCGCGCAGTTTTGAACCAAATAGAAAAAACGCTCCATATATATTTTTGAACCCGAAGAAGGATACTGTAGACACACTTGTACCCGTATAGAATGCCGCGTATATAGTCTCGAACCCGAAGAAAATACTGCGTGTATAGTCTTGAACTTGAATAAAATACGTCCTCCTACCCTTTTCTCTCTTTAGTTTTTTTTATTGTTGGGTACGATTATGTGTCAGGGAGATAACTTCGCCTTTCTCCGTTTGTTTTGTGCAGATATCTTATTACCAAATTGTTGTGAAGGAATTCGATAAGATGTTACCTGAAACAAATTTCACTTCGTCGAAGGATGCTCATAATTCCAAGCCGAACATAGATGATGAATTCTTCACTAGAGCCCTCGCCCCTGCTCGGAAGAATCACCCATGTTTTCGTGCCAATTTTGCTAACCGGTGGTGAGGATGATAGGAAGACACGTTCGGTTCGCCCAGAGAGCACCATTCGGTTCTGTCTTCATAAAGTGGTATATTCCTCTTCCAACATTGACTTCAGGATGTGTCAAAGTCCATTGCGTTCTTTTGACGATGGGTTGAGTTCATGGTGAGCAAGGAGCGTATAAATACCAACTTGACTCTGGCGCAGATCATTGATGTCATCAAGACCTCGGTAAATCTCCGTTAGGAAGGACATCCCGAGGCTTGGTTGCTTTCATCTCCGGATGGTGTTCGGACACCCATACAATCATATGTAGATGGGGTGAGATAAATTTCTCCTTGGAGAGTGTGGCTCTCTTCTTTGAATCTTCCAAAGAATCGGGAATCTTAGAATCCAATTATCTGAAAGCGAGGTGAAGATGCGGGATGACCTGGCCGCTAAGTTGGGGGATTTCGCTCGGAAAGACTCCATTGCGAAGTCGAAGGACTCTGCCCGGAAAGAGGATGAAAGGTGCCCTTACGGTTGGTGGATATCTCAATGGTTTCCGGACGAGTTGGAGCCTGAACAGAAAAGCAGTGATCTTCATGTCGTAGCATTTTTGGCTCCCTGGTTGGCGATTGCTGTGAAGTTGGCGAAGGGTGAAGTTCTTCCCATTGGCAGGCTGTTCCTTGGTTCCCTGTATGTGCATCTGGATCACCTAGTTGCGAACATGCGAGTTTCGAATGGTTTCATGAAAGTGGATTCATATGTGCACGTTGCTTTTCTCTCGCAAGTCTCGGCTATGGGAGCACTTCGAGAAGTATGCTCCGAAACCGCTGCCTTCGCTTCCCGTGAGTTGGGGGGGCTCTCGAATTCTTCGATGGGTGAACAGGCGTCCAAGAGTTGGCGTGAGCTTGGTTAGTTTTCTTGATATGTTGCATGAAATCAATTTTCGTCCATGGGGACCAGTCCATAAGTCAGTGACTCAAATTGACACTTTTGCTTCTTCTCCGCTCATGTCTTTGTCTTCTGATGACGATTTGAGCGTTGGTGAAAACTTGTTCATTCAAAGCTGCTTGCCCGGTTATATGCCGTCTTTCTTCGTGGGGTCTTTCCAGATAGCTGCTTACAATATTGACCGTGCTGGTCGTCACATGGGTTTCGATCAAAGGGTGCCTCTTGTTTACCGGCCGGTGATCCCTAAGGATTCATTGCGTGTCCCCCTTGACGCCAGTGCCCTTAGGCCGGGTATCTGTCTTTCCTTCTTTCAAATGGGAAGAGTAACTTCGACGACCTTCGGCTATAATGAGTTTTGGTGCGACGAGTTTACTATGATCCGAGATTTTGTGAATAACGTGGTGGAAAACGTTCGTTGCAAACCTTCCCCAGCAGTTCTGAAGGAGTATCCAATGTTGAGAGATCCCAAGCGAAAGTTGCCTAGCAATTCGGAAAGTCCCGTGCCAAAGAACGGAGAACGAAGAACCGTGCTTGGCGGGTTCCGGACGGTTTCAAAGATCCGCCCACGGCTCTTGTGTCTTTCATTCTTCCAATAACCAGGTATGTGTCGCCTCTTCATTGGTTTGTCTCAAAACACGTGAATTTCGGCTGAGAACATGTGTCTTGTTTTCTTCAGGGTTTCGGTAGTGTTAATGCTTTCGCTGCCCTTGCACGTTTCCAGGAGATGGCAGTTTCTTCAAGGAATTCCGGCGGCACTGAGCCTACTCATAGCGGTGATGAGTCAGAGAAAGAATAAAATTCAACAAGCGAGAGTGATTCCTCTGGCAGCACTGGTTCTTCTTCGGGAAGTGGTTCGGTGAGTTTCGCGCTTCTTTTCTCTCTTCTTCTTCTTGTTTCTTCTTTTGAAAAATGTCTAACTCAAGTTTGCGGGAGGAATCCGGTTCGGAGGACGATTAGGGGTGGAGTCACACGAAAACTTGCCTTTGGTGACCACCGCCGGTGACTTGGAGATGGGAGTTAGCCAATTGCCGGGCACGGCGTGGTTCAAACGGTGGATGATTCTCTCGATGGTTGTTGCCGTAGACATGGAAGAAGACCCTTTCATGAGTCCCGAGGCCACTTGCAGGCGCCATTTTGATCCCCCGTACTTGGTTCCTTATCCCGGTCATGTCTTTGGTTGGCGGCTTTAGCGTGCCGGCTAAGCATGAGGCGTTGTACACCAGAATCTGGGAGAAGCACGGACAGATGGCTACAACCAAGAAAGTCACTAGTCGATTTGCGCTGGTGTTTATGCGTGTGGAAGAGGATTATATCTTCCATCGAGGATATGCGTGGGGTGACTGGTCACACCGTTTCTGAAGACGTTATTGCCGACTGGGAGCACCATCGCGACGTGTGCTTATAAAAGGAGTTCAACACTTCGTGGTTTGTCGAAGGCCTTGCTGAGATCCAAAAGTTGAATGATGCAGCAATCGAAAGCCTTTCCGCCGAGGAGATTGCCCGACAGGAGATGGAACTCGAAAAGCTTTCCAAGATGTTGACTTTGAAGAGAGCGGCTCTCGAAGACGCAAAGTTGACTTTCTCCAAGAAGAGCAGACTTCTGTTGGACGCTTTTCCTTGAATGTTTCTCTGTTAAACTTTCATTTAGGTTCTTTTTTTTTTTTTTTTCGAAAGACATATTGGATGTCCGGTTTCAAAACTTGATCTTTGATAGACAGTGGTAGCTTTTTAGGGTATTAGATTATTTAAGGATGAATGGTTTTGATAATATGACTCTGATTATGTTTTGGGAAAAGAATATTACTTTTATGAAAGTGTGTGCTAGCAATAGGCACAAGACCCAGTAGTATGACGGTTTTACTAAGAACCTAAAAATGGATTGTATATCTTGCCCAGTCTGAATTTACTCACTTCATAGGTTTTGCGAACACGCCCCTCTCCATATAAAAGGCGGTTTTGATGGTGGTTTTGCTGGTAGCATCGCCAGCAAGTCCCCGATCGCTGGTAGCATCTTCGGCGATTGAGTAATATCATCTTCAGCAAGTCCCAGTTTTCTTGTGTAGTTTTTACAACTAGTAACCGGTCGTCTCGGTAGTTGAGTCGGATTGAGTCGCCTTCCCTACCATCTTGACATCTGGGTCGAAGAACGAGATCGACAATCTGATATTGTAGCCGATAGATCAATCCTCCCGCTGTGGTCGCCAATTGTTTATGGGTGAAAATCGTTTACGATTTCGGTAATTTCGGTGGTTGAGTGAGAAATTGATTCAAACCCTAAAAAATGTGCTGCACGTGAGCACTTTATAGATTCGAGAGATCGATTCGTACAAGTCCTACCTAAACCAAGAAATGGCCGTTCCGGACTTGCTTCGGTCACAAAGTGGAGGAGAAGGGTTGATTTGGGGAGGGAAGCAAATAAAGGTGTTGAGGAGAGTAGTATCTCGACTTGTATCAGAAAGTGAAAGCTTAGGAAGCTTGCAAGAGATAGAAGCTTTTGGGAGAGCTTGCAAAGTTGCCTTTCTGAGAGCGTAAGTGTAGTATATTTCTCCTGACCAAGACTTGTTGTCTGGTGGAAATAGGTAAGACCTATTTATACAAGTCGAGATTGAAACGTACCCTGGCCTCATGAAGGAAGAGAGTAAAGGGTGAAATAATGGGAGGAGGTGGTAACCGCATGGTTTAATGGGGCGAAAACGTTTTTCACCATTATTTCCTCTTTTATTTGACCGCTTTATTCCTTTTCACGCTTTCTTAATGTGAGCGTAGTGTACGCCGCATCTTTGTGACCGCCAAACCAAAACCCTAAAGAAGCATCCCCCAGTTTGTGTCGATGTCTCGAGGGTTGGTTGCATCTTGAGTGCAAGTGGCGCTGCTAGTGGCGCGTGTGGCATGTGCCAATGGCATGTGCGGAATGCCTTGGTGGGTAGGTTGCACGGTTTGCAAGTTAGGTTACCAGCGTGTGTGTTTGGCATGTGCCAATGGCATGTGCGGAATGCCTTGGTGGTAGGTTGCACGGTTTGCATGTTAGGCTACCATCGTGTGTGTTTGGCATGTGCCAATGGTATGTGCGGAATGCCTTGGTGGTAGGTTGCACGGTTTGCAAGTTAGGCTACCAGCGTGTGTGTTTGTCATGTGCGGAATGCCTTGGTGGTAGGTTGCACGGTTTGCAATTTAGGCTACCAGCGTGTGTGTTTGGCATGTGCCAATGGCGCGTGCGGCCATGTTGACCTAGTTGCAAGTCTTGCAAACCTAGGGCGCTATGTTTGGCGTGGGCCAAAGGCATAGCGGCTTAGAAATATGGCTTGCGGCACGTGTTGGCATGTGCCAATGGCACGTGCGGCCATGTTGACCTAGTTGCAAGTCTTGCAAACTTAGGGCGCTATGTTTGGCGTGGGCCAAAGGCATAGCGGCTCGGAAATATGGCTTGCGGCACGTGTTGGCATGTGCCAATGGCACGTGCGGCCATGTTGACCTAGTTGCAAGTCTTGCAAACCTAGGGCGCTATGTTGGGCGTGGGCCAAAGGCATAGCGGCTTGGAAATATGGCTTGAGACACGTGTTGGCATGTGCCAATGGCACGTGCGGCCATGTTGACCTAGTTGCAAGTCTTGCAAACCTAGGGCGCTATGTTGGGCGTGGTCCAAAGGCATAGCGGCTTGGAAATATGGCTTGCGACACGCGTTGGCATGTGCCAATGGCACGTGCGGCCATGTTGACCTAGTTGCAAGTCTTGCAAACCTAGGGCGCTATGTTTGGCGTGGGCCCAAGGCAAAGCAGCTCGGAAATATGGCTTGCGGCACGTGTTGGCGTGTGCCAATGGCACGTGCGGCCATGTTGACCTAGTTGCAAGTCTTGCAAACCTAGGGCGCTATGTTGGGCGTGGGCCAAAGGCATAGCGGCTTAGAAATATGGCTTGCGGCACGTGTTGGCATGTGCCAATGGCACGTGCGGCCATGTTGACCTAGTTGCAAGTCTTGCAAACCTAGGGCGCTATGTTGGGCGGGGGCCAAAGGCATAGCGGCTTGGAAATATGGCTTGCGACACGCGTTGGCATGTGCCAATGGCACGTGCGGCCATGTTGACCTAGTTGCAAGTCTTGCAAACCTAGGGCGCTATGTTTGGCGTGGTCCCAAGGCATAGCGACTCGGAAATATGGCTTGCGGCACGTGTTGGCATGTGCCAATGGCACGTGCGGCCATGTTGACCTAGTTGCAAGTCTTGCAAACCTAGGGCGCTATGTTGGGCGTGGGCCAAAGGCATAGCGGCTTGGAAATATGGCTTGCGACACGCGTTGGCATGTGCCAATGGCACGTGCGGCCATGTTGACTTAGTTGCAAGTCTTGCAAACCTAGGGCGCTATGTTGGGCGTGGGCCCAAGGCATAACGGCTTGGAAATATGGCTTGCGACACGCGTTGACATGTGCCAATGGCACGTGCGGCCATGTTGACCTAGTTGCAAGTCTTGCAAACCTAGGGCGCTATGTTTGGCGTGGGCCCAAGGCATAGTGGCTTAGAAATATGGCTTGCGGCACGTGTTGGCATGTGCCAATGGCACGTGCGGCCATGTTGACCTAGTTGCAAGTCTTGCAAACCTAGGCGCTATGTTGGGCGTGGGCCAAAGGCATAACGGCTTGGAATTTGGCGTTGTTGCCATGGTGCGCAGGGTGCGTCTTGGTTTGGCATTGTTTCCATGGTGCGCAGTATGCGGCTTGGTTTGGTATTGTTGCCATGGTGCGTAGTATGCGGCTTGGTTTGGCATTGTTGCCATGGTGCGCAGGGTGCGGCTTGATTTGGCATTGTTGCCATGGTGCGCAGTATGCGGCTTGGTTTGGCATTGGTGCCATGGTGCGCGTGGTGCGGCTTGAGTTGGCATTGTTGCCATGGTGCGCAGATGCGGCTTGGTTTGGCATTGTTGCCATGGTGCGATAGATGCGGCTTGGTTTGGCATTGTTTCCATGGTGCGCAGATGCGGCTTGGTTTGGCATTGTTGCCATGGTGCGCAAGATGCGGCTTGCGGCTTGGTTTGGCATTTTTGCCATGGTGCATTGCAAATGGTGCGGTGCTTTGGTTTGGAATTGGGTTGCCCTATGGTATTTTGAAAAAAATACCCTATTAATTATTTACACCTTGGTTTGCTCATTGTTGCCATGGTGCATGGGGTTTTAGGATTTTACGGCTTGGTTTTGGAATTAGGGTTTACGCAATGTTGAAAATATCCATATAACCCACATAATATAAGTATTTTGAAAAAATACCCCTAATTCTTATATATAGCCTAAAATAAATTATCAAATCCCTAAATCGAAAAAATAAAGTAAAAGTAAATCATGTAACTTTCATAATTAGGTTTACGTAATATCTGTGGTATATAGTATGATAATGACTACGCACCTACTGGTTGTTGAATTATTGAATTCATGAAGATAAAATCTTGCCAACAATATCATGAGATTGATATATGTAGTATCGCTAGGATTAAGACACCGAAATTGAAGACGTAAGGAAGTTAACAGAGAATTTAGCAAGCAATGTATACTCCGGAGCACAATATCCATACCTTCTCTTAAATATAGTCCATTATTTTATTAACTATAACCCATATAAAATAAGTCATTAATTCAACCAAACGAGTTCTTATGATTATTAACATAACCCATAAAATTATACATGATTTTTATATATATCCCAAAATAAATTATCAAATCCCTAAATCGAAAATGTAAAGCAAAAGTAAATCATGTAATTTCCATAATTAGAATTATGTAATACCTGTGGTATATATAATTGATGATCCTAGAATACCCAGTTTGATGTAATCATGATTGAGAAAAAATAAAATCATCTTAGAGTATTGATTTTATGGAAAATCAATGGTACTTGGAACCTTGATTCATTTTAGAACCCCACAAAGAAAGAATTTTTTTTTTTTCTATTGTGGTTGTGCGGCAGGTTGAGCGATATTGTAACATATTATCACCTGCACCAAGAACAACAATAATGGAGATCTAAAAAGTTTTGTAGTCCCTCATTATTTTGGTGTACTTGCACGCGAAGGCATTAGGTTAATGAGCTATATTTTTCAAACGAATTATCATTTGCTATAAATACATCCAAGGGGATCGCTCAACAAAGTATATTGACAAAAGATTTTGACTAAAAATACATGGCTTAACAAAGATTAATTATAAGAAAAATAATTCATACAGACAGTGCAAATGGAAATTTCTTGAGAAGGTGCTTTAATTTATTGCTACTCACCTATTTTTACCGGATACTTTTTACGTCTTCAGAATTTCACTCACACCATAATATAAACGGATTTATGTCCTAGCTATCTCCTAGCCTATGTTCTTTTTGGTATCGCTCTTAATGGGTTGTAGTTGAAGAGTAATATGATCGGTCGAGTGACGAAATCGTCGATCAACTAAAATAAGAAGCCTTCATATATGCATTTGTGACACAAATTCTTCACTTATTTCATTAATTAGCATTTAAACTTAAACGTGAATCGTGACATGATGAAATCTCTCATCACAAATGATGGCATGATGCCCCACCTTGTGTATATCCTAGTTGCGTAATTAAAGTGTAATTAACTTTTATAATCCCATTTGTCTATTTTTATTACTATTTAGTTTGGGTAAATTATTCTTATGACCTTAGAAAATAAGTGTCTTACACTCTTAATCTTTTGGCCCTACGGTCATAGAAATAATTATGCAAATTATTCTCTTGGCCCTGAAATAATTGTAAATATTTCCTGCACACATTCTAGCTGTGCATATTTGTTGCACGGATTCTAGTCGTGGATATTTTCTACACACTTCATATCAATGTGTTTTCATCTTTAAAAAATGGGTTTAGGAACTTATTTAATGTACATATTATACTCCCTCCGTTCCATTTTAGATGATGTTTTAGGGTTATGTTTTTGTTCCAAAATACTTGAAAGTTTTCATATTTTTCCACAAAACTACCAATAACACCCTTACATTTTGTCTTGGAACTATAAGTTTATTTTTAAACGCACTTATAGCATCTTTTAAGGAATAAAAAATATCTAAAAATACGAATAATTTGATATTTGTATTTACGCTCGTTGTATTGGTCTTTCAAAACCTTTCTAAATATATAAAATTTGTCAAATTTCTCAAATTTGTGAGATGTGTTATATTGAAGTTGGTTTGAATAAACTTTGTGAGATATCCTCCAAGAATTTAGTTTATGTCAAATTTTAACATCATTTAACATCTTTATTCGTATGATCCTCCTTTTTTAAGGGTCATTTCAATAAAATAGGTTAAACAATTTTTAAATGGGCTTTAAGCCTAAGACCATAAGAGTAAGAAAGAGTGAGGTGAGGTCAAACCCTTAATTCCCACATTTACTTTAGATCTTAGCTGTCCGATTTAGGGCATCCTCACTCATTCTTAGTTTTCTTTTTATTCCACTCTCCCTTTCCCTCTTTTCCTGTTTGTTTCCTTCATCTCAGATCTGCCGCCGCCGCTGTTGATCATGAATTTTGATATCGATGATCGTCAAACAATAGCAACAAGAAGATCACAACATGATGAAATCTCCTCTCAAACGTAAGATCTAAGTTACTATTCTTGATTTCATTTTATTTAATTTGTAGAATGAATAGTTTATCAGATTTATATATATATGGACTCTTATTAATTCGCTTCTCTTGTTTCATCTGCAGTGCAAGGATCATCTGGATCTCCGATTCACATAAATCAAGTATTTCTTCTTCCTCTTCCCCCATAGAAATGCCTCAGGTACGTACATACCTAAACTTATTTAAGTTTAATTCAACAATGACATTTTCTTTTAAGGTAAATCTAATTTAGGACTAATAATTTATCTTGATTTTCATTTTTATGATGGAAGACAAGTTTGATTTACTGTTGTATACCTATTAGGCTTATAACACCTTTGTGAATAAATGGAAAGCTGAGTTATTTTCTTGATTTACCTTACGGTGTGGTGCAATTTTAGAACAAGTTAAATTTTCGGTCCATTTTTTTTTTTTTTTTTTTTAAGATACTAGACATTGATACTTCACAAAATGGTATCACGAACAGTTGTACTATTTAAGCAAACTGTTTTGATAAGATTCTAGACTATCTCATCAAACGAGATTCAGCAACATAATCAAAAAATGGTCCCACAAACAGAAATGTCTAAAAAAACTGTTTTTGTAATTATCAGGTTCATCACTGCAACAATGAAGATACCTTCAGTTAGGCATTTTGACGCCTAGCACCATTTTGACGCCTTGGCCTAGCACCATGGTTACCGCCTCGAGTTGCAGCAGCTTCAAGGGTGTGCCTTGCTTGAAGCATTGCTCTATCATACACATTGAACAGTTCGACAAACTCATTGTACAACGAAGCTGAATTATTGCGTTTACCACCAACTCGGGTAGCATCATCAAAAGACTTGATAAATTGCTTAAATTGCGTATCCACAAATGTAATACCAAACTGACGACAAATTTCACCATAACCAATTGGTCTCGTTGAGGTGGAAAGGTGCAACCAATGGTAAGGCTCAGCTCAATGGAGTAAGTATATATGCGTAATGCTGGTCGGGTTGAGACCTTCGATGGCAAGACAAGACAAGTGATGAAGAAGCTATATTGTACCTTTGTATACGAGGTCAAATCTGACTATGCAAGAGGTGTCTCCATGGATGCTTACTAAGCTGTGAGTTGTGAAGCAAAGGTGCTTGTTTACTGTTGGATGACGAACACAGGGGAGTTCAGTTCAATGGTTGATATTATGGTGGGAACTACTACCACATGTGTTCATATTACTTTGGAAGTGTATAAGGGCCTCACTTGGCAGATAATTAACATTACGGCCAATTGTATCCTACCGCGTACCAGAAGGAACTACAAGGACTACACCTTCAACAGCGTACATAGAATTTTATCCATTGCGCCCACTCTTTGGATTGTCATCCTTCTCTGCATTTGAAGATGTAGCAAATAGTGACTCACCAACACTCCAACCCAACTAAACATCTATTTCAGGATAAAAATTAAGTGAGCTAACTACTACTAACAACCCGCATTTGATATACAACAATGATGTTAGTATACATCAGACATCAAATACTGAATGTACAACCAGAAAAGTGGCTAGACCTTTATCAACAAATTACGTTTGGACATAATCTATTTTTTAATTGTTAATTGATTGCTTAAAAAAAATAAGAAAAATTATTTTTTTATTTTTTTTTGCATCAGTCTTCATTTTATAAACATCGAAATATCAATCATTTTCCTACAAAATAAAAAATTAAGCTACTAATTAGTGATAAACATGGAAATCAAACTTCCATCTATCTTAGAGCCTTTATTTTGTTATGCGTTTTGTCGCTTAAAAAAAAATACAATAAAATAAAATCAAATCATGATTATCGATCTTTATTATAATTCAAGTCATTAATATACCTGGTACCGTGTGGTAATTCAGTGCACAATAATAAACATCAATCAACACTAAGGAAGCTAACCTTTGTATGCATTCGGTCGGTATCGGGTTGGGGCACCCGACCATGATTTCGCATCCACTTTAGCGTAAACAAACCGGGCCCAAAACCGATGTAAATCAATCATAGCCGTGGAATTATGTCCATTTGATCCTATCCATCCATGAACACTATAAAAATCCCTAGACCTAACACATAATAATCAGATCCAGATTCAGATAATTTCATTTTATCAAGCTGCTGCCGCAATCACAACAAGAATGGATTCTTCAAAAATTTATCTATCCATGAAAATGAAGATCAAGCCCAAATCATGGTTTAGTTTTGTTGATTGAATCAAATAGCACAATGATTTATCCTCTCAAAATCTTAAGTAAGCTAGTGTTAACTTCATCTTCTTCATTTGATTTATTTTCATTGATATTCCGTGATGTTAATCAGAAATACAGACAATCTAATCTAATGTATTTCCTCTGATAATGTTTTTCCCAGCTTTGTGTCCTGCTAATGAGTCAGGATGCAACGTGGCAGTACATGGATTGTACTTTCCTGCTGATGGCCGCAATGGAGTTTGGAAACCCTATTGACCCAGACAAAGTAATCTGGTTCGACCCTGAGAATACTAGTAAGAGGTAATTGCTTTTACTTGTTTAACCTTTTTGGATCCATGTAAATGTGAACTGTGTTAATTTGTGTATATTCCAGTTATAAAATGTTGATTGGTTCTTTAGTTCCTAGATTTTTTTGGTTTGGTTCTGTGGAAGAAGTTAACTGAACTGAGAATGTAGCTGGTATAGTAGGGTTGAATGTAAGTAGTATGACTCCAAAAACAAAGCATCTATTATGCCCATTTGAGATACAAACAAATACCCGGCGACTCCTCATGGACCATATTCAGACTGAAATTTACATTTGAGCCAAATTATTCTGCTAATCTGGTCATGATAGTGTGATGTAAATTTCTATGATAGACGTTGTAAGGCAGCTTATCTTATTAACTTATTTCTAAACTGGGTGAAGCACCTTTTATTCAAGGACTGTCAATCAAAAAGTCTTACCCAGCTTATTATGTACAGGAATTTGGGGTATGAAATTGGTGAATCTGGAAGCTTCATCAATAAATTCATCCATTGTCACGGGGAGCTGCACTTCCTTGTTTGCTGGTAGATCATAATTTTCAAGATACCACTCCTCCACAAACAGTCCCAATGGATAAAGATTGCCCTGGAGACTTAATCTTGAAAGGATACCTTTGAGGATGTGACATCTAGAAAGGAATCAAGGTACTTCTTTCAGCTAGATTTAACAGGTGAAGGACTTGCTTTTTATACTAGAGAGGACTTCTAGAAACATCACTTTTTGGTTTGTTCTAGTGTACTCCTATAAACATTTTTGCTTCTATTTCTGCTTGATATGTTCTGTAATGATTGAAGTTTACAGCTTTAAATATTCAATCGTCTATGGATGTTTCAAGTCTCAAAAGTCTATGATCACCCGGTGCATAGCCTCTCATATTGCCATTTCTTTCAGTATTTCAGCACCTCTTACTTGGGGTTTTATTTCCCTTTCAGCACAGGAGAAACCTGATGCATCGAAAAGACAGAATACTAGTGTATGTTGTGTGTCTATTACACTTATATATAATCTCAAGTGAGATGCAGCAGCATTTTGACACTGAAGCATATATGTTTCCTTCTTTTTACCAGTAAACTTGTGGTGTTGGGTTGAGCGTTACTTGATTAGAGATGTTCTAAATGATGAACCGGGTGTTATTTACATTCTCCGTTTTTAGTCTTCTACGGCAGAGAGCACCAAGATTCCATTGATGGGTGTTAATATTATATTTGCAAGAATAGTTATTTCGTTCTTCAAGGTATATTACACTGCCAAACAAAAGAAAAAAATACACAAAAAAGAAATTTGTTTTGTATATGGGAGTGTCATACAAGTGTATTTGTTGTGATTTTCTTTTTTTCCTAAGAAATTTTTAATCTTTCTCCTCAAAAAAAGAAAAAATACACAAAAAAGGTTGTCCTTTCTCTCATGCTGCTGTGCAGGGGAATCCTGCAAATCACATATACAACAGCTTCAAACAGTTAATGGCTGCATGCCCGATCGCCAATCACTGCCCCCACCTACACTGGCCAACCCCTAACAACTGGTTGATACCCTAATTGGCAGTACCACCAACAACTGGAAATACCAGGCCACAAATTCCCACAGTATGCAACATTGCTCTATCCACCTCCAAACACACCAGATCGAATCCAATGGCAACTCTCTAAATACAAAGACCACGTCCATACAGCTACAAATTCCCAACACCCCACTACAAGTCCAAACGTAGCTTTCATATGGAAGCTTAATTGCCATCTAAAATCAAAATGTTTCACTAATGGGCCAAAAACTTTGGACACACAACAAGAATCAGCTACACACTATACCTGAGCAACATGGACCAAATTCTTCGCACACATGAGCAGGGAAGCAGAACTGTACCATCTACTTCCCCCGGTAGGTCTGGTAAACTATGAATTCTAAAAATTAAATTAAGAACTCACGTTTGAGAGGAGATATCATCATGCTATTTTCTTATTGTTGTTGTTTGATGTTTATTAACATCAGATGCCATGATCGATCCAGATCTAAGGTGGTTTTTGTTTTTGAGGCGGCTGAAAAACAAAGAAGAAGAGACGGAGAGGCGGTAGACAATAAAGATGATGCCCTAGCGACTAAATACTACGTCAAGAACTTAAAAGTTAATTACACTCTGGTTACACCTCTAGAATATAGAGAAGTCACCGAGCATAATTTTGCTTGAGAAAGAGCTATTTCCGATGGAGATTTAGGATGATTCACGCAACACATATTTCTCATGAAGAAGCCAAACAAGAATAACAAATTTGTAAATTTTAGAACACGGGGCACATTTTGGTTGATGGAGGGGAGATTTCGAAATATTTGATGTCACGAGGCAGATTTAAGCTACAATGTTCTTAGCAAACTTCAATTCCCCAATGTTATTATATCAAGATCTAGGACTAGGAATACCTTTCTGCACCTTTCATTCAGATTCTGGTCTTTCGTAGCTGTACCAATAAACCTTGGGCTTGGGAATCAAAATTCAGATGCAACCAATAAAAATCCGATATAACTATTGGATTCTACATATAGTAATATTGATTGACAAAGTATAAATATATAACAAAAGGTTATTTATAGAATCTATCTGGCTGTCCAACCCCTTACAACTGCTGGCTATCCTAACAGACATTACTACCAACAACTGGAATTACCAGGCCATCAGATCCATACTCCTACGGTCAGATGGAACCCAATAGCAGCTTCCTAAACACAGGTAAACACACTGTCAAAAGTGCTTACTTCGTCATCCATATACCTACAAATGCCACATACCAAAACACTTCCAAAACATAACGACCTCATAGTTTTGGAGCTTTTCCATGCAAGAAATATGGCGACATCCAACCTTTGCAAACACTTCCCATACACAACCCGAATCAGCAGCACGCAATCTATTCACATGTACAAGGGTAGTAGCAACATGGACCAAATTCCTCACTCAATTGAGCAAGGATCCAGAACTGTACAATCTACTTTCCCCACCACCCCTCACCATACCAACATCCACATAAACACTTCTTTCGGACCACCATACCACACTTCTTGAGACCACCATGGTATCCTTTTTTAAAGCTGGACCAATACCATTAAGCAATGCAACTGGCACTGGCAACAACAAAGGACATTCGATACCAACAATTACGATTAAACATACATAATACGATTTCATATTCGCACCAAGTTCACAGTAAAAACGATATAAGAGATCTTTTTGCTCTATAGACAAAACTCATATTCCACTTTCCTTACAATTCAGTTTGTAATTAGCAATACACAAATATGAACACTAACGAGTACAAAACTAGATGGTAACCAACTATGATACAATTATTTGCATGCATGTACCTTGCATTGTTCAAATGCCTAATTCGTTAACTTTCTGCTCAAGTGATTCCTAAAGTCTTTGAAGATCCATTTTTGCCTAAAGTCTTTGAATATCCATTTTTACACCACTGGTGATTGCAACAACATAGCCCATACTACTTAAAGTACGCTTCTGCTCCATATAGCGCAAGACACTTGGAGCTAGTACTGTCAATTGAACCACAATTATTATTACAGTTAAATTTTTTGTCAGAAGAATCTTTATATAATTAAGAAATAACAAAAAAAAAAAGATTTATATTCATGCTAGAAATAAAAATGAAGAGGAACAAGATATACTAGGAGTGTTTCGTTCCTCTTGTTGATGATCATCAACATCAAAAGCCATAATCTATCTGTGTTGGAGTTGTGTTTTGGGACGACACAGAACAAAGAAAACCGAGGGAGAGCGAGAGGAAGAGGCAGTTGGTAACAAAGAATGAGAATACCCTATCACTGACGTCTAACTTCTTTCAGTTAAGATTAGGTATTAAAATAGAAGATGTGGATACCCTATTATAGGCTTAGATTACCAAAATACTTAAACTAAACCAGCTTGCATCAATATCAATTTTACGACCCATATATCTACACAAAATGCAACCCATCTTAACTTAAGCTAATCGCCTAATCCTGATTTGTTGTTAAACTATGAAAAACAACAATCAGAATTGTTTACACTCTTGACCCTACTAAAAGTATCATTACTGCATAAAAACTTATATGAAAATGCGGAGTAATAGTTTAATATTGTTACCATAACGTCTTGAAGTGCAGAATGGAGATAAAAGGGAATGTTAGAAGCAGCTCGTGAAGGATTAATTTAACGTTCTAAAAGGGGTGAAGCCTGGTGTTTGAGATCCTGAAGTCTAAGGTACGAACTGACGTTGAAGATAAAGGTTTGGTGCCAGCTGTGAGGATTAACATCTACCTGTTCTCCACCGCAGAAAGTTTGTCCTTCAAACCCCAGCTTGAAAAACCTGCTTTGCCTCGAATAAGGTTGATCGCCCAAAAATGTTTTACGTTGCTATCAACCTGAACAAACCACGGGAAAGAATAAAAATGTTGTACTATCTAATTATGATGGCATATAGAAGAACTCTGATAAACTATGGCACTTCTGCTCATCAAATTGGATAAACCGAGAAATACATGTACAATTAACAAACTGAAGCCACCAATTAATTTTAGAGTAAATGACTAGTTCAAATTGGATAATATCTAGACATTTTATTGATGATCGAAGTGAAACTCAGTATTCATCTGCACTTGCGGATTGGAAACATTTAACATGTTCTAAAATTACACCACACCATCAGATTTAGTATAAATCAACCAATAAGGTAAAGCAAGAAAATAACTAAGCTGTCCATTTTTTCAGGCTACTCACAATAAGGCCAATAAGTTATACAACAGTAAATCAAACTTGTCTTCCATCATAAAAATAAAAATCAAGATTAATTAGTCCTAGATTAGATTTAACTCGAAAGAAGAAGTCATTGTTCAACTAAACTTAAATAACTTTAGGTATGCACATACCTGTGGCATTTGCTCCATTTCTAGGTAGAAGAGAAAGAAAAAGTACTTGATCCTTGTACTGCAGATGAGAAGCAAATTAATTGAGTCAATAAGTCTGATAAACTATTAATTCTAAAAATTAAATAAAATGAAATTAAGAGTAAGATCTTACGTTTGAGAGGAGATATCATCATGCTGCGAATCTCTTTGTTGTTGTTTGATGATTATCGACATCAAAAGCCATAATCAACGGTGATGGCGGCGGTGGATCTGAGATGGCGGAAACACATAGAAAAAGAGGGAAAGAGAGAGTTGAATAAGAAGAATTAGTTAGTATGCCCTAACTTGGACGGCTAAAATATGAATCTAAAATAGTATATCTAAATACAATAGGAAACGTTAATCACACTTCCATTACACCACTCTTACTTCTAGATTACTGAGTGGAGGAGTATGTTTTACACTAGGAATATAAATTTTAGATTGGGCTACAGATTTAGAATGGCATTTTGGGTCACTAGCAGAAAAACTTTTGAAATCACGTATAGTTCATTGAGGATAATATTAAAAAAAAAAAAAAAAAAAAAAATCCTTCTCTTTTTCTTGTCTATTTCTTGAAATTGTACTTTACAGTAAGCTTCTTTGTAATTTCTTACTTTCCATCTTAAAACCATTGTATCCTTGAATTTCTATTAATAAAAAGGTACTTTGTTATCAAAAATAAATAAATAGAGAGGGTTATCCATTGCATCTTTCTAGCCCCTAGAGAGGGTTATCCATTCATCACAATCATGGTTCAAGAAATAAAATAGACAGAATAAAAAAAATGCACCAAGTTCACCGTAAAACAACTACAAATTTTCTCGGATTACAAGACCCAAACACAAACTGTCTGTTACTTCCCGTTTCAATACCCCAACTCTAGCTTGAAGTCCCGTTTCAATACCCCAACTCTAGCTTGTTGTTATCTCTACATGTCAACAATTAAAGAAGGAAAACCATTAACAACAAATTCAAGAGAATGAAATGAATTTAAGCCTCTGGCTTTTAAAGCTTGTTCTCTTCATTCCACATTTGGAACCACTCGGTGAGTATAGAGTTCAAGCTCAACTTAAAGCCACAATCTCAAGTTCCACTTTTCTTTTGGTTCACAATTAGCAATACAGAAATTTGAACACTAGCTAGTACAAGTACAGCTAGTTGGCAACTATGACACGATTATTTGCTCATCAATGCCATTTTCTCACAGAGCAACCAAATATGAGATCTTTCTGCTCTTCTTCAAAGACTCATCCATTGAGGTTTATATTCCAAGTGTCTTGACCACTTTTGCTGCACATCATGCACCTTGCATTGCTCAAATATCTAATCCCTTGACTTTCTGCAGCAAGTGATTCAGAAAGTCTTTGAAGGTCCATTTTCGCACCACTTGTGATTGCAACAACGTAGCCCATAGTACTTGAAATACGCTTCTGCTCCAGCTAGAGCAAGACATTAGGAGCTAGGACTGTCAAATGAACCACAATGATTTTTACAATTATGATTTTTTTCAGAAGAATCTTTACTATATAAGGAAAAAAAAAGGATTTATATGAATTCTAAAAATAAAATGAAGAGGAACAGTATATACTAGGTGTGCATTGTTCCTCTTGTTGGTTATCATTAACATCAGAAGGCATAATCTGTTGGTGTTGGAGTTTTGTTTTGGGACGACACAAAACAAAGAAAAGAGGGACATGGAGTGGAAGAGGCAGTAAGAAACTAAGAATGATAATACTCTATCTCCCACATCTAACTGATCCCTCGTGTTTTTTATATCTTTATCCTGAAAAATTTATTGTAGAGATACATGCTTGTCAGAAAATGTACTATTTCTTCGTAACCACCACATGCTAGCTAAAATTGGGATTCACAGTATTCCCTCTTTTTGTTTTCAATAAGATCAATTGTTGCTAATATCACAGTCTTCCTATTAAGTGTAATAATATCCCTCCCTCACAAATTGTTCACAAACCACATTGAGTCGTGACTTACAAATTTTCTTATACACACGACACTGTAAGCAAGACATTGAGTGCAAATACACACAAACGACGGACAGACATGCACATGCAAATATAGCATACAGATACAGAGTGCAATAACCATGTTTAGGAAAATAAACTAAAATTGGAAGCAAAGAAAGTGTACATCTCTTCCTTAACTAGAAGTAATAAACGTTTTTGGTCATATATCTCAGTTCAAATTTTGTCCGAGAAAAGACCGACATGGTGATAGTGTCCAAACACGTCGATATGACTACCAATAAGAAACTGGGAGTGGAGAACTCACATTGGATGGAAAATACCCAACTGTTAAAGAGACCCAATTACAGAGAGTAAGTGGTGCTGGTGCAACTAAGTTTGCTTGCAATCTATTCACCTATAGAAGTTAACTAAGCTATCTTAAGGTGAAGGCTACATACAACAATAATGTTCTTGGAGTTGGGCACAACTAAAATGGACTTTTATCCTTTTTGTGTTTTCTTTCTATTTTCCGTACAAAAATCGTAGACTTACATCAACACCACAAAGGTAATGAAGTGCATAAGATATTTTACCTCTTGTGGTTTTCTTCTCAGGCTTTTTTCCCATATTCCCATTGGTTTCCTCTTAGTGTCCTTCATTCTGTAGTTAGGAGAAACTAGGCTAAACCTATTATCCTCTTCTGTTTATATAAGATTAACCTTCCAACAACCTGCAAACGAACAATTCTTTTTTAGTATAGGGCACTAGATAGTGAATACGATAAGGTATAACTTACTTCATTGAATCATTGAACAGAAATAAACAAAACATTCTTTTTACATTTCAATTGATTTGCCTCACTTTCTTTCTTGGCCTACTACTCTATAATGAGTTGAACTCATTGAACCAAATATAAATACTAACAAGTTGTACAGCAGTGTGGAAACAACAAATCTCAACATGATTCTGCTCTTTGCTCTGAATCACAAACAAAAGCAATATCGAATGAATATGAGAGTCTAAGAGAACTACATTTAGCACAATTCATGTATCATCACTTTGAGTTCTTTTTTCTGTGTATAAAGTTCCATAGTTTTGATTCAGCACTTAGAGTTCTTTAATCCGTCAAGCATAATTAGAGAAAGAAATTATGAACATGAACAAACTTGCAGTCTCAAGTATCAACACTTGGAAATGACAAGATCAGATTACGGGACTAATGATAAGACACCAGACGCTTCAGAACAACAAACTAATTATCTCGTTCCTCTACTGCTTAATGGGGACTGCAATGCCAGAATGGTTAATTCACAGATGACCAATAAATAAACAACAACATGGGAACTCGTCGATCAACAGCACTAAAGATGACAAAAGAAAGTTTGGAAACAGATATTCTTACCAGATTGGTTGTATCCTAAGGAAGATTCCCTTGGAAAGTAGAAGTACTCCGCATGGGTAAATCCGAATCCTTCCCTAAGATTACTAGACCACCAACCGAACCAGGCCTTTGAACCCCAAAAGTCTTAGTAGTCGATATATTTTCACTTGGATTATGTTCAGCTAGATCGATCTTTCTCCTCCTAAGAAAATTCAGTGGGATCTTAAAAGATAAGAACTCTCATCAGCCAAGACATTCCATCTTGATTCCAGACAAGATCTAAAGCAATTTCCAACCTACAGCAGAAATACATGAGAAATAAGAACAAGTTACACTTCTAAGCAAATCAAACCAAATGAAATTACAAAGAAGCTTTCAACTACAAAAAACCTACACCCAATTATTAAAACAAATTACCCCCAAAATCACATCAAATTCTTCCACATAAAACTGACATAAATGTTTAAAGATAACAGAATTCAAATTAATAAGCAAATTAACCCCATTGCTTTGAAAAATAAAACTGACATAAATGTTTAAAGATAACAGAATTCAAATTAAAGATCCCAACATTAAAGTTAGGATTTTACCTTGATCCACTTTAGAGAGAAAACTAGAGGAACAACAGTAAGAGATACTACTTATGTTTGAGAGAAGATATCATCATGCTGTATGTCTTGTTGTTGTTGTTGATGATCATCATGTCTTGTTGTTGTTGTTGATGATCATCGACATCAAAAGCCATGATCTATTGGATCTGTGGTGGGCTAATTTTGAGAGAGGCGGCGGCAGAAAATAGAGAGGAGGAGGAGGTGTAAGACGAAACGAAGGATGATGCCCTAACACTTAGATACGTATAAAAAGCAAATACATAGAAAGTAAGTTACACTCTGCTTACATCACTAGGATATACAAAAGTGGCGTGGAGCATCAATAGGAAATCTGAAACATAGTGAGAGATTTCATACCACGATGCAAATTTGGGTCACTCAGCTTTTCCCTTGGGTTGATAGAAGAATTTAATTTGAAGCTCGGCTGCTCGGGTACTTTGATCTACTTTACAATCCATATAGCGTGCTGGAGACATACGATTAGTCTAAACTGTTGGCTTAATAACAACACATATAATACCTTAATATTTGGAAAATATATTTCAATGTGTTGGCATCAATAATGGCATGTTGTGCAATGGCAAAAGTCTACTTCGTTGGTGTCCGACTGATTTCTTGTATTTAAAGCTTGTTCTCTTCTCTCCACAATACGCTTAACTGCAAAGCCAAAATCTCATGTTCCACTTTTGTTTCCATCCGGTTTGTAATTAGCAATACACAAATTTAAACGCTAAGTAATACGAATTTAGCTAGATGGTAAATATGACATACAATTATTTGCTCATCTTTGCCGTAAACTACACTCTCCCATTCAGGCTATATGCCAAGTGTTTGGACCTGTTTTACTACCCCACCATGCACCTTCCAATGTTCAATATCCAATTTCTTAACTTACTGCTTAATTCAAGTGAAGGTCCATATTTGCACCACTGGTTATTGGAACGACGTTTTCGCCCTTCAGCCCATAGTACTTACAGTCGCTTCTGCTACAACTAGCGCAAGACTGTCAATAATATTTTCGCCCTTCAACCTGTAGAAAACCAAAGTTCTAATTGTATCTTAAGAGTAAGGTTCAAATATACCTACTTTCGCAACCGATTACTTATTAATTTCAGGCCGTAATTTCGTTTAAAATCTCTAAATATCTCCGAGTTTCTCCATGTTCCGGAAGATATATAGTTAAATGATAATTCATCTACAAAGGAGAGCTCATCACTACTTGAACTTAAGGTAACAATAACCTTAAGTACACAATTAGATCATTAACCAGAAAAAACCAACCAGTGTTCACACCTTTCTAAACAAAGTATGATTGTTTCATTAGAACCAATCACAATTACAGATCACTATCGTTATTTCATATTATAATTAATATTAACATGCACGGAGTTGAATATATATTGTTACCGTAACGTGTTGAAGTGACAGGACTGAGATAAATGGGAAAGTTATAAGCGGCTCTTCAAGGATTATTTGACACTACAAGGGGTGAATGTCCACTCTATGATGGAGGATTAAGTTGTAGCTAGATAGCCAATATAATGACCCAGGCAGCCAGACTAGCTGTTCTGTCTGCATATTTGGTTGTGTACTGGAAGATTCTCAACTTTGTGGAGGTTCATTTTCACTTATATTCTGTTCTGCAAGATCGAGTTTTCTGATCTTAGGATCCCTGCAATGACCCAAATCCCCTTTCTTCTCTAGCTCTAGAATTCCCAATTTCCACCGAGCAGAAACAACGGAATGATTGAGTCGACAACTAACCAAAAATAATTTCCCAACCTAGAGCAGAAATATAAACAGAAATAGGAACAAGTTACAATTCCAAGGAAATCAAACCAAATTAAATTACAAAATAAAAAAATATTTTAACCCAAATATAAACCATTAAATTACCTCCAAACATCACAGCAGATTCTTCCTAAAAAAAAAAAAAACCTTGATTATAACCGCATAAAATAATTCCCCAAATATCCAGATGATTTCAGAAAAACCCGTCTTGGTAAATCCAAAAAACAAGAAAATAAACTACAACAAAAATATCGAATAGCAGCATTCAAAAGATCCTTACTAACTTAACTTTAACCGACTAAAGGTAAGATTTTACTTGTGACCTATAGGTCTAAATGTTGTCCTGGATTCTCTCCTTTTCTAGTTGTTTCATGGTAAGCTACTGTGAACCGCCCCATAGAAACAAAGAAGCACGATTCGATATAGAACTTCCCGCTCAGTTCATGGTAAGCTAAAGCTAAAGCTACTCTGTTGCATGAAGTTCTCTGATGTGCGGGTCTAGTCGCCCAACATTCCGCACCATACAGCATCGCATGTCGGATCGCCGTTTTGTAGAACTTTCCTTTTAATTTAGCCTTGACCTTACAGGACTCCCGTCGCCAATCTCCATTTTTCCCACACTGCCTGGACTCTATGTCGAATGTCCTCGCCGATATCACCATCACTTTGTAGGTGAAAAATCAGGTTATTAGTGTAAGATTAATTCAAGCTGGTTCCTCCAGAAGTGCAGTTTTTCATTTACACTGCTGTGGAAAATTGCATTCCAGACAACCTAACAAGAAGAGGGTCTATGTAAGCTGATAGCTACAACTTCTTTGTGTGAGTGACTTAAACTACAACTTCTTTGTGTGAGTGGAAAGTTGTCATTCATAGCTAGATATAAAAATGTATTTGGAAATATCAAAAAAAAATGTTGTCATTTCTCCCATGCTGATGTGTGTGGGAATTGGGAAATCCTGAAACTCACACACACAATAGCTTCAGACCTTAATAAATTATGGAAGGGAACAGAGAAAGAAGAGGCTAGCATCCAAGAGGTGTTGTTCTTCAAATAGGAAATGGCAAAACAACTAACCAACTGGCTGCCCAACCATCAACCACTGGCCAACCCCTGACAAACAACAACTGGAATTACCAGGCCATCAGCTCCGTATTACCACAGCAACACTGGGGATCAGCTCTGTCCATCTTCCCCATCCAAACATGCCACATCGAACGAAAACAATGGCAACTCTCTAAATCAGGGTATTTCCTCATCCATCCCGCTACCAACGCCCAACATGCCACAACAAGTCCAAATGAGCGCTTTCATATGACCAAATTCTTCACACACTTGAGCAGGGATCCTGAACTGTACCATCTACTTCCCCCATAACCCCGCCTGCACCACATCTAAAACCATTATACAGCTACCTGCTATTGAATATCTAGTTGGCAGAAAATGCGCAATTTTCAAACAATCATTTCTATCACCAACTCAAATTGTTTATGCAACGTATTATCTTTGGCTCGGGAACTTTTTAAAGCAAGGCACACGAGAATCCCGATTGTTCCACTACACCAAATAGCATACAGAACAGCCACCAGCAGAAAAATGTAAATTTCTGTAGGCTGGTAATTTCCACCTGTGATGATGGCAAAGATAAACAGTAAGCTAAGCTTAAGAACACAATTGGACCTTTTCTCAACAAATGTTAGCAGCAAACTCATAAAACCATATTTACCGATATACTACAGTGAAGGCAAACATGCATTCTAGCATCACAGTAAAGGCAAACCAGTTTATAGGAAGTTGCCTACCGAAAAATTTAAGATAAGTACATACCAATCAGTTCCTAGTAATAACCAAGTTATTATTACCAATAAACCTTAAAATGAGACGAAGAGGAACAATAATACACTACTTACGATTGAGAGGAGAATTCATTATGAGATATGTTGTTGAAGATCGTCAACATAAACGTTTTCTAGTAAATGAAAACAAGAGAGTGAACACTTTCAACAAAAGTTTTTAAAATGAAAACCTGTGACCCAACGGTTTTAAATTTTCTTACAAAAGTGTTTGAAAGTAGCAGCATCGAAAAGATCCAAACTAACTTTAATTGAATCCAGGAAGGTAAGATTTTACCTGTGATCTAATGGTCACTACGTCATCTTCCAGTGTTTCATTTTACAGTGAAAACAAAAACACACCGTGAGACGCCTCAAGTTTGAGAGAAAATATCATCATGCTGAGACCCGAGTGTCTTGTTGTTGTTGATTACCGTCAACATCAGATGCCATGATCGATCGAGATCTGTGATGGTTTCTCTTTTTGAAGCGGCGTGAAACGGAGAAGAAAAGAGGGAGAGGGAGGTAAGGCAATAAGAAACTAAAGAGATGCCCTAGAACACGGACGAGTCAACAAGTAGTAGGGTAAACAAAAGAACGAACTGATACGTTAATTACACTTCTGTTACACCGTTAAGAGATGTACAAAAGTGAAGCCTTTTCTCCTGCTATTTACCTAGGGTCGGTTCTAGATTTTGAATCACCAAGCATATTTTGCGCAATGTGTTAGGAGACATTTTGTATCACAGGCGAGTTACAAACCACATGACAAATTATATGGTTATGAAATTATGTGACATTATCCATCCCTTTGTTTTCAAAAATGGGATAACAACTGCATGAGCATTGCATTTTCCATCCTCAACAAATTCATTTATCACTCAAAAGTGATTAGCCATGTTGGGTTGCGGGGTTATTGTGTTCTGCAGGCCCATGCTAAAACCGAATGGAGGATTCAAAGGAAAATTTGGTAAATTATAAACTCGTGGTGTCCTATATAAAGAAAAAACCCTAGAGAGATATATAGTGTTAAAGTGGAGAGAGAGATCATAAAGTTAAGAATCAGTTCTAACTTTTCTCACCTAATTGTTTTTCCCACAGGCTGGTCCAGTGGCTGCTTGGTCGAGGTTTATTCTTGACCACAACCTTATATCAGTGTCCTATGACTAGTTGGAAGCAGTGCAATTTGGCTTTTAGCTTGCTCTCAAGTAGAAAAACAATTACTCCCTCCCTTACTTTTTAATAGGCTGGTTTGGTTTTTTGAGAAAATTAAGGAAATTAAGAAAACTAATCATTGAAAGTGGTCCTCATGACACTTGTAAATAAAAGAAATGAATTGAAATGGTCCTCATGACACTTGTCAACAAAAGAAGTAAAGTGAAATGGTCCACATGACACTTGTCATCAAAAGAAGTTAAGAGAAAAGTGGTCCCTAAAAACTAAAGAAACATTTGACTTTCCCAATTAGGAAACCAAATTTATTTTTTTGTAACATTTATTTATAGAAACCACCTATTAAAAGTAACGGAGGAGTAGATGATATTTTAATTTCATCTAAGGATTTTCACGTAAAGTACACTGATTGGTTTAGCTTAATCCTTTTCCTATAGTCCTATAGTCATTGAGATTTTCAATAGGATTTGGGGTTTTATGTTTTGAAATACGTTAAACTAATATTGAATGACAATTTTTAAGGACCCATACTCTCCATCTCATTGGCATGTACAATTTCTCTTTTCTTATGTGGATTTGATACTTATTGGAAGGCGTCTTAAAATTTTCACGGATTCCATTCTATTTCCATAAATTGATTGATTACTGAAGTTAACATTATAACTAGCAGGATCCGGATGACTATTATGAACATACATACTTCGTGTTTCACATTTCCTTCGTAAAATTGTTCTCCTGTTCTTCTTTTTTTCCCAAATCGAGTATAAGAATGGTTCTTCAAAAGAAAACCCCAAGACTCCCTAGAAAAGGTCCCGATTTAGCACATCTAGCAAATCAGAAATCATCAAAACCCCGTTACTTTTAATTGAATAGAAATAATCAAAATAGGGTTCATATGGAAGTTACAGTGCCTTATTCGGTTAGGATGCGTTTCACAAAAACCCTAGTTTCTTAACCGAACTTCCTGAAAGGAAGAACACGAAGAACAATGCGGTTCAATAGGATTTAAAATTAGGTCACCGAACTGCTAGTTCGGTTGGTTCGCAAAAAATTCTAAAACTATATAGTAACCGAACTCTACCCATATTACAAAAAAAAAAAAAATTCCAATGTAACCGAACTGAACTGTGTTATACATCTTAGCACCTATAGAATGCAAATGTGTGCAAATATCCGCAGTGGTTCCAAGTGATTAGGTTGCTCATTAAAACCATGAGAGGAAAAATCATATTGCAATGATTAGGTCTATAATGTGGTGATCTCCATCCAGGGTACGTGTAAGGCTTCCCAAACAAACCCAAGATTACTTTCATGAGACGACAACAACCCATTCTGAAGATGATCAGATCTTTCATGGAGATTTTTCTAGGAATTTTTTTGTTTCTTCAACGCCGCCGGCCTCACTTGTTCTCTCCACTTTCACTCTCTTTCTCAAACATCACATGGGAACTCTAGGGTTTTTTATTTCACAGACGACACAAAATGATAATTTACCAAATTGTCCTTCGAAATTTAAGCTTCCATT
Source organism: Papaver armeniacum (assembly GCA_023531295.1). Classification (NCBI taxonomy): domain Eukaryota; kingdom Viridiplantae; phylum Streptophyta; class Magnoliopsida; order Ranunculales; family Papaveraceae; genus Papaver; species Papaver armeniacum. The sequence continues at coordinate 97,664 of JAJJWW010002160.1, read as the reverse complement.
GGGTTTTACAACGGGCCTTGGACAGGTGATTCCGACATGGCTAATCTCTGTTGAGGGATAAATTAGTTGAGGTGAATGAAAATTGCAATTCTTATAGTATCATTTTTAGTTTACATCTTTGCACACGCATCACGTATGCGCTCTAGTCCTATAGAATGCAAACGTTTGCAAATATCCGCAGTGGTTCCAAGTGAATAGTTTGGTCATTAGCAAACTGCCTGCCATTATACAAAGAGGTTAGATTTCCTCATTTTGCACAAATTTTTAATATAGTAGGTCACGTAATTTTGGCGGACCTTGATGGCCCAATGGCCAACATCATTTACTCATAATTTTCATTTTCCCACTTTCCATTTTCGATGGAACAGAGGAAGTATATTGACATAAGTTATAATGAGATTACAAGGTGCACAAGAGGGGGCGGATAACTCATTCCAAGAATAAATAGCTTATCAAGCCCCAATGCATGCTAACAAAATGAAACTACATTTTACATGATTTTTTTTTCCTTAACATTTTTTTTAACTCTCAACTCAGACTGAAGTGTCACCATGTTTTATATATTTTAAATTTCCTTCTTAAAATTAGAAATATTACAGTCCTAGATGCAGGAGTTAGGAGGTTGTAAACTTTGGTAATGGGGGCAGAGTCTGAATCTGTGGTGAAGGGAGACTGGCATAGAGGGCGGCATGCCTGTGGGGTTGGTAGCTTATTAGTGCTCATTAGTCATTAGAGGTTTTTGTGCTAATTATAATCTATGCGCATTTTTGCATCTTTGCAATAAAACTGCATCCTCATATATATCAATCAAAAAATTAACATGGAGTATTCATGAGTCATGGACATGATACAATGAACATATTCGAGATGTTTCCATCATGGTGGCACCACTAGCTAGTGACAGTTGTGGCTGTTAAGTGTTAGGCGTACGCTTAATACGTCACACGTGATATGCTATCGAAAAATTAACACACATTTTGACCCTTGTAGCGAACTGTTGGGACATTTCTTACATAACTAGCCATCAATGGACCTGAACTGCAATGACCGGTTACTAGTCTTGGCCTATGTTTCTCTGGAAATCTTGGTCTACTATTTTGTTGGATTAGATTTCAGAACTACATTTCTCAGAACAATGATCGGTATGGTGGATTTTACCTGCTGTAGTTCTTTGTTTGGTTGCTTTTTTCTTTTGGCTACAATATCAGTTTTTATATGCAGAAAATTTCATCAATTACCCCATTGATTTAGAAAGAAATCAAAATAGTAATACTTGGTGATTACTGTGAAGCTGTGGTAGGAGATTTCGGGGTAGTAAAGCTTTTGTATCATAAGGATTCACATGTGACAACTGCGCTGTAAGGGGCACTGTTGGGCAGATAGCTCCTGAATATCTCTCAACATAAAAGTCTTTAAAGAGAAAACTGATGTCTTTGTTGACGTGATCCTTCTTCTAGAATTGATCATAGGCCAGAAAGGAGCGGTGCTCAGTTTGGTAAGCGTTGATTCCAATAGTGTGTTCGCAAGGTAATAGGGAAATAATATCCAGCGACTTATGACCACTTTCCTCAAGTTGTGGACAACTTCTTTATCTAACAATAATTCATGATCAAATTCACCTAGATAAGAAGAAGCTAGATATGCTTGTGGACAAGGATCTTAAGAGTGCATTAAGATTTTGAAGAAATTGTTCCAGTAGCACGAGAAAATGCTCCTATTATGTATGCCTCCTTATGGTGTAATCAAGGTGTAATTAAGTTTTCAGTTCTCTGTCTATTTATTACCCTACTATTTCATCGAGTCATCAGGGTTTTCTAGGGTATCTCTTTGGTTTCTTACTGCCCCTCTCTCTCTCTGTCTCTTCTTCTCTGATTTCCGCCGCCTCAAAAACAAAAACCAGCACACATCTAGATCGAATGGATCATGGCTTGTGATGTTGATAATCAATCATCAAGAACAAGACAGTAGCATAATGATATCTCCTCTCAAACATATGTAGTGCGCAGGAATCCGGTTCTTCTTTTGTTTTTGCAACGTAGTTCGCAGGTAAAATCTTATCTTTATTCAATTTAAGTTAGGATCTATTCAATCTTACCTGTTTTTGTTCAGATTTTAGAAAATAAGTTTTTGTTTTAGGAAGAATATATCTTATTTTTAATTTGGATGGAAGCTTGTTTGTAATTTCAATTGGTTTGATTTGCTTGGAATTGTAACTTGTTCTTCAGTATTTCTGTATAGTAGGGAAATCGGTCCCTTATTGATTTAAGTTTCTTGTTCTTGAATAGATAGGTTATCTTACAAAACAGATTTAAAAAAAAAATCTCAGGTTGTCTCACATGATTCACTTGCTTTATTATAACTAGACTACTTGACTAGTCTTAGGCGACACAGCGCATACAGTTCTCCAAGTTTGGTTTCCATGTTTATAAATTTAAAGGACTGAATTGATATGTACTAATTAATTAAGTTTTTAGGTAAGCAACTTCCTACAAAGACTACGAACATGAAGTGGACAAGTAATCATTGAAGAATTAAAGTAGTGAGTCTCATATCTATCCAAATACAAATGTCTAAGAATCATATAAAAACTTAATGAATTTGATAGATAACATCAACAAGAGGTTTGGGCTTGAATGAAATGAAGGCTGATGCAAAAAAAAAAAAAAAAAAATTATTACTTCTTCTTGGAATGCTTTATCGAAGCAATCAAGTAACAGTTGGAAGATACATTAGGTGGCCTATGTTGATAAAAGGTCTAATCACTTTTCTGGTTGTACATTAATTGTTTGATGTCTCTTCTTTGTACTAAACATCAGTACTATTTTCATGTGTTGCAGGATATGTGGCAGCTGAACAAGAGAAGTCAAGTACAAAGAAGGGCATAGGCGAAAGTCAGATCAAATGTAATTTGTACAGGCCCTCCGGGAAAGGCCGAGAAGCTTCAATTTCACAACTAAATGGAGGGATCACAGCTGGACTGGTTCATTATATTGGCTATATAGCCACCATTCAATTAATCCTCCAGCTGAATATGGACATTCACCCCTTATTGAGTGTCGAAATAGTCCATCACGAGCTTCTTATTATAACTACGGTAACAATATTAAAGGTTTACTCCGTACATTTTAATATAAGTCATGCAATAAAGATAGGGATCTGTAATTCCGATTGGTTCTTATGCAGTAATGATACTTTGTTAGAAGGGTGTAAACATTGTTGGTTTTTTATGGTTTAGCTAGCTGGTAATAATCCAGATTAAGGTCTGGTTGTAAACTCTGATTGTGTATTTAATCTTTGCTTAAGTTTAATGCTACTTTAAGTTTTAGTAGTGATGAGCTCTCCTATTTAGCTATTGAGTTGTCTCTCTATCTCATGATGTAAAAGGCTAGAGAGACACATCGCAAGTATTACAAGGTCTCTTTTCTAGACACGGAAAAAAGATTCTTAAATCTCCCTCATATAATGTTCTTTCTAATTTCTTTTTGCTTTGTTAGTAGCTATTTGTACTATATATGAATCTGTCTGTTCAGTTCACTTGTAGAGTAATAATACTAGGAGTAGTTCTGTTTTCAGCACAAGGTAGAGTTTGTGTCATACTTATGGTTATGTTTTAATGATCATCTTGCTTGTCTCCATCTCTACATTGATGAATCACCTGGTGTTGTGGAAACACCTTCAAGTCCGACATGATTCTGGAGAGAGGGTAAAGCTTTGCTTAGAGAGTGAGATTAGTTTTCCCTTGTGTTCAAGAACTTGTATTTTCTCTTCTTTGTGATTAATAAATAAAGATTTTCTAATTCCAAAAACACTTATCATGTCTTAGATCTAGCTTGTTATTTACTTGGGCGTACTACTGGATTTTCAGTAGTTACACCAGCTTTAAAGAAGGATGCCATGGTGGTCTCGAGAAGTGTGGTATCGTGGTCCGAAAGAAGTGTTAATGTGGATGTTGGTATGGTGAGGGGTGGTGGGGAAAGTAGATTGTACAGTTCTGGATCCTTGCTCAATTGAGTGAGGAATTTGGTCCATGTTGCTACTACCCTTGTACATGTGAATAGATAGAGTCTGCTTTGATTCGGGTTGTGTATGGGCAGTGTTTGCAAAGGTTGGATGTCGCCATATTTCTTGCATGGAAAAGCTCCAAAACTATGAGGTCGTTATGTTTTGAAAGTGTTTTGGTATGTGGCATTTGTAAGTGTATGGATGTCGAAGTAAGCACTTTTTACAGTGTGTTTACCTGTGTTTAGGGAGATGCTATTGGGTTCCATCTGACTATAGGAGTATGGATCTGATGGCCTGGTACTTCCAGTTATTGGTAGTAATGTCTGTTAGAATATCAAGCAATTGTCAGGGGTTGGACAGTCAGATAGCATTAGTTGGCGGTTGGGCAGCCAGTTAGTATCCCAATTAGTAGTTGTTTGAGAAGTGACAACATTTTGTTATATATTTATACTTTGTCAATCAATATTACTATAGGTAGAATCCAATAGTTATGTCGGATTTTTATTGGTTGCATCTGAATTTTAGATTCCCAAGCCCAAGGTTTATCGGTACAGCTACCAAAGACCAGAATCTAAATGCAAGTTGGAGAAAGGTAATCCTAGTCCTAGATCTTGATATAATAACATTGGGGAATTGAAGTTTGCTAAGAACATTGTAGCTTAAATCTGCCTCGTGACATCAAATATTTCGAAATCTCCCCTCCATGAACCAAAATGTGCCCCGTGATCTAAAATTTACAAATTTATTATTCTTGTTTTGCTTCTTCATCCGAAATATGTGTTGCGTGAATCTCCATCGGAAATAGGTCTTTCTCACGCAAAATTATGCTCGGTGACTTCTCTATATTCTAGAGGTGTAACAAGAGTGTAATTAACTTTTAACTTCTTGACCTAGTATTTAGTTGCTAGGGCATCATTTTTAGTGTCTACCGCCTCTCCCTCTTCTTCTTCTGTTTCACGCCGCCTCGAAAGCAAAAACCACCTCAGATCTCGATCATGGCATCTGACATTACTGAACATCAAACAACAACAACAACAAGAAAACAGCACGATGATATCTCCTCTCAAATCGTAAGGTCTTACTTACTCTTAATTTAATTTTTAGATTTCATAGTTTACCAGACTTACGGACTCTTACTAATTCGCTTCTCTTGTTACATCTGCAGTGCAAGGATCAATTGGGTATCCACATCTTCTCATGTATTGTCTTGTAAGTTTGATTTCTATGTCTATAAAGATCAGATGCCAATTTTACTTTCTTAAATTCCATTGCGTGCTTATCTGTTCTTCTTCTTCTCTTGAACAGTCGACCACCAGAAAGGAAATGATAATTAAAGAACATCATCCGAAGTTACTTCAGAGATTAATCGACAGGTTTATTCTTTCTTTTTTACTTGGTCAATTTACTGTCAGTTTCTTCCCTATTTGTTTATGGATGACTAATGGATTTTGGTTTGTTGTGTGATAACAGGGCTGGAATTGACATTCCTAAACGTGAAGTCCGATCCTCATCTTCCAACGTGGTTCAGTTATGCTTTTCAGGTAGCCAACATTTTTAATGCTAATTTCAACTTGAAACTTTTATAACTTGGAATGATCATGGTTGCCAGTTTTTAGTTTAGCAACTAATTTGAATTTTTAGGTTAAGCATTTCATACAAAGAGTATGAAATTGAAGTGAACAAGTCAACTTGGACACTGGTGGCCATCTGGGTGCTTTATTTTGTCAAATTAGTTATCTATCTGTGGAACAAGACAAAGGCAGATAGAGGTGCAAAGAAGTCATTTAGATGTAAGATATTTATCCAATGAGGGAGCAGGTGTAGTTTAGATCCACAATTGAGGATGGCCAAACGTATTATTGCCCATAGTGGCGAGTTCATAATTATATGAATGTCAAATAATCAGGTGTAGTTTAGATCCACAATTGAGGATGGCCTAACGTATTATTGCCCATAGTGGCGAGTTCATAATTATATGAATAATCAAATAATCAGATTTACCTTATTGGTTGATTTATGAATCCTGATGGTGTGGTGTAATTTTAGAACAAGTTAACTGTTCGATCCATCAGTGCAGCTGAATACTGATTTTTACTTTCAATCTTCATTAAATGTCTAGATATTTATCCAATTTGAACTAATCATTTGCATTAAAATTGGTGGCTTCAGTTTGTTAATTGTACATGTATTTCTCGGCTTATTCAATTTCATGTGGTGGTGCTGAAATACCATAGTTCAATATGTCATAGTTAGATCATAGTACAACATTTTTATTCTTTCCGATGGTTTGTTCAGGTTGATAGGAGCCTTAAACGTTTTTGGGCAATCAACCTTATTCGAGGCAAAGCAGCCTTTGTCAAGCTGGGGTTCGAAGGACAAACTTTCCGCCCTAGAGAAGAGGTAGATGTTAATCCTCACTGGCACCAAATCTTCAACGGCAGTTACCTTAGACTTCAGGATCTCAAACTTCAGGCTGCATCCCTTTTAGAGCGTCCAAATAATCCTTCACGAGCTGCTTCTAACATTCCCTTTTATCTCCATTCTGGCACTTCAAGATGTTATGGTACATTATTGAACTTTTACTCTGCATTTTAATATAAGTTCTTCTGCAGTAATGATACTAATCTGTAACTCTGATTGGTTCTTATGCAATAATGATACTTTTAGTAGGGTCAGGAGTGTAAACTATTCTGATTGCTGTCTTTTTATGGTTTAACAACAAATCAGTTTCAAGGTCTAATTGTGTACTTAAGCTTACCTGGTTAATGGTAATTCCATCGGTATAACATTGTTAGTTATTATTTATATTGTGTCTGATGCTGTCTGTTGAGTTCACTTGTAGACACTAATGACACTTCGAGTAATTCTGTTTTCAGCATACAATGAATAATTATGTCATACTTATGGTTAAGCTATAATGATTAGGAGCGTATAAAACCTTGAAATTCAAAAACGATACAAGGGCTTTGAATAGGAAGGTGATCTCATATGGGGATCCACCTACTTCAGCACTTTGTTTGAATAAATTTGACTTTAAACCTCTATACTGTATATGTTTTCAGAGCACATCTTCCTTGACTTCACTTGGGCTCAGCTTTCCCACATAATTTCTGCATTTCAAGCTTCCACAGTAGCCTGAACAAATTTGCATTAAAAGTAATTGACCTCTTGTTTATATGAATGTCTAATAATCAGATTAATATTGTTTTGAATTTTGTAGATAGGGGATGATTAAGTAAGATGCATATCTGACATCTTGATACAGAAAGTGTTTTAATTTTTCTTTGAATGTAATGAACAATTGGAAGATAGATTAGGTGAACTTTGTACTGCGTGATTCTATAATACATGTTTGCATATGCATCGATAAACATGGATTCATGCTGCTAATATTTGTTGATAAATATTAGTGTTGGAGAACTTTTTGATGCTAACAATAGTACTACTTTCACTTGTCTAGGATATATGGCAGGTGACCAAGAGAAGCCAAGAAAGAAGGGCACATGCGAGAGATCAAAATTCAATTTGTAATTGACCTCCGCGAAGTTGAGAAGCTTCAAGTTCACAACCTAATGGAGATAACACAGCTAATCTGGGTCATTATACAGAGCGCCAAAGTTCAAAGTGTTTTGCCTTTGAGGATATGCACCAGTTGCTTCGAGTCATATTCCAAGAGGATTTGTGGGTATCTGATGTCATTTGCTGTTGACAATGTCAGGTGCATTGCTTTCGTTTCCTCCACAAAGAAGGCAGTGATTCGCAATGATATTTATCCAGCTTTAGAGGAGGATACATCATACATACCTTGGTGGTGTCGAATGATGAAACCGGCCCATCCAAATCCTAGATTTCCTTGGGAAGCTTATCCACATCACCGGTGGAAAATAAGTTTCCTTGGGAAGCTTATTTTATACGGCAGACTTGATCTTTACCCACATCACCTGTGGAAAACGCCAACCCACAGAAGTTATGTACGTTTGGTTGCTGGTGGCTGTTTTGTATGTTCGTGGGTGTAGTAGAGCAATCAGTATTCTCGCATGCCTTGGTTTAACGAATTCTTGAACGAGAGAAAATGCTGCCTTTACAATTTGAGTTGGTGATAGGATTTATCGTTTGAATATTGCCACTTCTTTTGCCAACCAGATACTCCATAGCATGTAGCTCTATAATGGTTTTAGATGTGATGCGGGTGGAGTGGGAAGAGTTGTGTTCTGGAAAGGTGTTAATGTGGATTTTGGTACGGTGTGTGGTGGTGGGGGAAGTAGATGGTACAGTTCTGCTTCCCTGCTCATGTGTGCGAAGAATTTGGTCCATGTTGCTCAGGTATAGAGTGTAGCTGATTCTTGTTGTGTGTCCAAAGTTTTTGGCCCATTAGTGAAACATTTTGATTTTAGATGGCATTAAGATTCCATATGAAAGCTACGTTTGGACTTGTAGTGGGGTGTTGGGAACCAGTAGTTAGGGGTTGGCCAGTGTAGGTGGGGGCAGTGATTGGCGATCGGGAATGCAGCCAATTAACTGTTTGAAGCTGTTGTATATGTGATTTGCAGGATTCCCCCGCACAGCAGCATGAGAGAAATGACAACCTTTTTGGTGTATTTTTTTCTTTTTTGAGGAGAAAGATTAATAATTTCTTAGGAAAAAAAGAAAATCACAACAAATACACTTGTATGACACTCCCATATACAAAACAAATTTCTTTTTTGTGTATTTTTTTCTTTTGTTTGGCAGTGTAATATACCTTGAAGAACGAAATTACTGTTCTCGCAAATATAATATTAACACCCATCAATGGAATCTTGGTTCATCATTTAAAACATCTCTAATCAGGTAACACGCAACCCAACACCACAAGTTTACTGGTAAAAAGAAGGAAACATATATGCTTCAGTGTCAAAATGCTGCTGCAGGTCACTTGAGATCATATATAAGTGTAATAGACACACAGCATACACTAGTATTCTGCCTGTTTGATGCATCAGGTTTCTCCTGTGCTGAAAGGGCCATAAAACCCGAAGTAAGAGGTGCTGAAATACTGAAAGCAATGGCAATAGGAGAGGCTATGCACTGGGTGATCATAGACTTTTGAGACTTGAAACATCCATAGACGATTGAATATTTAAAGCTGTAAACTTCAATCATTACTGAACATGTCAAGCAGAAATAGGTGAAAAAATGTTAATTGGAGTACACTAGAACAAACCAAAAAGTGATGTTTCCAGAAGTCCTCTCTAGTATAAAAAGCAAGTCCTTCAGCTGTTAAATCTAGCTGAAAGAAGTACCTTGGTTCCTTTCTAGATGTCACAGACTCAAAGGTATCCTTCCAAGATTAAGTCTCCAGGGCAATCTTTATCCATTGTGACTGTCTATGGAGGAGTGGTATCTTGAAAATGATGATCTACCAGCAAATAAGGAAGTACAGCTCTCCGTGACAATGGATGAATTTATTGATGAAGCTTCCAAATTCACCAATTTCATACCCTAAAATTCCTGTACATAATAAGCTGGGTAATACTTTTTTATTGACAGTCCTTGAATAAAAGGTGCTTCACCCAGTTTAGAGATAAGTTAATAAGATGGGCAGAATAAAGAAGTACACGAAACTACCTTACAACGTCTATCATAGAAACTTATATCACATTATCATGACCATGAGGAGTCTGAATATGGTCCATGAGGAGTTTGTATCTCAACTGGGCATAATAGATGCTTTGTTTTTGGAGTCATACAACTTACATTCAAACCCTACTACATTCTCATTTCAGTTAACTTCTTTCACAGCACCAAACCAGAAAAATCTAGGAACTAAAAGTTCCAATCAACACTTTATAACCGGAATACAGACAAATTAACACAGTTCACATTTATATGGATCCAAAAAACACAAACAAGTAAAAGAAATTACACCTTACTAGCATTCCCAGGGTCGCACTTTCCCGCAATTGAACAGCAGTTAAACTAGGAATACATTCTAAATATGCAAAGGACAGGAGAACGGAATATCATATTAGACCCATTTGAATCTGATGCCGTCTTTGTGAGTCACAGGACAGGAGCTTCTAGTCTCGGAAGAATGAATTATATCACCCAATAAAATCCATGCAAGTTCTTTGAGGAATCAATACACAAAATCTCATGTCGTTGTAGTACAGTGGTAAGATGACAACAAGGATTGCTAATAACTTGGCAGTTCCAAGATTACAAATTTCCATTACTAAATGAAAATATCAAGAGTAAAAACACAATAATAATAATGCAATGCAATGCAAAAAGCAACCATAGAAAATGAAACTAGGACTAGGAATAAAAGAGACACAAATCAAAATTGAGAGACAAAACAAAGAGAGGGCTTGAGAGAGAGAGAGAGAGAGAGAGAGAGATAGAGAGAGGACTTACCAAATAACTCGAGATAACTTCAGCTCTCGGATGGAATTCAGACGGATGATCGTCACTTTGCCAGATAATTTGTGACTCGGATCCATACAAAACAAAGTTCCCAGTATCTCCACCTTTGCATATGCAACTGGTTCTTGCATCTGGGGTATCAAGTCATGAGCTGGACACATAGCTGGGAAAATATTATCAGAGGAAATACATTTGATTGTCTGTATTTTTGATTTAAGAGCAGGGACATCAATGAAAATCAATCAAATGAAGAAGATGATGAGAATATTAACACAAACTTACTTAAGTTTTCGAGAGGATAGATCATTTTGCTATATGATTCAATCAACAAAATTAAACCATAATTTGGGTTTGATCTTCATTTTCATTGATAGACAAATTTTGGAAGAATCCATTCTTCGTGTGATTGCGGCGGCGGCTGGTTAGATGTGATTGTTATGTGTTAGGTATAGGCATTTTTATAGTTTCCATGGATGGCTAGGATCAAATGGACATAATTCCACGGCTGCGATTGATTCACGTCGGTCTTGGCCCAGTTTGTTTACGATAAAGTGGATGCGAAATCATGGTCGGGTGCCACAACCTGAAAACCGACCGAATGCATACAAGGGTAGCTTCGGTAATTTAAATCTCCATCTTGAAAACCTAAAAGAATCTCTGTCCTCTTTCACTCACTTCCTCCTCCACAACACAGCAGCGCGTCTTCATCTTCAATCCCACCACCATTACATCTTCAGTATCACCGCCATCGCCACTTAATGAATGTGGGTTATAAACAGAAAATGGGATTTGTATCTCATAAATACCTTGGAAGAGAAAATGGTTAATTTGGATATGAATCGGAAATGTGGATTTCATATCTTGGCAACTACGTGGATGGTATCTGTTCCTTGTTAACTACCTGAGTAAGTGTCAAACAACTAAGTACTAAAATTGGTTTAAAATTTAATTACTTAATGAGTGTATTATTAGTTCAGTTGGCCTGGATTCTGCTTAAGCATACAATACTAATTATGTTCATCGTTAATGTTGAAGAATTCTTAGGTGATGGAATTGGTATAGGTCTGATAACTTCTTTTTCCTATCAAAAAAATTAAGAAAAAGCCAGGGAAAAAGCCTTTGAATTTTTAAATTCTCCTTCTAGATTTGTAAAGATGCTCTATGAAATATTTACATTTTGTTGATTATATAATAAATATGTTATGTTCTTGTTTGGGCATGTTGGTCGGAGTTGTGTAGTATCTCGGATGCAACTGGATTTATAATTTTGTTTGCCATCCTGGCACACTTTCTTGTTCAAATGAAATTGTTCCATGATTTCATGTACTCTTTACTATTTTCAGTCACGAGGGTGACCGACAGGATGAAAATGAAGTCTAAATATATTTAGGGCCTTCTAATCCGAGATTCTTTATTTAGGCTCTGGATGGCCAACAATATAAGAATTCTAGAACAAAGATGCTCAGGCGGCCCCTTTCCCTGAAATATCAGTGTGAAACTTTGATTATGGAAAGAATATATCAAAACAAAGTTCCACCGCCATGCTTTTTAAATTAATATTGAGAAATTCCATATAATTGTTAGAAAACAAAGCATTACAAAGATGGATTACACAAAAATAAAAGTGCAACCAATAAAATCCTTATTTGTCATTACAAGTAATTAACCAAACATTATTATCACCAAATATCAGCAGGATCCACCACAGATATCATGACACCTTGTATCAGCTGGATCGACCATGGACATCAGGACACTATCTACTGGACGGAGAAGTAGATTTGGTTTCCTAGTTCCTTCCAAGGAACAAATTCTTTTTACAGAAATTGTCAAATTTTCCGGTTGAGAGGATAAGTCATTATGATAACAGATTGACTCCTGCAAAAACAAAATGAAATCATATTAGAGATTTGGATTTTCGGAAACTCAAAACCATCAATAAACTAGTGAAATTTATGTAATGAAAATCAAAATCAGAGGTATACAAAATGCAACTTATTCAGAGAAAAGACCCAATGGAATGTTAGCCGAGGGATCTTCACCACATATTCCATCTCCTTCGATCTGTTTAATCAAACCAAACCCCTCGACAAAATCAAACATACATGCAAAGGCGGTGGCAGCTACAGAAGAGTAGTGAAGAGAGTCTGTGAACATTACACTAGGGTGGGGGTGGAGTCATAAGGCAATATATATAGCACTAGGGTTTTTTACATTTAGGGTTTGCTAGAACCCCCACTTAAATTTTGTTTAAATCACGACCGTTCATCCGATGCGAGTCATGCGACAGTCATGATTGCATGAATATTGTTAACATTCCACGAAGAAAATAAAGATTTCTGGTAAATAAAGTAAGAAGCTGAATGACTTCAAATATAAATTTTATAAGTCGTTTAATATGAACCATTATAACTCAAATTCTGCTTTGAAATCTCTCATATTTGCTTCATTAACCAAAAACATGTCTCTTGATCCAAAAATCTCCAATAGTTCATAAGTGTCATGGGATTCGTAATTTTCTTCTTAATCCAAAATGTATCCTAACCTGAATTATACGGTGTGAGATTCCAGATCTGCCTAGTTAGTGATCTAAAATTTATAGCTCAAAATCTAAAAGTGTAGCCCCATATTCTCAATCCAAAATATCTCCTAATATGTCGTGTGACTCAAAACCTAGCCAGGAATCCTAAACGGCAATGCGAAATCGGTCTCTCTAATACGTACAAAATATGGTTGGTTTGTGGCCCATAATCTAGAAGTAACCCCACTCAAATAGCAGGAGAAAATGCTCCAATTTTTCTCATCTCCAACGGTGTAAGCAAGGTGTAATTAACTTTTGTCAACTTACCCTACTAAGTTGTTTAGGGCATCATTTTAGTTTCTTAATAACCGCCTCTTCTCAATCTTTCTTCTCTGTTTCACGCCGCCTCAAAGACAACCATCACAGATCTCGATCAAAGTATGGAATTATAATTGATCATTGTTGATGTGGATAATTGATCAAAGTATGGAATAGCTTGTGATGTGGATAATTCATCATTGTTGATACCTGGAAAATGTCAAAGTAAAATGTCAGCCTCCCCATATCCAAGAGAAACCGCTACATAGCACCCCCTTCCATGTTGACAGGCACATGCACAGTCCAAGTCACGTGGGTTCATAAAGAAGAATCTAAAGTACACTTGTACTACACTAGGCACAGATGTAAGATAAGAAAATATAGGAGAGGATACATGTTGGACATTCTCATTTCAAGAAATGTCAATAAATAGGGATCCTCTCTCAACTAATAAATCAGAGCTAACTTCTTGTGGTTAACCATGTACTACTTTCTAGAGTAGGCTTCCGACTCTACTATGATATTTGTACCTGATACATTTTGGCGACCACAGTGGGAGCCTATCTCATAGGATTAGGACATCGGTTCAACCACTGAAAGCTCATAACTCAAAAACGCAAAGCGACATTGTTTGACCATTAGCGTCATTTTTAACGCTCAAGCGTCTTTAATCCGTACTAGCGGAACCATGAAATCATCCAAGCGTCTCCACCCAATCGCCTCCCTCCAAGCGCCTCTATCTCTCTCTCGCCAGCGCCTGTTTCTCATCCCGACGCCTCCATTTCTCTCTCCAAGTTCCCCACACACATTAAAAAAAAAGAGAAAAGTCAAATCATCATGGTGGCGTCCCAACTTAACTCCATCTCCTGTTACTCATCCCGGCGCCTCCATCTCTCTCTCCAACTTCCCCAAACACATAAAAAAAAATCAAATCATCATGGAGGCATCCCACCTTAACTCCATAGCCTGTTACTTATCCAGCGCCTCCATCTCTCTCTCCAACTTCACCAAACACATACAAAAAAAAAGAGAAAAATCAAATCATCATGACGGCGTCCCAACTTAACTACCACATACATCAGCGTGCAATTTCTCATTCTCACTCTCAGCGTGCAATATTCTCTTCGGCGCCTACATCCTCCTACAACTTATCTTAGCGCCTTCATCTTCCTTCAAGCAGCACAAAATATGACTTATTCTCTTCAGCACCTCCATCCTCCTCCAACTTCTCTCAGCGCCTCCATCTTCCTCCAAGGAGCACCTCGATAACTCACCCTCTTCGGAGCCTCGATTTCTCCTTAACTTCCCTATACATATAAGAACTTAGAAATGACAAGTTCAAACATAACTTAGCTATCATCTGTGCTCAGTAAGGATAGTCTCATGCCACCAGTACCAAACTTCAACGACTAGCAAGCAACTAGTGTGACTTGCGTTTCACAGAAATCTTCATCGAAGGATTTACATTGAATCTCAATTTGTTTTACTAACAAAACAACAAGGAATATATTCAGAAAGACCGTCGCCCACACATTACTTGCAGAAACTCCACAGAAGAATTTTCTCGCTATAGATACCTCTAATGTTGAAGGGCATTAGACCAGAGCGTCAGTTCTTGCCGCTACTTGCTCAACTCTTGGCGACACCTGAGAGATGCTCTCCATGCTAAGGACGATCTCACCAGCTCAATACCGAGAGAAGCAGGAAATGCTAAGAACTCAATGCTTTTTCAATAAGCAGGCAATGAACAATTGGAAAAAAAGATTAGGTGGACTTTGTAAAATGTGATTGTGTAATAAATGTTTGCGAATGCATTGATAAATATGGTTTTGTGTTGCAAATAGTTGTTGATAAAATGTTTAATTTCTTTTCTGGTGGTATATTTAGGGTTTGAGATCTTTTTTTGTTGATATTAACATCATTACTGTTTTCATGTGTTCTATGTTATATGGCAGGTGCCCAAGAGATTTCAAGCAGAAGCAAGGTACAAGTGAGAGATCATAGTGCATGATCAGATCTATTGTCTCCACCAAGGTATGTGTAAGGCTTCCCATAAAAACCCAAAATTACATCCATAACAACACCACCCAATCCCGATGATAATCAGATCTTTGAGATTTTTCAATGCCGCCGCCCTCACTTATCTCTCTTCTCTCTTTCTGAAACATCCATCAAAAGGAATTTTAGGGCTTTTTTCTAGGGACAACATGAAGTTGTAATTTACCATATTATCCTTCAAATCTAACCACTTACTGGGTTTTAGCATGGGCCTTGGAGGTACACCATGTAGTAACTAGTAACTTGTAATTTTCTTTTTGATACAAAATATCTCCCAAGTCCTAACTCAAATTTTATGATTCCGTGATTCGAAACTTGCCTAGTGATCTAAAATTTATAGCGCAATCCAAAACTTGTCTGTGTAACGTAAAATATGATTCCCGGCTGAAAATTAAGAAGTATAACCCTCTACGAATTGTGCACTGGTGTAACAAGAGTGTAATTAGCTTTTTGTTTAGTAATCCTCTAAAATTTATTTAGCCGCCTGCGTTAGGGCATTTTCAGTTCATTCGCTAAAAAGATCATTCCTAGTTTCCTCTTCTACTTTGGCTTCCTTTGTTTTTCCCCGCAGCCAAAAACCATCACCACCACAGATCTATGGATTATGATGTCAATGATCATTAACAACAGCAACAATAAGATCGCAGCATGATGGTATCTCCTCTCAAACGTAAGATCTTACTCCTCTTCCATTCAATTTTTATTTTGTTTTTAGAATTACTCAATAATAATCATTGTAAGGATCACTGGGATTTTTAGAATCAATCAACAATTTTCAGTAGTATGTTTTATTAATTCTCTTCTCTATTGTTTCATCTCAGTGCAAGGATCAAATTTGGATAATTTTGTTCTTCTCTATTGATGTTCGTTTGATTTTTTGAGTTCAACTGCATTTGTTGTGGGATTGGAGTTTTGTGTCTTGATAGTGAGGGTGGACTAGTAATGCCCTCTTCTGTTGGAATATTTTCAACTACGCTATCCAAGGGGGGGTCCTGGGGGGCGGTCTTGATTAATTGTGATAATCAAGCTACTATCTATAATGTCTCAAATAAGACTTATAATGGAAAGTCAAGACATGCAAGTCTTAGACATCAAATGGTTAGGCAACTACTCAAGAGGGGAGTGGTTACGGTTAACTTTATTGAATCAAAGAGGAATTTGGCTGACCCATTTACGAAGAGTCTACCAAGTTTGCTGGTTTCAATAAAAAGTAAAGAAATGGGACTAAGGTCTGTGAAAGAAGTTTAATCTCCCATAGCAGAAACCCAACCTATGTTTTGAAAAAGATAAACAAGGTTCAATGTGGTACCAACAAGTTATGGATGTAGATTATGGAGAACTAATATAAAACTTCCCATTTCTAATTAGTGCTGGGTTCTGCAAGAAAATAGGATGGATGTAAATCCTTAATGAGTCTGTGATTAGTAAAAGGTGTATCGCAGAAACACTTTCGAGACTTACCTATATGAGTATGGAAATCAGTAGTTTCCTAAGAGAAGAAGACCGTTCTCTAAAGAAGACTCATGAATCAAGGATATAAGCACATGGCCATTAACGTGCTTAGCTACAAAACACATGATTTATGAAATCAATATGTGTGGAGACTCAGGTTTTATCATAAGGGATACTTGGTTCAAGACTGGTTTCACCATAGAATCTCGATAAGGCTTTGAGTTTCTTACACTAAGTGAATGTTCAAATCCAAAAGATACCTATCATTTATGTGCTGATTTCAACGATGATGCTTAGTCTCAATTGTGCTTGAACTACGATGGCTTGATCCCACTCGGTGCGTAGGAGTCACTTCGGTGATGCAAACTCCGATTTAAAAGTTTTTAACTTTGTTTTATGGTTTTTTGAAAATAAGGGAGAATGTTGGAATATTTTCAATTGTGCTATCCAAGGGGGTCCTGGGGCGTAGCCCCCGTGATGTGGTCAGTCATGAGGGTCCAGGGAGACCCCTGGTGGGGCTCACGGGCAACGCCCGGAAGAATTTTTGTTCGGGGTAACTGTTTGACCGTTAGAAACTATCCGAATATTCAAATCCAACAGACGCCATTGATGTCGATGATGAAGAGACTTCGAGTGAAAAGATGCATTCCCAATAGATGCGAAAATCCCTATAAATGGCATCTCCCATAACTCGTTGAAAAAATCATCGAAAAAGCCTTCTCTGTTTCTCTCTTTTCTAAAGCATCATCAGAAGTTCTTTGTTCACATGTGTTCTTGATTGAATCAAGGGGTACAAACCTTGAATTTAATTTCCGTTGTAGGGCTTTCATTGTATCCTGAAGGCATTATTTCACATACTGTTGTAATCGCCAATTTATTGGGAGGGTAGAAATAATTGTCTAAAAGAAAACGTATGAGCCTTGAAAGCTTTTGAGTACAACAATTTCTTTGTGTTTATTTCATCCTCTATTTGAACCCAATTTCCAACATCTTCCATATTGCATCTTGCAAAGGCATGCAACGTTCGCAATACTTTTAACAGGAAATATCTTCCATCGAGCAAAGGCATTCCTTGATACCGTCTTCAAATTACGTGATCTTAAGGATTCCATCCACAAGAATTACATGAATAGAGATAAAAGAAGAGCATCGTAGTAATGCCCTCTTCCATATATAGTTTTCTAATTACTTTGGTAAGCACCGGATTGCGGAAGTAGATTTTTCAAGTACAGCTCTAACGGTATTTTTTGATCACATTATAGTCTATCAGACTTACTGAATCGCGTCTCTTATTTCAACTGCAGTGCACAGATCAGCTAGAAAAATCGGTGTTGATAGAATCTTATGTGTTTGATTGGATAGTTTCACAGCGACAGTCAAGCAAACAATGCCAAAATCCAGCAAATCTGGCGAGAATCATCATGGAGGGGATCACCAAAAAAACCAATCAAAGATAACCAAAGAAGTCATGTAGATGCAAGATATTTGTCCAATCAAGGAGTAGAAGTGGTTTATATCCACAATTAAGGATGGTCGTCCAAGGTGTTTGATATTCAATGTATTATTGTGCATCGCAAAAGCAAAGAAGGCTATAAAGTAAAACTGTAATAGAGCTAGCAACAGAGATAACTATAGATAGTGCATTTACTAAAGACGAATCAAATGTTTAACAATAAATATATAGATTGTTAATGTCTAGATTTATCAACACATAGATTGATGAATTAAAATCCTATCATACGATCTGAATCTTAATACATGTATGTTCTAAAGGATAATGTGCAACAAAGCCAGCAATAAGCAAACCGCGGCAAAACAAACAAACAAAGAAAGCGCCTTGAGCGAGCAACAAACACAGCACACTATCAACGCAACAAAATAAGCAAATGCCACCACTTTGCAATTATGCATTTCTCAAGGAAGCTCATATGATAAATCGGCCATGATTGTACAGAACGAATATTCTTCATGATCACTAACATTCCCATCAATTCTTTCCTTATACTGCATCGAAATGCCATGTTGAATCCGGTGTTGCTCTCGTACAAATGAATACCCTCCTCCACAGAACTTTCTTCTTCTTCTTCTTGATTCTTGT
The DNA here is from genome assembly GCA_023531295.1 of Papaver armeniacum. Lineage (NCBI taxonomy): Eukaryota > Viridiplantae > Streptophyta > Magnoliopsida > Ranunculales > Papaveraceae > Papaver > Papaver armeniacum. The sequence continues at coordinate 78,810 of JAJJWW010002160.1, read as the reverse complement.
TTCGGTAAAGATATTTAAGGACTATACCATCGTAACCAACAAGATAAAGTCGACCAGTGTTTAAACTTAGGATTATTAAATGATCACCGAACCTTCAAGCGCATCCGATATTACACTCTTTGAAGTTTCAAGTATGTATTGCCACCGCACCATTGATCTCTGAATTGATAATGCTTCCACCGGAGAGATAAGATCAACTCCGATCTTAAACTTTGACCACAGAATGGTATCAGAGGGTAATCAAAACTTTGCCAAACAATTTGGGATCCCGCACCATATAACACAAAGTTTCCGTTATCTAGCATCCTTGCGTATGAAATTGGGTTTTTTATGGTGGGTATTAATGGTTCCTCTTTTCTGTCTGGCATCGATCGCAGCACCAATTTTCCTTTGTCGGTGAAGAGAACTAAAGATGGTTTATCATAGTAACGATTAGTTGTCCAAACTAGGATTGCAGATGGATATTTCGCAAAGTAGATACCAATTCCAAACTGATCAGGACAATCTGATGAAGAATCTGGACATGCTAATTGGTAGAAACCAAAAGCAATGTTGCCGGAGGGAGAAAGCCAACAAGTAAGATTCGAAAATGTAGAAATGGATGAACCTCTTTTGATTTTGTTGGTGACGGAAGAAGCATCATTAAGAAAAGGAGAAAGAGATGAACCTCTTGTTCCGTTGATGGCCGATGAAGTATCATTCACAGAAAGAAATGAAGTATAATTGAGAGCAGTAGATAGAGATGAATTACCTTTTGTTGTGTTGCTGATGGAAGAAGTAGTATGATTCAAAGATGAGGATTCAACACCTAGTAACGGAAGTAGAAGAAGTAACAAGGAGATCATGGAGATAATTATCACCGGTGGAAAATTCATGTTTCGATGAAAGAAAACCAAGAGAGTTAGAAGAATTCTTGGGTGGTAGAGGTACAATGTTGAAGTAATGGAAACTTATACAAACACTCAAAACTTAAAAGCGGTAGAGAAGCAACTAGGAAACTACTAGGAAGGTGCTCTAAAGTTTACTCTGCCAACCTGCATCATACCTATTTAGGGAGTCTATACTTTCACCAGCTCTACCCAAATAAGGAGATAGTAGCACATGGAAAACTAGTTTGTTAAAAAACTGGGGATTTTCCTTGGGAAATTTGATGATGACTACCACTAAAATGATATTGAATAAGTGAGTTTTGATATCTAAATTTGGGTTTAGTCTATGTGAAGATGGAGTGGAATTATTGAGAAATTGGTTCTTTTTGCGAATGTCGCAAGTAGCTTCCGCATATGCGTGAGAAACTTCTGCTCATATAGGAGGTGCGTTTTGTTGGTACTGGGATCGGAAAAAGACGTCAATATATCAGAAGAATCAGAACCATCAAACCGTTCAAAATTAAACATGTAACTTATGACGGTATAGGGTTCATTAACTGGGTTTAAATCTAATTAATGATTCACCGGGTTCCAATACCATCACCCTCCAAGCTACAATGCATGTGTAATGGTGCACTGCCGTCAATGAAGGAGTTTGCGATCAAAGCTCTGATTATTTTATGTCGGTTGCTCCTCACATATCAACATGAGATGATGTAGGTATAGCCCCAAAAATGAGTGTCTCTCTTGAAGTTCGAACATAATTACATGCCGGGATAGATTCTAGATAAACATGGGAAATATCATCATCCCTGATATCTATATTAAGTCTATATGTAAATAAAAACTTTAAGGTATAACTATGCATTAAAGTGTTGAAGTTCCAGTCTTGATTAGGACAGACTACGATGCTTCCTTTGCTAGTTTGTCATCACTCTATAACCCTTCCTAGAGATGAGCAGAAAAACCCAAAAATAGAATTTGTAGCTGTAGACAAGATCTATGTTGTCTCTCTCGGTATTTCTTCATTCCAGCAATGTGATTGTGCTGGAGGCTTCTCTCGATATCACAAACACCAGCAATATAGCACACAGGGAAATATACCTTAAGGCGGTGACTACGTTGATAGGAAAAAAATAAACATAAGTACGGGCATATGAAGATAGATATAGTACGATAAAAAAAAAATGAAGATAGATATAGTACATTAGACAAGAGAACGTTAAGGAAAAGAACATATCACGCATAACTAAGGCAAAATATTAGTAGGAGTTCGCTATAAAGAACCAAAACATAATGTTCATAGAAGTTGTTCCTAGTTTAAAAAGTAACGGAACAACAAGCAAGTCCTTCACCAGTTAATATAGATGAAAGAAGTACCTTAATTAGCTTCTTTCTAGATGTCAGATCCTCCAAGGTATCCTTCCAACATTATGTCTCGGAGTGATAATGATGATCTACCAGCAAATAAGGAAGTGCAGCTCTCCATGACAACGGATGGATTTATAGTGGATATGAAGCTTCCCAGTTAGCCAATTTCATGCACCAAATACCTACACATAATAAGCTGGATAAGCCGTGCTTTACCCAGTGTAATTAAACAAAGAAGGTGAGTTACACTAGATGATCGAATATTCAAAGCTGTAAACTTCAATCATCACTGAACATATCAAGCATAAGTAGGAGCAAAAATGTTCGTAGGAGTACGCTATAAGCCTGTAACGAACCAAAAAGTGATGTTCATAAAAGTCCTCTCTATGTGATGGAACAATAAGCAAGTCCTCCAGCAGTTACTACTCTAGCTGAAAGAATTACCGTAGTTCGTTTCTCGATGTCACATCTTCAAAGGTACCCTTTCCAGATTATGTCTCTAGTGTATTCTTTATCCACTGGGACTGTCTCCGGAGGAGCGAAAATGATGATGTACCATCAAATAAGGAAGTGTAGCTCTCCATGACAATGGATGGATTATAGTGCATATGAAGCTTCCCAGTTGGCCAATTTCATGCACCAAATACCTGTACATGATAATCTGGAAATAAGATAAAAAAGATAGGCAGAACCAAAAATTACATGAAGGTACTAGCAATATTCATCACAGATACTCGCATAGCATTATAAAGATCAGATAAGCTGAGTGATTTTGCTCAATTGTAAATTTCAGTCTGAAAATGGTCCATGAGGAGTATAATTTTACATGCACCTACTATGCAACCCAAACCCTACTACACCAGCTACATTTTTCAGTTAACTACTTCAAAAGCACAAAACTAGAAAAATCTAAAAACTAAAACACTAATCAACATTTATAACCGAAATATAAACAAATCAACACAGTTAAAATTTACATAAAATCCAGAAATGTAACACATATTATTACATTTAAGTAAAAGAAATTACCTCTAGTCTAAAAATCATCTTTGGCATCAGTGATAAAAGTATAAGCTACTTTTATTGAAGTTGTCCCATTATGATCTGGACTCCTTGAGATGAACTCGAAAGTCGGAGAAATGTTATCGAGCAAACATATTGATTATCATCTAGTAAAACAGCAGAACAGGATATTGTTAGGCACCGAGACCATGTTGGTATCCCGCTGCAGAGGAGTTAGAAATCCGGTGATAATGTCTACCGTTTAATATTCCAGTTTCCCTGCTTTAATCTCTTTTCCAAATATCTGGAGATTCAATTTTCTGGTTCTTGTATCGAAAACATCCCCAAACTTCGATTTTTGGCAGTTGGTGATTTCTTAGAAGAGTTGATTGCTTTCCATTTCCCTCACTGCCAGAATTAATCAGACAGATGGAGAATGTGATGAGAATATTAAGACAAACATACTCATGTTTTTTAAAGGTGTTGATGGTGGTTTTTAAACAAGGGGTAAAAACGTAAAACCCCATGACCTAGTGTTACCCGCAACACATTAACTAAGAAAATTTAACTCAGGTGTAAATAATTAATAGGGGTATTTTTTCAAAATACCAACCCTAATTCCAAAACCAAGCCGCATATCGCGCACCATGGCAACAATGCCAAAACCAAGCCGCACACCGCGCACCATGGCAACAATGCCAAACCAAGCCGCATCTTCAAGCACCATGGCAACAATGCCAAACCAAGCCGGCTGCTGCGCACCATGGCAACAATGCCAAACCAAGCCGCATATCGCGCACCATGGCAACAATGCCAAACCAAGCCGACATCACACCATGGCAACAATGCCAAACCAAGCTGCATCTGCGCACCATGGCAACAATGCAACCAAGCCGCATCTTGCGCACCATGGCAACAATGCCAAACCAAGCCGCACCCGCGCACCATGGCAACAATGCCAAACCAAGCCGCACCACTGCGCACCATGGCAACAATGCCAAGCCAAGCCGCACGCTGCGCACCATGGCAACAATGCCAAGCCAAGCCGCACGTTGCGCACCATGGCAACAATGCCAAGCCAAGCCGCACACCGCGCACCATGGCAACAATGCCAAACCAAGCCGCACACTCGCGCACCATGGCAACAATGCCAAACCAAGTCGCACATCACAAGCACCATGGCAAAATGACGCCAAAACCAAACTACATATCGCACTCATTGGAAACCATGCCAAACTAAGTTATTACGCCATTGGCACATGCCAAATATAGCGCCCTAGGCTTGCAAAACGTGCAACTAGGTCAACATGGCCGCACGTGCCATTGGCACATGCCAACACGTACCACAAGCCATATTTCCAAGCCGCTATGCCATTGGTACATGCCAAATATAGCGCCCTAGGGCTTGCAAACCATGCAACCAAGGCCAAGTCGGCCACGCATGCCATCGGCACATGCCAACATGCTCATTTGGTAGCTTTTCCTACCAAGGCCACGGCCCTAACGACCACGCATGCTATTGGCACATGCCAACATACTCACCGGTAGCTTTTCCTACCAAGGCCACGCCCTAACGACCACGCATGCCATTGGCACATGCCAACATGCTCGTTGGTAGCTTTTCTTACAAGGCCACGACCCTAAAGGTCACGTATGCCATTGGCACATGCCAACATGCTCGCTGGTAGCTTTTCCTACCAAGGCCACGGCCCTAACGGCCACGCATGCCATTGGCACATGCCAACATGCTCGCTGGTAGCTTTTCCTACCAAGGCCACGGCCCTAACGGCCACGCATGCCATTGGCACATGCCAACATGCTCACTGGTAGCATTTCTTACCAAGCCCACGGCCTAACGGTCACGCATGCCATTGGAACATGCCAACATGCTCGCCGGGTAGCTTTTCTTACCAAGGCCATGGCCCTAACGGTCACGCATGCCATTGGCACATGCCAACATGCTCATTTGTAGCTTTTCCTACCAAGGCCACGGCCCTAACGGCCACGCATGCCATTGGCACATGCCAACATGCTCGGTGGTAGCTTTTCCTACCAAGGCCACGGCCCTACCCGACCACGCATGCCATTGGCACATGCCAACATGCTCATTTGGTAGCTTTTCTTACCAAGGCCACGGCCTAACGGCCACGCATGCCATTGGCACATGCCAACATGCTCGCCGGTAGCTTTTCCTACAAAGGCCACAGCCCTAACGGCCACGCATGCCATTGGCACATGCCAACATGCACGCTGGTAGCCTAACTTGCAAACCGTGCAACCTACCACCAAGGCATTCCGCACATGCCAAACACACACGTTGGTAGCCTAACTTGCAAACCGTGCAACCTACCACCAAGGCATTCCGCACATGCCATTGGCACATGCCAACACACACGTTGGTAGCCTAACTTGCAAACCGTGCAACCTACCACCAAGGCATTCAGGACATGCCATTGGCACATGCCAAACACACACGCTGGTAGCCTAACTTGCAAACCGTGCAACCTACCACCAAGGCATTCCGCACATGCCATTGGCACATGCCAAACACACACGCTGGTAGCCTAACTTGCAAACCGTGCAACCTACCACCAAGGCATTCCGCACATGCCATTGGCACATTCCACGCACGCCACTAGCAGCTCTGGCATTGTCACTTGCGCTCGAAGTACAACCCGCAACAAGGGCATCTCGCACATGCCAATAGCACATGCCACACACGCCACTAGCAGCGCCACTTGCACTCAAGGTGCAACCAACGAGATATCAACACAAAACTGGGGGATGCTTTCCAGGGTTTTGGTTTGGCGGTCACAACTTGCGGCGTACACTACGCTCACATTAAGAAAGCGTGAAAAGGAATAAAGCGGTCAAATAAATGAGGAAATAATGGTGAAAACGTTTTCACCCATTAACACCATGCGGTTACCACCTCCTTCCATTATTTCACCCTTTACTCTCTTCCTTCAAGAGGCCAGGGTACGTTTCAATCTCGACTTGTATAAATAGGTCTTACCTATTTCCACCAGACAACAAGTCTCGGCCAGAGAAAAATACTACACTCTCAGAAAGGCAACTTTGCAAGCTCTCCCAAAAAAAGCTTCCACCTCTTTCAAGCTTCCTAAGCTTTCACTTTCTGATACAAGTCGAGACACTACTCTCCCCGGAACTATTCTCTCGGTCTCAACAACTTTGCTTCCCCTCCCCAAATCAACCCTTCTCCTCCACTTTGTGACCGAAGCAAGTCCGAACGGCCATTTTTAGACTTAAATTCAAAACTAAAATAGAAAACACACTAAAAATTATAGCAAACTCGGAAAAGATGTTATCAATATTAAAAGATACCGAGGCTAAGATTCCACTATTTTCCAAGTTCAAAGTGATTTAATCCCAATATTTATATCCATGCAATTTTCTCGTTCAATTTTATTTTAATTATTGCAACAAGTAGATTCTCAAAATAACAAGTGTAAATCCGAAGCATAGAACATCAAAAACCTAGGTCCAAGTATGCTCTATCAAAAGAGATCACAATTGTTTAACAAAAATCATTCAAACAATTATCGATCAAGGCAAAATAATCATAAAATAATTGCAATAAATAGATAAATAAGAATATACCACTTCTTGTTGGGAAAATAGCTTCCTCTATCGCCTCAGCAATGGGGTTTAGCTCCTCATATTAATCATGATCTCAAAATATTATTTTATGGTTCAAAACTTGATTGAAAGGATGAGAAACAATAAAACAGATCGCTTGCAATGTTGTAATGGTGTTACAAAGAAGTCACATAAAGGACTGATCACAAGAGAGAAATCATCAGTAGTAATCAAGCGGCGAAATTGAGACGCAGCTCTTATTTGCAACGCTTGTTCTTCAAAGTAGCAAGAAAACTAAACTTCGTGCAACTCGACCTGTTCAGCTCTGTAGTGTTCTAAAGTTCTCTGAAATTGCTCCAATCAGTTCGTAACCCTTCCTTGTCCTCTCAACAACCTATATATAGCCAACAGGTCAGCTTAATCCCGTAAAAATCTTGATTATCCTTGCACAGAAAGTCACGGACTTTCCCTCTTTTTCTCTTCTTTCTGCCGACTTATTTACGCGTTTCTGAGCTTTCCAAATCCTCTAAAACTCTTCCTTGTATATATGAGAATCTTTGGGAAACTTATCCACGATTTAGTCTCCCTGAAATTCCAAAAATAAGCTCCACATGACCCGTAACTTTCTTCACCTTTGTTTCCGTCCAACTCGACTATGCAGCCAATTCTGGTCGAACAAAACACCCATAATAGCTCTGTTATACTCCAATAGGATCAGCCCAAACCAAAACAACGATTGAATCTCCACCGTAACTTCCCAACAAAGTCCAACAGACCCGAGAAGAACTATTCCCCCTGTTTTATTCTAACTCGAGTTCTAGCCGATTTCAATCAACAAAATTACTCATACCATCCCTGTTATGCTCTAACAGATTCTTGCCATCAGTTTCAGTTATTGAGTCTCCTAAGAAGATCACCAAAACTGGAACCCTAAATCTGCAGGTGGGTTGTTCTCTTTTCCCACTAAAAACAAAATTTAAACTGTGAAGAAGAAGAGGCGCCCCCTATCCAGAGTAGGGGTGCGATTAGCATCTATCTTGGGATGTCCTGGGGGTGCCCCTTAGTAATTTGGGTACCCCTTATCCATAGTGAGAGTCCGAATAGCAGGTGTCCTCCGGGCGCTTTTACCAACTTTCCGAGCTGATTTTTCCAAAAATGTTTATTGACCAAAAATACCTACACACGCATAAAACACCATAATAAGTACAAAAATGAGCACTATCAATATATAGAGTCGAGACAAATTAGACACAAAAATGTGTCTATCAATAAGAAATGATTTATTTCTTATTCAACGGCCAGCAGCTCAAGCTCAAAAGGTCATGATTCAAAGAAATCAATAAATTAAAGGGTAGCAATTTGCTTGATAATTTTTTTGTTATTCTCGTTGAATACAATACTTGGAAAATAAAAAAACAAACCCTAAAACAAATCCTATGATAAATCCTAGTAGTTATAATAAAATACTTATTTTAATTAATAATAAATCTAATACTAAATATTAAGTTCTCCATAAAATCCATATTCACGTTCCGCAGTCATTAGCCAAAGCGGCTTCCATAGTTTTGCTAAACATGACCCGTATAGTAGACCAAGAAGAACAAATATGCTTAACCGATATATAGGGTCAGCAACGTCGCCATAGCCGATAAGACGTCGTCTTTTTTAGCTTCACAGAATCCTCAAGAGGAAGCTGCCAAGTTGGTGGGCCTTGAGTTGAGATCAAGACCGTTTGAAGAGAACTTCCTCCACTTTTGCATATCAAATGTACAAAAAATACATCTTTTCGGTGGCACCGCGTTCTATGGCCTTTGTATATTTTTTCGGTAGCCTTGATCTGAGTACTTGAGCTTTAATTGTGGAGCTCGTCTATGTGGAGCTCGTTTATCAACTAACGTAGTATGAAGCTTGGTGACTTAAAATATGCATCGCGGCACAAATTCTGCAACTAGTTCAATCAATGTGCACCATTGCAAACCCAAATCTGGAGTCTCTCGCCGCGTTTCAATTTTGTCTCAACTTTTTTTTTTTTCATTAATGCCTCGTGATCTAAGATTTTCAATTTATCATTATCGTGTCACATTAATTTGCCACCCGATTTGCTTATCAATCCAAAATATCTCCTAATATGTTGCCTGACATAAAACCTCGCCAGCAATCCCAAATCGCAATGCGAAAAAATCCGGTGAGTGGTGGCCCAAATATCTAACCACTCAAATAGCAGGAGAAAATTGTTAGAATACGGGCATCCAACTCAAAACCAATTGGCAATGAGTGGATGCCCGTATTCTAACATGGTATCAGAGCAGGCTATTTGCGACGAGTCTTTGACCGCGCCTTTACTCCGCGTCACCCGATTTAATTTTCCACGTGTTAGACCCAACGAGGCTACACGTGAGGGGGCGTGTTGAGATTATTAGTCCCACATTGTCTGGGAATCTACGATCCTGGGGTTTATAATCCCTTAGGGCCTCTCCACTCGTAGCCAATTGGTTTTGAGTTGGATGCCCGTATTCTAATATCGTATCAGAGCGGGGAGATCCGCTCAAACTGCTTCCGCATATCATTTTCATCGATTTTGTTTGGGCTAATCTTCAATAGTGGTCTGTTTTTGTTTATAGATCGGTGATTATTCAAAAAAAAAAAAAAACCATCTTATTAGCTATACGCTAGAATTTTTGTTTTCTTTCTCGATTCCATTTTTGGCACCGTTATTCATCACATATTGTGGTTTCGTGTCAACAAGTTTACTCATCATATCTGTTTTTGATGAGATCATCGGGTTTTATTTTCACCATATGGTTCTCAAATCGAGTTGTGGTCGATAAATCCGTGTTCAAGTTAAACACTTCGATTCTCTACGTGTTCAACTTGCAGGGGGATGTTAGAATATATATACCGAGATGAATATCGAGGTTGTCAAGTTCAAGATGAAATGGTCAAGACTCAAGACTCAACATATAGCTACCAGAAGATCGACGGATATCAAATATTGGAGAATATCGAATGAGATCAGATCAAGTTTCCAAGAATAAGATATCTTGTGTGATTAGGTAGTTTTCTAATAAGGAAAATAATTATTTAATTTCCTACATTTTCTATATTCTAGTTAATTAGGATATATTCTAGTTTATTAAGATATATTCTCTAGAATAAGATAATATCTTAATTAATTCTTTATTCACTCTATAAATAGAGACTCTCAATGTAATTGTAATCATCCCAGTGACATCAAAACTGGTGATCAATAATATTTCACCCTTCGGGGTTTTGTCCGTGGATGTAGGTCGAGTTGACCGAACCACGTTAAATCTCTTGTCGCATTTCATTTCTCTTGAATCGATGATCCCTCGATACTCATAATTTAACATGGTATCAGAGCAGGCTATTTGCGACGAGTCTTTGACCGCGCCTTTACTCCGCGTCACCCGATTTAATTTTCCACGTGTTAGACCCAACGAGGCTACACGTGAGGGGGCGTGTTGAGATTATTAGTCCCACATTGTCTGGGCATCTACGATCCTGCGGTTTATAATCCCTTAGGGCCTCTCCACTCTTAGCCAATTGGTTTTGAGTTGGATGCCCGTATTCTAATAAAAATGCTCCACTTTTGCTCATCTCCAAACGGTGTAACCAAGGTGTAATTTACTTTTGTCTATTTACCCTACTACTTATTGAGTCGCCTAGGGCTTCATTTTAGTTTCTTTTAAAAACTGCCTCTTCTCAATCTCTACTTCTCAGTTTGACGCCGCCTCAAAGACAACCATCATAGATCCGGATCGATGATGGCTCCTGATGTTGATAATCGATCATCAACAGGAAGAACAAGACACTCAAAGATAATGATCTCTCCTCTCAACATAACTAGTATGTTTCGTGAGGCGGTCCATGGCAGCTTGACATGAAGCGGCTAGAAAAGCAGACAATCCGGGCCAATGTAGCAACCATTAGGGCACAGGTAAAATCTTACCTTGATTCAGATTAATGTTATTTTAGATCTCTCAACTGCTATTTTTCAACATTTTTTTGTTAGGTTTTTTTGTCTTCTATTTGGATTTTAGAAAATTTGATTTTACTGAAATCATCTAGATATTTGGGGTGAATTATTTTTTGTTGTTAGGTTCTAAAGGTTTTTGTTTAGGAAGAATTTGTTGTCATTTTTCGGGGTAATTCAAGGGTTTTTTTTTTTTTTTTTTGTAATTTCATTTAGTTTGATTTGCTTGGGATTGTAACTTGTTCCTATTTCGTTTGTATTTCGCTCTAGGTTTTCGGGTAATTACTGCTTGGTGGAAATTGGGAATTCTAGCAAAATAAACAGCTAGTATTTGTATTCTAATTGCTAGTATCAAGTCTCATTTCAGATTTATATGAGATGACGGATTGGTATGAAATTTTTCTATGGCTATTACCTCGACTAGACTTGTACGTTTTAAGTTCTAACTGAGTCGTTTAAAATACATCTGGTCTGGGTAATGAATGGAAACTTAGATCTATGTTGGCTGGAATTGGATCTTTAATGGGTGCCGACTCTGTAATGCTTTGAAGTCTTAGTGATAATAGTTCTTTGAAAAGTGTATCAGGTCTATAAAACTGATTGTGTGGTTTTGGATAAATGATTTTTTGTGCTGGTTGCTAATACTAGAATGATTATACTATTCCTTATTTGTTTCATTTGATTTGATAAGGTCGACTCTGGACTCTTGCATTAATTAAAGTGGAACTGCACAAGGGAGTAACTTCGGATAAATAATTATATGTAAAATAACTTATATTCTTTGATTTAGTGTTTGAGAAATTTGCAAGTGTTACTGTATAGTTGGCAGTGAGCCACGGTGTGAACTTGCTATTGTTACTTCTGGTATAGTTGGCAATCAAGTTGGTATAGGTTACCTTAGGAGTATCCTAGCTCATAAATGTGTCATCTGATTTCTCTACAAGATATCCGAGTTAATATGAACATCCTAATGATTTAGGTACTTCCATGTGCTTTATTCTTTTCCTGGTTCGACTGCTTGTCGTAGCTACGACTAGATGACACAATTATGGATGAAACTTTCTAGTAATTATTTGCCTACCTATCAAGAGTTTGTTGAAATGTTGGTATGACCATTAGACCGTCAGACTAGTTTAACGGCAATGTCTACCCGTTTTAAGGTCCGACTAGCTTTGGATTAATAAAAACTAAATAATTGATTTCATTTCGTAATGGTGCCGCTTGTTGTTTCAGTTTGTATAAATAAACACTAATAATCAGGTTGTTGTCTTCGAATCTGTATGTTTCATATTATGGGATCTCCGTCTTCATGCTTGCTACTGAATATAAGTTAAGATGCGGTTCTCTGTTACGGAAAATAAATTTCATAGTTCTGTTGTTTGATATAAATTTAAAAGACATCACCAAGTTCCATTTCGCAATCTTAGTTAGCTTAGCTTTGCACATCCCTTTCTTAGTCAAGCTGTGGCACAGTTAAGAGCTCCTTAATTACAACCATTACTAGTACCATGTTGAATTGTTGATGCTTTTAAGTCACTCACAAATAATTAAACAAGGGTATCATGTACCAACATTATTGTATTATTAAGTAATTTATGGATGACTGAAATATCGAGAAATGGTGATGTATACCCTACCCTGGAATATGAATTAGTAGTAATCGGCAGTGATCTTTGAGTACTTAATTTCATTGTTGTTTTGATATTTATGCTTCAATATAGCCATTGAAATCATCTCTTCATTTCTGCTAATAAGTTTGCATGTTCTGATCCATATGAAAATAAAGCTCACTCTTGAATTTAAAAGTTGAATCATTCAATTTGTATCATGTTCTGAATATTGACTGGATGATGGCTTACAGAGTTTATCAATATCATTTGGTGGTTGTTTATCATTTTTATTCTACTGTCAGAAATTATCAAGCTCAGGTTGGGGTATGCCGATTATATTTTCTTTTGGAATATGTTTATTGCCTGCTAGCTTGTTGTTTTAACAACATGGATTTAAATGACGAGATGTCAAGTGCTAGGTGAATTGAAATCGCAAGGATTTAAGTTAACCAATTAGAAGTAGACCGTGCTACGTTTCCAGCATATGAAAACTTATTTATTGTGTGCCAGCTATGTCTTGAATTTATTTTTTGTAATTAGCGGTATCAAGAAGCATATATTTGTTTTGTTGTGTTTGCATGGAACTATATTTCTAATTCCTATCGGTGAAGTTTTTGGTGGTGATCTTTGCCGAACATAGCCAACTCCAGAAAGCATTATCGAGTTCCCAAATTATATTGGGCATCTGATTGTAAAAAAAGTAGGGGTAAATTGACGATAAAACTTACATAAGACCAATGGATCCTTACTTTATTTCTCCCAGAACCCTATTTTTATAAGTCATTGTAGTTGTTGGATATGTTTTCTAGATTCTCTTTTGGTGGTGCCACAATAAGAGTTGTAAAGTAGTCGGAGTACTTGATCTCCAAATGCAGAACTCGCCTATCAGCTACGGTAGTAAGAATCTGAATGACTTAAAATATGCATTGTGGCCCAAATTGTCTAATTAGTACACCATGTAGTAACCCAAATCTGCTTCCCGACAAGAAATCTGATTGCATTTCAAAATTTCCTTCATGAATAGCTTGGTGTACTCTAGTTGTATCTTCATAATCTGTCAAGGAACTCGTAATTTTCTTTTTGATCCAAAATATCTCCCAAGTCCTATCTCAAATTTTATGATTCCGTGGTTCAAAACCTGCCCAGTGTTCTAAAATTTATAGCGCAATCCAAAACTTGTCTGTGTAACGTAAAATATGACGTAAAATTTTAGATCATTCCTAGTTTTTGTTTAGAAGTAAAACCCTCTACGAATTGTGCACTGGTAACAAGAGTGTAATTAGCTTTTTGCTTAGTTGCCTTACTATATAGCCGCCTGCGTTAGGGCATCTTCAGTTCATTCCCTAAAAACATCATTCCAAGTTTCCTCTTCCACTTTCGCTTCCTTTGTTTTTCCCGCCGCCAAAAACCATCACCACGACAGATCTATGGCTTATGATGTCAATGATCATTAACAACAGCAACAATAAGATCGCAGCATGATGGTATCTCCTCTCAAACGTAAGATCTTACTCCTCTTCCATTCAATTTTTATATTGTTTTTAGAATTACGCAATTGTAAGGATCCCCGGGATTCTTAGAATCAATCAACAATTTTCAGTAGTATGTTTTATTAATTCTCTTCTCTATTGTTTCAACTGCAGTGCAAGGATCAGCTGGATAATTTTGTTCTTCTCTATTGATGTTCGTTTGATTTTTTTAGTTCAACTGCATTTGTTGTGGGATTGCAGTTTTGTGTCTTCATAGTGAGGGTGCTTAATTGTTGCTTTGTTGTGGACTCATATAGTATGGTTCCATCCTCAAGAATTACATCCACAAGAATTACATGAACAGAGATATTGCCCTCTTCCATAGTCAGGTACCAAGGGTGGACTAGTAATGCCCTCTTCCATAATCCATATTACATTGAGCAAAGGCATGCACCGTTCGCAATGCTTTTACCAGGAAATATCTTCCATCCTTGATACCGTCTTCAAATTACGTGATCTTAAGGATTCCATCCACAAGAATTACATGAATAGAGATAAAAGAAGAGAATCGTAGTAATGCCCTCTTCCATATATAATTTTCTAATTACTTTCGTAAGCACCGGATTGCAGAAGTAGATTTTTTCAGTACAACTCTAAGGGTAATTTCTGATTCACATTATAGTCTATCAGACTTACTGAATCGCGTCTCCTATTTCAACTGCAGTGCACAGATCAGCTGGAAAAATCGGTGTTGATGGATTCTTGTGTGTTTGATTGTATATTTTCACTCCAACAGTCAAGCAAACAATGCCAAAATCCAGCAAGAATCAGCAAGGTGGGGATCACCAAAAATCCAATCAAAGACAACCAAAATAAGTCATTTAGATGTAAGATATTGTTCAATCAAGGTGACAAATCAGGATTCATTCTAGGACTGATTGGGTGCTTAGGCTTATTTCAAAGTTAATGCTGCTATAAGTTTAATATGTGAGCTGTCATACGTATCCATTGAGTTGTGTCTCTGTCTCATGATGGAAAGGCTAGAAAAGGCACATGGAAAGCATGGCAAGATCTCTTTGCTAGGCATGAAAGAAAATTGTTTATTCTCCCTTACAAGTTATAAGATGTTAGCTCTATATCTTCACGCTAATTCTATCAGTATAGAAAGGCTAGCAAATATTTACGAGTAATTCGCTAATTCTTTGTGCACTTTACTGGTAATTGTTTTGCTTCTTTTAAACAGTAAAAAGAGGTATCTCTCGGCCAAGGTTTTAAAAAGCGAAAGCGTGGGGCGAAGCGCTCTCATACCAAAGCGTAAAGCGCTGCGACAACGAGCTCTATTAAATATATAAATAAGAAGTTATCAACCTAATAAAAGAAAACTACGAAGTTCAGACATAATGAAAGGAACAATTAGACTAACGAAGCATATGACATACTGATATTGCATATTCTACCCAAGAGCTATTTAAATATACTATGAATGTCTGCATCATTCATATCATCATGTAGATAGTCATCGTTATAATGATCATCATGCCCTATAAATTAGGTTTATTAGTATTTAGTTAGAAAACGTGAAACAGGCCATCTAGGCTTCAAAAGTCGACTTTTCACTTCCTAATAAACCAATTTGTAAAGCGGCGCTCTAGAAGCGCCTAGGACCTGAAGAGCAAAAAAAGCGCCCAAAAGCGCGCCCTACAAACGCCTTTTTAAACCATGCTCTCGGCTTCAAAAACTAGTAAACAGACTTCCAGTGACGAAAGCACCTTATCAGACAAAAATGTACCGAAGATTGATGAACCAGACTCTATTTGTCAAGGAACAACAAGACACTGAATCACTGATGTACTGAAAGAAATGGGTAATCGCGAATCTATCCGAGTGAAGCATATTTGTGAACTTGATCTTAAGGTCACTTAAGTTTGAAGTCAAAGAGAAGATCAGATCCCATCCATTTCTTTCTTTGTATATTCCAGTTCATTGGTGTCCTGCATTTTATAAACCAATCATCCCCATTGCAGGCAACGTTAGGTGTGGCTTTCGTTGTAGCCACACCAGTATTTCCCGACTGAAGTAGAAACAAGAATACCATTCTTGAGTGAGTAGAAAAATCCAATTGAGATGGTCGTCATTTCTTATAAGGTCGGATAGAATTAATGTGTGTGTGTTATGCAAGAGATGGTTAACAATTTGGAATAGCAATAATAGTAAGGGCTATGTTACAAAACTGACCAGCAGGCATACAGTCTGAAACTAAACTAGTGTCACAACTTAAACTTTTATCACAAACCCAGGTTATTATTCAGTGATTCTCACCATGAATTGCAACAAATTGAGATTTCAAACTTGCTTAGATAGATGGGTTAGGTAATCTAAAGAAAATCTGAAGTTTAGAGAAAACAAAAATAGATAACAAAATTATTTTGAAAAACAAAATGGTAGATCTCATTACAACTAAAAATAAATTTACATAATACATTGGGTATTTTTTTCTTGAATGTATTACTTCATTTAACTTCTTTCTTGCCGTGAGACGAGATTCATGAGCAGAAACTAAACCCCATTCACCAAATACCATCTCAAATTCCAAAGAGTCAAGACAACCGGAAGAAACATATGATATTGCTTGATCTTTCAATTTTATTAAAGACTATTGAATAGATTCAATCTGGAGAAACATATCACTTCCTCAAGTTTTCAATTTCCTTAAACAACCTGGAATCCCCCATTGAACAACAAGGTAAGGGATAAGCAATGGATGATTTGAGATATTTGAGAGGAAAAGTCATAATGCCAGTATAATTCGTTGGTGATGATGTTAGGGAAGCATCTGCCATGATATTGTTTGGGTGCCATTCACACTAACAAACATAGATGTGATAAGATGAGAGAGTTGTTGTTTGTTTAGGGTTAGGGTTTTCTTTTCTTTTCTTTACACAGAGAAGAGGGAGGAGGCACAAAGTGGATACAATCCCGGTAAGAGAAGAGAACTATACTACTTATGCTGCTTAAAATTTGCCCGTTATTGGTTTAGGGTTTATTTATTACCCTTGATTTCAGTTTTCTTCTTTCATCTAACGGCTCACCAAATGTACTTGACTGACCGTACTATATATGTGCTATAAACGGCTCTGATAAACAAGGACAATTTCAAACGGTAGGATGGTTTTGTCATCCGAGTGTAAATGTGGCTCTCTGGTTAATAAATAGCTAGCAATCCGTTCTTTTAAAATTCATGTGGAGTTTGATGAATTTCTTTTTCAAAAAGACCTAAATTTCAGAGCAATTGCCATCCCAGTAGCAGATGCTACACAACCTCACTGGAAAAATCTCAATTTTAAAATTGGTCATTTTATATTTTGCGTTGCTCAGAGTAGCCTTACGAAGATTACAAAGACCTTATGGGTTATGGCTGCTTTGTGATCAGCAAATCGGTCTCTCTAATACAAAATATTCTTAGTGGCCCAATTTTGCTCCATATGGGTTCATATGGAACAATATTACTTTGTTTAGAAGGGTGCAAAAATCGTTGGTTTTTTATGGTTTAAGGTCTAATTGTGTACTTAAGCTACTTTAACAGTTACGACATGAGTTCCCACTATCCTTGTAGGGGATCTTGTCTAGCTATGATATACCAAACCCCACAAACATCTGTAACAAATAACGGAGTGGAATGAAATTCGTATACACCCATTACTAGGTTGGGACAAGAACAGAGCTGCTGATCCCAGTAAACAACTCCAAGTGGAATAAACAACTGTCATAACTCTTCCACGGATCGAAAGACTCTCATTTAGACTTCAGAAGTAAGTAAGAACCCAATTTCTGAGAGATAAACTAACCACAGTGGAAATTGAAAGAAGAAGCATCAGAAGATACTTAATGGTATTGGCAGCACATTGAAACAATTAGGACTGCCTCTGACACTGGAATCAATCAAAATAAGGAACCAAAGATGACATAAGATGCAGTTCACATAAAAAAAAAATGAAACATAAATCGAATAATGATGCTAGTAGGCTGAATAATTGGATTGTTGTTTGAGTTGTAACAAAATGTGATCCATTTCCATCTAGATCCTTTGTTAATCAGCACTTTCGGTCTATCCTCAGGATGCACCAAATACTGGCTTCTACAATCTCCAAATTCCTCCCCAAAATTCAACATTAGAATGAATTTCCTCGTTAGCTCAACTAAACGTTTAATTTAATGGTAGAACTATTCATGAAGAAAAGCATTTGATTTATGTCTCTCTAGACTCCCATCAAACCTGAGTTTAAAGACAGTGCGCAGTTGAGATTAAATATTAATCATTATTGTTACAGTCAACACCTAAATACACAAATCGATGGAAAAAGAAACATAAAAAACACCCGAAACAACTAAACACAAATTGAACAATGGTGCTAGGCTGAATAATTCGATAGACATTTGAGTTGTAACAAAGTTTTTTTTTTTTTTTCTTTTACAGTCCATCAATAATCTTTAACAACTTGACCAAACATAAATCAAGATGCATAAACTGAATATATGTTTCCCAATAAATATGATCTTGATTTTTATGTTTCAAAAGACTTCAGTTAGTGCTAACTTCCTAATTTCAGTTGGAAACTTCGTACTCGATTCTTCAATCAACTCCAGAGGTATTCATACCTATATTCATCGCCTCATCTCTCCGAGAACTTCAACAACAAGACATTTATCAGGCAGGCAGCCGTTTTCGTATCATATTCTGATTATAATAGAGGAGAAAGCAATGCAGTTGAATTCTGTAAATTTCATCACAAGTGAGAGTTTAGGTAACATTTAAAATCAGAAAAAAACAACAACTAATCTGCAGATTGAAAACATACATTAACTGTGGTTGATGTCCGGTGGTAACAAAATAAATTAAAACCATGAGAGGAAAAATCATAGTGCAAATCAAATCTAATTTGTGGTGATCTCCATCCAAAGTATATGTAAGGCTTCCCATAGAAACCCAAAATTGCATTCACAACAACAACAACCCATTTTCTTATCAGATCCTTGAGATTTTTGATTTTTTCTTTCCACACCACCGGCTTCACTCATCACTTCTCACTCTTTCTGAAACACAAAAATGAAATTCTAGGGCTTCTTTTTAGTTTATATAGGACCAACACAAAGTTGTCATTTACCAAAATGTCCTTTCAACTCTAACCTGGGCCTGTTCCTTGAAGTACACAGCCCAACATGGCTAATTATTTTCCAGTTTTAAAGATGAATGCGGAAAGAGCAGGGAAATAGGGCATCTTCAGTTCATTCCCCAAAAATATCATTCCTAGATTCCTCTTCCACTTTCGCTTCCTTTGTTTTTCCCCGCCGCCATCAACACCACAGATCTATGGCTTCTGATTTCAATGATCATTAACAACATCAACAAGAAGATCGCAGCATGATGATATCTCCTCTCAAACGTAAGATCTTACTCCTCTTCTTTTGATTTCATTTTATTTTTAGATTTACTCAAAAAGGATTGTAAGGATGAGAGGCTCGTAGTAATGCCCTCTTCCACGTATAATTTTCTTATTATTTGGTTTTGTAAGTGCATGAAGTAGGTGATTTTCAGTACAGCTCTAAGGGTGTTTTACTATTCTCTGATCACAGTATAGTTTATCAGACTTGCTAATTCGCGTCTCTTATTTCAACTGCAGTGCAAAGATTAGCTGCCAATAATCAGTGTTGATAGAATCTTATGTGTTTGATTGGATATTTTTACTGCGATGGCCAATCAAACAATGCCAAAATCCAGCAAATATGGAAAGAATCAGCTAGGAGGGTTTCACCAAAAACCAATCACAGGCAACCAAAGAAGTCATTTGGATGTAAGATATTTGTCCAATGAAGGTTCAAATGTGGCTGTGGTTCAGAATCCACAATTGATTTGAGAATAGCCATCAAAGGGTTCATATACAACTGCGTTATTGCGATGAATAAGGCTTTGAAGAATCATGTGGTATGTTTCATATTTATAAGAATGTCTAATAATCAGATTAAAGTTGTTTTGAATTTCGGTAGATAGTAGATGATTAGGTATGGATTCAAATCAACATGAATTTTGACTTGAATGAATATGATCCTGATTTATAAAATGTTTTAATTTTTCTTTGGTTCTTTTTTTAAAGCAATCAATGAACAATTGGAAGATTGATTAGCTGAACTTTGTAACACGTGATGCTATAATACATGTTTGCCAATGTATTGGTTAATATGGTTTTGTGTTGCTAAGATTTGTTGATAAAAGGTCTAGTCACTTTTCTGGTTGTATATTTAGTGTTTGAAATCTTTTTGATACTAACATCATTGCTGTTTTCATGTGCTCTAGGATATATGGAAGGTGGCCAAGACACTTCAAGCAGAAGCAGGGCACAGGGGAAAGATCGAAATGCAATTTGTAATAGACCTCCTCGAAGTTGAGAAACTTCAAGTTCCCACCTAGCGGAGATAGCACAGATAATCTGGGTCATCATACTGCCTATCTAGCTACCAATTAATCCTCTAGATGAGAATGGACATTGACCCTTTATAGAGAGTTGAAATAATCCTTCACGAGCTGCTTCGAAGTTTCCCATCCAGCTCAGTTCTGGCACTTCAAAGATGTTATGGGAACATTGTTAAACTTTTACTCCTTTACATGTTTAATATAAGATCTTGTGTAATAATGATAATGATCTGTAATCCCGGTTGCCGCGGTTGGTACTTATGAAATAGTGATACTGTGTTAGAAGGATTAGCAACAACCCCATCTGGGTTTCATTTGCGCAATAACCCCTTGTCAATGTGTGTTTAAACGAGGTGTCTATGAACTATGATATTCTACCAGTTACCATGAAATTTATGTCATGTGATGTGCAATTCTCTTAGTGGAGTTCAAACTATTAGATCAAACGGTGAAAAATTTTGAACTGGGTTTCTTCAAAAACCAGGTAACAAGTAAAGGAAACCAATTGCAACATCATTGCACCAAAGACTTGTTTCTCATTCATTTTGATTATTCATCATTGGATCATCAATGCACAACCACAAAGGAAAAATGCTAATTCTAATTGCTTTCGTTTTGGGTATTCATTTACATATGGACACAAGAATCAATTCCTGGCGTTGAAGACAAGCCAAAGCTTGATCCACTCGAGCAAAATGAATAAAACAGGCAGCTGCGTTCAGGCAGAAGTAATCCCAAATTTGCTCTGTGATGCTGTAACAATACCTAGTATTTATCAAATCATGTCATGGGTGGATCACCATTATAAATTATGAACACAGTTAAAGCACCTTTAGAGGAAAGATTAATAGCAAAATAAATGAAGAATTGTTAAGAAATAACAATTACATAATGTAGTTCCATTACACTTTAACAAAAGAACATTCATATATTTCATAAACGGATTCCTATCGCATAAACAAAATCTTGGTATACAAATGGAAGCAAAAGATGAAGATCCCTTAAATCTTTCGGTTATGATGAAGCTATAGGAAATACTTTTGAGAGGATAAGTCATTATGACATAAATGATCTAATTGGATCTCAAAATAAACCAACATATCATTTATCTTTTCTATATCAGCGAAAATTTTAATTACAAAGAGTATGGAGAAGATCTACAGAAGAAGAGAGAGGCGGACAAGACGTCGTGGTTTGCGTTTGATGAGAGATATATATATATTATTCCCAAGTGACTTTATATAGTGGCAGCGCTTACAAAACCCTAGGACCTAACCGAATCAAGCCTCATGTCCGTCAGGCCCAGTATTATTAATTTGTATCTACCCAGCGCTGCAACGCACTTCACTGAAGAAAACCTCAATCGGTAGAATGAACACCAAGTCTTATCTTAACCCATAACTTTTGGAACAAGATTATTAGTTTGTTGTTTATAGGTGTGGTGTCCTATCATTAATCTGGTCTCGTCATTTCGAAGTGCTGATCCTTGAGAGACTGCAAGTTTGTCCATGTTCATAATTTCTTTCTCTAAATATGCTTGACAGATTAAATAACTCTAAGTGTTTAATAGAGATTTTAATAAGTTCCTCATATTAATACTTATGAGATTGTAATAAGTTCCTTTTTATGTTTTTCTTTTGAAGTTCAATTTCATTTTCATTTTTTTTTTTTTTTTTTTTTATTTTTTTTTTTTTTTTTTTTTTTTTTTGCAGTCCTGTATGTTCTTCTTAGTGTGAGCTGTATCGAAGTAAATAAAATATTTATTGGATATATTACCAAAAATTGAAGATTAAACTGTGATTCTAATTGTATTAAGAGGATTTTAGTTTTAGGAATAAAAGATTAGAACCCAACTTACCAGTATCAGATTTGAGTGACCACGAAAATGCGTGATGGAGAGTGATGAATGACGAACATGACGACTTTGACAAGTAAACTCTTGCATACTAATTTGCAATCAGCTGGTTCCACTGGAAGAAACTTGGAATACTCCATTAGCAAAACTTGTCTACCAACTAAACTACGAGGCGAGGGACTAAAATTATGCACCGTGGCACACATTCTAGGATTAGGTACCCAAATCGCCACATTAGTCAAAATTTGCACCAACACACAGCAGTTATAATTTGATAATTTGATGTAAGAAGTGTCAATTACTTTTCTCCACACTATTTATATTCTACAAGTATTGAGTTGACTTAGGGCATCACTTTCATTCTGAGTTTTCTTTCTCCCCTCTCCCTGTCCGTCTTCTATTCCTTTTCCCAACGCCTCAAAAACAAAAAACACCACAGATCTATCATTGATCATGGCTTTTGATGTCGATGATCAACAACAACAAGAAGATCACAGCATAATGATTTGTCCTCTCAAAAGTATCTATTTTATTTACGAAATCGACAAAAATCGTTTCCTAACAGTCCTTATTAATTGGCTTCTCATGTTTCGACTGCAGTGCAAGGATCGGTGGAATATTCAAATGGATCAATCGATCTTCTCTAACATGTGACGGATCTACGATTCCTATCCGCTAAGAAATTCCTCGATCTTCTCTAACATGTGACGGATCTACGATTCCTATCCGCTATTTAATTCCGGTTGCTCTTTGGTTGACGAAAGTGCAAAGATTCTTATACTTTTATGCTTAAAGTAGGTTTCATTTTCATGTTTAAGGTACTCTTATTGTTGATTAATAGCTTAATTATATTTAGGAACTAATTGATATGTACTATTTAATTTTTTTAGGCTACGATTCCTGGAATATATATTGAATTGAAGTAGACAAGTCAACCTGGATGCTGTATTTGTCAAATTCGTTATGTGTGAAAGAAGACAAGGAAATTGTGTGGTTTTATTGGTGCTGACCAAAGAAGTCATTCAGATGTAACATATTTTTCCAATGAAGGCGCTGGTGTGATTTAGAATCCACGATTGAGGGTGTCTGATATTCCATGTATTATTTCTACTTCATTGCAAAATCAAAGATGGCCAAGAAGAACCATTGTGGTGTATTTCATATTTATATGAACGTCTAGAAATAAGATTGAACTTGTTTTGGATTTGGTAGATAGGAGATGATTAAGTAAGATGCATATCTGATCATCTTGATACAGAAAATAATGTTTTAATTTTTCTTTGAATATAATGAACAATTCGAAGACAGATTAGGTGAACTTTGTAATGCGTGATGCTATAATACATGTTTGCCTGCGCATTGATAAATATGGTTCCGTGCTGCTAACATATGTTGATACAAGGTCTAATCATTTGCTGATAAATATTTAATGTTTGAGATCTTTTTGATGCCAACAAAATTACCGATTTCATGTGTCCAGGATATATGGCAGGTGACCATGACACACCAAGTAGAAAAAAGGGCACTGGTGAGAGATCGAAGTGCAATTTGTATATGACCTCGGTGAAGTTGAAAAGCTTCAACAAGTTCACAACCTAACTGAGAGAACACGGCTAATCTGGGTTATTATATCGGCCATTACCACTTAATCCTCCAGCTGGGAATGGACATTCACGCCAGCATTATTAAGTATTCACTTGTTGCATAATCCGGAAGTTTCTTTGCCAACAACATTCACGGCTACGCCATTGCAATTGCATCAATTCAGAAAAATTATAAATTTTTTACACCTGGCCACACCAATTTTTACAGCCAAAAGGTTGGATTAAATAACTCTACTTGGACGGACACAATAGTTAGATATAGGTAAATGTTTATGAAGAATGGGGTTCAAGAGGTTTCATAATGACAGTAACAATAAAAAAAAAAAAACACGAACACATAGCATTCCCGGAAAAAATTGGTTTTACCCACTGCCAAAGATATTGGTTGGCCCAGCTGATAGTGGTGGTGCAGGAAAAGCTAATATTGGCGGTGGCGCAAGATAGAATTATTTTGATAACGTTTCTCTTAGTCAATACATATGCTTAAAGTGAGAACAAACGAAGATGCAAGTGTGCAACAGCTACGAAGTTACATTTAATCAAGACTATTATAACGATATATGACATGGTTGGATTCAAGGATTTGTTATATTCAAGGATTTGGGAGCACTTTTTACAAAAGGTAGCCATTGTTTTGGTTCATATGACGACGGTACTCGAATTCTTATGCACTAGTGGAAATCAGCAGTTTCGCGACCGACAAAGCAAGTCATTTAACTCATATCTATGACTTGCTTTGTCGGTCAAACAAAGGGTCGCTGTTTGAGCGTCTTTTTCAACTATGACGTGTCTCAGGGGGTGCGTTGAAAATCTTATATCAACGACCGATTTTATGATCAATAATTTATGACTCGACTTCAATCACCATAGATATAAATCTTAATATAAAAAAAAATTGATTGATTGGGTATGCCCGCCTCGACCGAATCTGAAATCAAACACAAATGAAACTCAAACGAGAATCAAATGAAACTCAAATAAGAATTCAAATGAAAATCAATTGAAACTCAAATTAGAATTCAAATGGAAATCAAATGAAAACCAAATTCAAATCAAATAAAAATGAGAACCAAATTAAACTTGCACACAAATAATCATTCAATTTAACATTCATTGATTCATTGGTTTCAAATTACACAAAGGATTAAAATCTGTAGTTCTGACTAGTGTAATCTGTAGTTCTAGGATTCCATTACAAAACGATGAACTAAAAAACTATTGATTAAACGGAAAAATTATATGATGATGAAGAACTTATTCCTACTTCATAATGGTGTACCTGCACAGCAAAAGCCATCAGCTGATTAATGTGGGGAGGTCACAATACTCAAGAAAATGCTTATAAATCCTCTGTTTAGACCAATACAAGTTAAAAATGCTCTATTCACATTTGAATTCAGCTTACAGTTGGGCTAAAAACCAACTAAAAGATATTACTTTCTTACAGTTGGTGCAAACTAACCAACATATCAGGCCATAGATAGAGACGTCATGATCAACAAAAATGTGAGCTGCCCTGATAATGTCAGAATTGAATGCCCAGGAACTGGTGGTTGCAAGAAAACAAGAGGATAAAGATTCATGTTGCCCACACCAGTAGTATGCATCTCTTTGCAGACTGCACAAAGATAAATGATAGAACTTTTAGTGTTAACTAATTTAACGCAAGTTCCACTGAAATGTGAAAAACAAAGGAAAAACAAAGCAAGCAAAGGTAATAAGATCAATGAGGAAGCTAATGTACAAGCTCAGGTATGAGTTCATTCAGAGGCATGAATAAAAATAGAGTTGTACAAGTAAAAAAAAATCAGAGGCAAGCGTAAGCCAATAGAGTTGAACAAGTAAATACCATGAGTGTTGATGATCAAGTACAAGAAGCCAGTTATTGCATGTACACAACATGATCTTTTGGATAACCTGTGTGTTGATACCAAAATTTCTACAAGTGTTCAGTTTTGAGATTCAGAAAGGAGAACAAACTTTTCAATAATAAAACCTACTGCCAACCATGTACGCCTAAGCGGTTGAAAGAGAGAGCGAGCAATAATAATGAGGGGACAATCAGACAATAAATAAGAGTTTGGTACTAAGCTTACCTGCAGTAAGATTATTCGGCCATCAACAACGGTTCCATGTCAAGAAGGATCCAGGAGAACAAAATAGATTGTTGACTGAAATTAAATTTTTGTTAGAAGAGGGTTGAATCTAGATACAAAATGATGTAAATTTGCATCTTATCATTGTAATTAATTATGACTATACCTTAGTATACAGGGCCTGGTCTTCTGTGCTTGTGTTCAAGAGGTATCTGTGCAAAACTTCCAAATCTGGAGATACAATTAAGGAAGACAAAGTCATAAAGGTGTAGAACATAACTATGATACTATAATCTAATCTAATGAGAACCAACAAGATAGGGAGAGATAGGATTGTATCTAATAACTACCAAAGTAAGGTCATATTTCATATCATGCAAAGTTTACATGCAATAATAATCCTAGGCACAAAGAACAGAGATCTGACTTAAAACCGAATATGCTTCAAGATTTTGAGCATGTGTGAATTAGTTCTCAGAATCTATTGAGAGAGCCTAATACTGCATACAAATAAATTGGCAAGTACATAATATGTAAAAGATTTGGAAAGGATACTAGAACTAGTGAAAAATAGAAGATCCAGTTGGTGCAAGAGTTCCGGGCTCATCAAATTCACGCATAATTTCATCTACTTCTCCATCCTGGAAGCCGCAATCAAAAATCAACACTAAACCAATTAAACAATCACGAGAACCCAAAAGAAAAAACAATCCGAACTTCGATAAATACACACATTTAACCAATTCCTATCGAAACAAATGTATGTAATAAAAAATTATGTATGGATTGGGACACAAATGTGCTCAATACGGCCTTATAAAATATTTCACTACTTACTAACCTGCCCTGTGAACGAGAGCTCTTAACAATAATCACCTTGACTTCTTTCTTTGGCTTCAACTTTCTCAGCATTACACACAAACTTTCTTGCCTGCACATGACACAAACTTAAACAATTAAGTTATACTCTACAATCAATATTTTGTTTTGTTTGCAAGAGATTTATCATGGAACAGTCTGGATCGTTTTGGTTTCGATGCGATAAAAATGAAACTGTATCAGATAACTAAGCTAATAGAACTCTATCATGTAGATGCACACGTATGTATACATATGAAGTATCAGCTGAAAACCAAATATTAACTTCGCTTCAGGCATCTCAAAATCATTTTAAACATTTGTTTGTATAACAATTGACCAGCAAGGCAGAAAGAACTGAAACATCAGTAATAACCATTACCACAACATTGGAGATGATGTGTTCTAACATCAAATAGATGGATTGATCTAACTGAAACACTAATAAACAAACTCACTTAAGTATATAGTGGGATAAATATTTCGCAAGTCCAAGAGATGCATGATGGGTTTATATAATTGACCTCCTGCCCAAGAGATGCATGATGGGTTTATATAATTGAACTTGAGATGCATTAACCCGCACTTCATTGGACATTTTGAATTCGTTTACGCTTAGGCTAAGAAACAACCAAAACATCTAAACAAAAACTGAATTCTCACATTGTAAGTTCTAACTTAGCATTTTTTAAACTAGGTGAACGATAATGCTTTCTTACTTACAATAATGCAGACTAAGCTAATGGACACGAAACAACAGAATAAATCAACAAAAGATGAATTGAGCTCCCCTACTCAGAAGTCAGACTTGCAACTACCTGTAGAAAAAATCAGTCTGGGTATTAGATGTTTAACTACAAAGATACATCCTGGTTTTGGAGGCGAGACCATGGTTATCCCTCAATACTGACTTTAGCTTCGTGATTTAAAGGATCCTCCTGATTAGGATCTTGCACCTATTCGCAAACTGTTAGGATGTAATCTTAAACAAAACAACAAGCGGGGATACAATACTCTTAAGGATGAAAAAAAAGCCTATGCATTCATGTCAATTTTGGTATAAAGAAGGAAGAAAATCACTAAGGCCTTGCTTCAGCAGATTAAAATCGTTCCACGGTATATATGGACATTAAAAAAAAATCAATTAAAAGAATCTAATGGATAATGGAAAGCATTTAACTTCAAATACAATGGTGTTAACATCAATGAAGCACGTTATATTAATATACATAAAAAGGATTTCAAACAAGAAGTAAGAGGAACACCAATTAAAAAAAAATCAATTAAAAGAATCTAAGGGATAATAGCAAGCATTTAACTTCAAAGACAATGGTGTTAACATCAATGAAACACGTTATATTAATATACATAGAAAGGAGTACAAACAAGAAGTAAGAGGAACACCACATATCTTTTATTATTAGAAATCAGAAACATACCGTAAAAAGATATTTGAGTCCATAGATGATTGTGTTTATGTTGAGGACAGGTTTCCAGTCTTCACGTAAGATATTGAGGCGGTTATTTCCTTCTAACTCAATATTGGGATTATAAACTGCGAGTAAGAAATTCTCGTAAGACATAGGCACGGGTAGCACAATGTAAACTAATTAAATGCACCGAGAAAAAAACCACTAAAAGAAGGGTCACTGGAGAAAAATCTACCTTTGTCTTGCACTTGACTTTTGGTGCTTCGTGAGGGTAGGTAGGGGAGACTTGGAAAGTAAACTCAAACTTACCACTCCTGTCACAGATGAAACAAGTTCAAATCATGCCACTAGAATGTAAACATATTAAAAGGATGCGACTGTTTCATTATCTCAAAATCTCAATGGTTTGCTTCAGGCAGATCATTAGGTTCTACAAAAAAATCACACACCTGTATTATACTTCATCAGGTCGAATGCTAACCTCGAAGTTCATCAGCTCATACTTTCCATTAGGAAATGATATTTTAGTAGTTTGGGGAAGATTCTACTACCAACACGACAAGTAGAATGTGAAAACCCACTACTTATTCAAATTTAAGCTTATCCATCAAAATATGAACTCATATTCTAACTCTAAACATATATGTCAACATAACACATACATGACTAATGTTTTTGTAAATTGAGCTAACATGGTATCATAATTAGACTTCACTATTGACAGTTCCCCACTTTAACAGAACAAACAAATTGTAAGAAATATTATGCGATCGAAAGCAGTTGACAATTACCTAAATCTAATGTTTTTAGATGCGGTCGGGAATCGCAGTTATGTTCTAACTTACAACTCATTCATACATCCAGACAATCCCCAAGAAGAGAAAAATGACGTTGCAAAAAATATAAGCACAGGAAAACTGTCACTACAAGTTCAACTTAAATGCTAAACAGTTCTATATTGACAACACAATATTCTAGCTCCTTACCGGCGAGGACATTGGTGCAAGATGGGTTTGTCTATTCTGCTGTATTCAGCGTCACTCCCTAATTCCGAGAAGCAAGTAATGCAGAGATTAGAATTATCTCCTACAAAGAGATTCCCCATGTAAACGAATTAAACGAAGGAATAACTAACTTAGAGATCCTTAACTAAATGGAAGGAACCAAAATGGCATTATATTCTTACACTTCTGACAAAAACTGAGGTCCTGTAATAGGATGTACCCCAACATCGCACTGCATGCCCTTGTGGAACACACGACCAGTGCTGTCAAAGTCGCTACAAAATCAAGTTATCGATGTATGCATTACAAAATATATTACAAAATCTGATAAATAAGAGAAGGTTTTGATAAATGACCTGGTTAGCAACAACCTTAGCCATTCTCTTTGAATTCCTTTTTCATGACAGTTTTGTGCACCAAAGTTGGAGGGTTTTTCTTTTTTTTAGTCTTATTAGTAGCAAGAAAAACACCTGAATCTTTTCCAGCTTGAACTGATCAAAAAGTCTTTGCATTAACCCTACAAATACCCAAACCATCACCAACAAAAATAATTAAATAAATCCTTAAAATCTCTCCAACAAAATCAAAAGAAACCCAAATCGAAACAAACCCACAACAAATCGTAAGGTCACCGTTGTGTGTAAAACATAGATTGAGTACAAATCAAATTAAAAACCCCAAATTAAAAACCCTAGGGTTTCATTGAAAACTCCAAAAATGAAATAAAATTGAATGATTTAAATCAAAATCAGAAGTAAGGAAATGGAAATAGTCATTTTGTACTATTTAATTACCTTATTCTTTAGTAAATCGATTTGATACTTCTTATTACGATGTTGGTGAATCCACAAATTAGCAAAATAACCAAAACCCAATCACAATAATATTCCAAAATACAATACAAAATCATATTGAAAAACATAGATCTATTATAAAAGAACGATTTTACAATCAAAGTATACCTTAAACGTTACTCTGCTCTTGTATTTGCGAGAAAAACAACTTTTACATGAAAAGAAGAAGAAGGAGAAGATATAGAAGATATCTCATCTCTTCGGAGGAGATGAAGAAGATTGAGAATAAATCTCTTCTCGTTTCTTCTGTTAGAGTTAGAAAGAAAAGAAGAGTGGGAGAGGTGGTGAGGGAGTGAGACGAAGAAGATGGAGAAGAGATTTTTCTCTTTCTTCCGTTGGAGTTAGAAAAAAAAAGAATTGAAGAAGGAGAGAGATTGTGAGGGGAGTGAGTGGCGACTTCCAAGAAATTTTTTCAGTATTAAATACGGTATATTTTTATATATCAAGCCATCTAAAAAATTAAACCATGGAAAACACTAGGTTCACTAGTCACAGTAAGGGTCGTTCAGCAAGGAATAAAATATTAATAAATATTTTAATTCAATGACCAACTTTAACTAGGGCTATCAACGGCACTAAACGAAACAAATAATGGCTCTGCCGTTACCGTTGCCGTTAAAATTGGCGGTTAACCGTTATCCGCTAATTGCCGACGGAATTGTAAAATCAGTTCCATTGTCGTTACGTCGGACTTATCGGTTAACGGTTAATTTTCCGGAATTAACCGGAATGTCACAGGACAACACAAAAACAGTTCTAATTGGATCTTCATCTACTTCTATTTCGTTGTTGATGGTGGTTTTTAAACAAGGGGTAAAATCGTAAAACCCTATGACCTAGTGTTACCCGCAACGCATTAACTAAGAGCATTTAACTCAGGTGTAAATAATTAATAGGGGTATTTTTTCAAAATACCAAATTAGGGTTTTCGACACAGAACCCTAATTCCAAAACCAAGCCGCACTCTGTGCACCATGGCAACCATGCCAAACCAAGCCGCACTCTGCACCATGGCAACCATGCCAAACCAAGCCGCACTCTCGCAAGACCATGGCAACCATGCCAAACCAAGCCGCACTCTGCGCACCATGGCAACCATGACAAACCAAGCCGCACTCTGCGCACCATGGCAACCATGCCAAACCAAGACGCACTCTGCGCACCATGGCAACCATGACAAACCAAGCCGCACTCTGCGCACCATGGCAACCATGCCAAACCAAGCCGCACTCTGCGCACCGTGGCAACCATGCCAAACCAAGCCGCACTCTGCACACCATGGCAACAACACCAAACCAAGCCGCATACTGCGCACCATGGGCAACAACACTAAAACCAAACTCCGTATCACATTCATTGGCAACCATGCCAAACTAAGCCGCTATGCCATTGGCACATGCCAAATATAGCGCCCCTAGGCTTGCAAAACGTGCAACTAGGTCAACATGGCCGTACGTGCCAATGGCACATCCCAATATGCTCGCTAGCGGCTTTTCTACGAGCCACAGCCCTAACGGCCCCACATGCTATTGGCGCATGCCAACATGCTCGCTAGCAGCTTTTTCACCAAAGCCACGGCCCTAACGGCCCCGCATGCTATTGGCACATGCCAACATGCTCGCTAGCGGCTTTTTCTACCGAAGCCACGGCCTTAACGGCCCCACATGCTATTGGCGCATGCCAACATGCTCGATAGCAGCTTTTTCTACCAAAGCCACGGCCCTAACGGCCCCGCATGCTATTGGCACATGCCAACATGCTCGCTAGCGGCCTTTTTCTACCAAAGCCACGGCCCTAACGGCCACGCGTGCCATTGGCACACGCCAACATGCTCGTTAGCTAGTTTCCCTATCAAAATCAAGGCCCTAACGGCCACGCATGCCATTGGCACATGCCAACATGCTCACTAGCTAGTTTCCCTGTCAAGGTCACGGCCCTAACGGCCACCCATGCCATTGGCACATGCCAACATGCTCGCTAGCTAGTTTCCCTATCAAGGTCACGGCCCTAAATGCCATGCATGCCATTGGCACATGCCAACATGCTTGCTAGCTAGTTTCCCTATCAAGGTCACGGCCCTAAATGCCATGCATGCCATTGGCACATGCCAACATGCTCGCTAGCTAGTTTCCCTATCAAAATCACGGCCCTAACGGCCACGCATGCCATTGGCACATGCCAACATGCTCGCTAGCTAGTTTCCCTGTCAAGGTCACGGCCCTAACGGCCACGCATGCCATTGGCACATGCCAACATGCTCGCTAGCTAGTTTCCCTATCAAGGTCACGGCCCTAAAAGCCATGCATGCCATTGGCACATGCCAACATGCTCGCTAGCTAGTTTCCCTATCGAAATCACGGCCCTAACGGCCACGCATGCCATTGGCACATGCCAACATGCTCGCTAGCTAGATTCCCTATCAAGGTCACGCCCTAATGGCCCACGCATGCCATTGGCACATGCCAAACACACATCTTTGGTAGCCTAACTTGCAAACCCGTGCAACCTACCACCAAGGCATTCCGCACATGCCATTGGCACATGCCACACACGCCACTAGCGGCTCTGGCATTACCACTTACTCTCGAGGTGCAACTACGCAACGAAGGCATTCGCACATGCCACATGCGTCCTAGCAGCACCACTTGCACTCAAGATACAACCAACACTCGAGACATCAACACAAACTGGGGATGCTTTTTAGGGTTTTGGTTTGGCGGTCCACAAAGATGCGGCGTACACTACGCTCACATTAAGAAAGCGTGAAAAGGAATAATGCGGTCAAATAAAAGAGGAAATAATGGTGAAAAACGTTTTCACCCATCAACACCATGCGGTTACCACCTCCTCCCATTATTTCACCCTTTACTCTCTTCCTTCATGAGGCCAGGGTACGTTTCAATCTCAACTTGTATAAATAGGTCTTACCTATTTCCACCCAGGACAACAAGTCTCGGTCGGAGAAAATACTACACTCTCGGAAAGGCAACTTTGCAAGCTCTCCCAAAAGCTTCCACTTCTTACAAGCTTCCTAAGCTTTCACTTTCTGATACAAGTCGAGATACTACTCTCCTCAACACCTTTCTTTGCTTCCCTCCCCAAATCAACCCTTCTCCTCCACTTTGTGACCGAAGCAAGTCTGGAACAGCCATTTCTTGGTTTAGGTTGGACTTGTGCAGTTGATCTCTCGAATGCAGCAAAGTGCTCACGTGCAGCACATTTGTTTAGGGTTTGAACCCGTTTCTCACTCACCTACCGAAATCAGCAGAAACGATTTTTACCCATAAACAATTGGCGACCACAGCGGGAGGATTGATCTATCGTCTACAATATCAGACTGTCGATCTCGTTCTTCGACCCAGATGTCAAGATGGTAGGGGAAGGCGACTCAATCCGACTCAACTACCCGGACGACCGATTCTTACTAGTTGTAAAAACTACACAAGAAAACTGGGGACTTGTCAAGATGCTATTACTCAATCCTGGGACTCGCCAAGATGCTACCAGTGATTAGGGACTTGCTATCGATCTTACCACAGAAACCGCCCGACAAAACCGCCTTTTACATGGAGAGGGGCGTGTTCTCAAAACCTATGAAGTGAGTAAATTCAGGCCGCGCAAGATATACAATCTATTTTTAGGTTCTTAGTAAAACCGTCATACTACCGAGTCTTGTGCCTATTGCTAGCACACACTTTCATAAAAGCAATATTCCTTTCCCAAAACATAATCGAGTCATATTATCAAAACCATTCATCCCCGAAATAATCCAATACCCTAAAGATACCATTTGTCTATCAAAGATCAAGTTTTAAACCGGACATCAATATGTCTTTCAAAAAAAAAAAGAACCTAAATGAAAGTTTAACGGAGAAACGTTCAAGGAAAATCATCCAACAAAAGTCTGCTCTTCTTGGAGAAAGTCAACTTTTCATCTTCAAGAGCCGCTCTCTTCATAGTCAACATCTTGGAAAGCTTTTCGAGTTCCATCTCATGTCGTGCAATCTCCTCGGCGGAAAGGCTTTCGATTGCTGCATCTTTCAACTTTTGGATCTCTGTAAGACCTTCGAAAAACCACGAAGTGTTGAACTCCTTTTCTACGCACACGTCGCGATGGTGCTCCCAGTCGGCAATAACGTCTTCAGAAACGGTGTGACCAGTCACCTCACGCATATCCTCGATGGAAGATAAAGCCTCTTCCACACGCTTAACCAACGCGAATAGACTAGTGACTTTCTTGGTTGTAGCCATATGTACGTGCTTCTCCCAGATTCTGGTGTACAACGCCTCATGCTTAGCCGGCACGCTGAAGCCGCCAACCAGCACATGACCTGGATAAGGAACCAAGTACGGGGGATCAAAAATGGCGCCTGTACCTGGCCTCACTACTCGCAGAGGGTCTTCTTCCATGTCTACGATAGCAACCATCAGAGAATCATCCACCGTTTGAACCACATCTGTGCCCGACAAATGGCTAACGCTCATCTCCAAGTCACCAGCGGTGGTCACCAAAGGCAAGTTTTCGTGTGACTCTACCCCAGAATCATCCTCCGAACCGGATTCCTCCTGCGAACTTGAGTTAGACATTTTTCAAAAGAAGAAACAGAAGAAGAAAGAAAAGAAACGCGAAACTCACCGAACCACTTCCCGAAAAAGAGCCAGTGCTGCCAGAGGAATCACTCTCACTTGTCGAACTTTCTTATTTCTCCGACTCGTCACCGCTATGAGAAGGCTCAATGCTGCTGGAATTCTTTGAAGAAATTGCCGTCTCCTGGCAACGTGCAAGGGCAGCGAAAGCATTAACACTACCGAAGCCACCGGAGGAAACAAGACACATGTTTTCAGAGAAATTCACGTGTTTTGAGACAAACCAATGAAGAGGCGACACATACCACGGTTATTGGAAGAACTGAAAGACACGAGAGATGAGGAGGGTCTTTTGAAACCGTTCGAACCCGCCAGCACGATTCTTCGTTCTCCGTTCCTTGGCACAGGGACTTTCCGAGTTGCTAGGCAACTTTCGCTGAGATCTCACAACATTGGATACTTCTTCAAAACTGCTGGGGAAGGTTTACAACGAACGTTCTCCACCACATTATTCAAAAAATCTTGGATCATAATAAACTCGTCGCACCAGAACTCATTATAGCCGAAGGTCGTCGAAGTTACTCTTCCCATTTTAAAGAAGGGAAGGCGGATACCAGGATCAAGGGCGCTATCATTAAGGGCGGCACGTAATGAATCCTTAGGGATCACCGGCTGGTAAGCAAGAGGCACCCCTTGATCGAAACCCATGTGACGAGCAGAACGGTCAATATTGTAAGCAGCTATCTGGAAATACCCCATGAAGAAAGACGGCATATAACCGGACATGCAGCTTTGAATAAACAAGTTTTCACCAACGCTCAAATCGCCGTCGAAGACAAAGACATGATCGGAGAGCGGGAAGCAAAGGTGTCAATTTGAGTCACCGACCTATGGACCGGCTCCCACGGGCAAAAACTGATTTCATATGACTTGTCAAGAAGATTAACCAAGCTCATGCCAACCTTTGGACGCCTGTTCACCCATCGAAGAATTTGGGAACCCCCCCCAACTCGCGGGAATCGAAGGCATCAGTTTCGGAGCATACTTCTCAAAGTGCTCCCATAACCAGACTTGCAGAAAAGCAACGTGCACATATGAATCCACTTTCATGAAACCATTCGAAACTCGCATGTTCGCAACCAGGTGATCCAGATGCACATACAGGGAACCAAGGAATAGCTTGCCAATGGGAAGAACTTCACCTTTTTCTAACTTCACAGCAATCGCTAACAACTCTAGTCTTATTTCCTTCTTGCCAGAACCGTCATCAAAAATGTCTCTAGACAACCAGAGAGCCAAAAATGCTGCAACATGAAGATCGATTGCTTTTGTTCGAGTTTCATTTCGTCCGGAAACCATTGAGACATCCACCAGCTATAAAAGCACCTTTCATCCTCTTTCCGGACAGAATCTTTCGACTTCGCAGTGGAGTCTTTTCGAGCGTAATCTCCCAACTTAGCGGCAAGGTCATCCCGCATCTTCACCTCACTTTCAGATAATTGGATTTTAAGATTCCCAGTTACCGGAAGATTCAGCAAGAGAGCCACACTCTCCAAGGACAAAGTTATCTCACCCCATCTACATATGATCGTATGGGTGTCCGAACACCATCTGGAGATGAAAGCAACCAAGCCCGGGATATCCTTCCTAATCTGAGGTTTCATCAAGCTCGACGGATCAATAATCTGCGCCGAGTCGATTGATGTTTATGTGCTCCTTACTCACCATGAACTCAACCCATCTATCAAAAGAACGCAATGGGCTTTGACACATCCTGAAATCAATGTTGGAAGAGGAGTATACCCCTTTTTGAAGACAGAACCGTATGGTGTTCTCTGGGCGAACCGAGCGTGTCTTCTTTTATCTTCACCACCGGTTAACAAAATTGGCACGAAACCTGGGTGATTTTTCCGAGCCAGAGACAAGTTTTTTGGCGAAGAACTCATCATCCGTGTTTGGTTTGGAATTATGGACATCATTCGATGAGGCGAAATTTTGTTCGTGGTAACATCTTGTCGGATTTCTTAATAACAACTTAGTAACAAGATATCTGCACACAAAAGAAAAATTTATCTCCCCGACACATAACCGCGCCGACAAAAGGAAAACCCGAAATACAAAAAAAAGAGGGCGTATTCTCTACGGTTTCAAAACCGCACACGATGTTTTCTTCGGGGTTCAAGACTATATACGCGATATTTTCTTCGGGTTCAAGACTATATACGCGTATTTTCTTGGGTTCAAGACTATATACGCGATATTTTCTTCGGGTTCAAGACTATATACGCAGTATTTTATACGGGTGTTGATGGTGGTTTTTAGACAAGGGGTAAAATCGTAAAACCCCATGACCTAGTGTTACCCGCAACACATTAACTAAGAGCATTTAACTCAGGTGTAAATAATTAATAGGGTATTTTTCAAAATACCAAATTAGGGTTTTCGACACAGAACCTTAATTCCAAAACCAAGCCGCACTTTGCGCACCATGGCAACCATGCCAAACCAAGCCGCACTCTGCGCACCATGGCAACCATGCCAAACCAAGCCGCACTCAACGCACCATGGCAACCATGCCAAACCAAGCCGCACTCTGCGCACCATGGCAACCATGCCAAACCAAGCCGCACTCTGCGCACCATGGCAACCATGCCAAACCAAGCCGCACTCTGCGCACCATGGCAACCATGCCAAACCAAGCCGCACTCTGCGCACCGTGGCAACCATGCCAAACCAAGCTGCACTCTGCGCACCATGGCAACAACGCCAAACCAAGCCGCATACTGCGCACCATGGGCAACAACGCAAAAACCAAACTCCGTATCACATTCATTGGCAACCATGCCAAACTAAGCCGCTATGCCATTGGCACATGCCAAATATAGCGCCCTAGGCTTGCAAAACGTGCAACTAGGTCAACATGGCCGTACGTGACAATGGCACATGCCAATATGCTCGCTAGCGGCTTTTTCTACAAAGCCACGGCCCTAACGGCCCCGCATGCTATTGGCACATGCCAACATGCTCGCTAGCGGCCTTTTTCTACCAAAGCCACGGCCCTAACGGCCCCGCATGCTATTGGCACATGCCAACATGCTCGCTACCGGCCTTTTTCTACCAAAGCCACGGCCCTAACGGCCACGCGTGCCATTGGCACATGCCAACATGCTCGCTAGCTAGTTTCCTTATCAAAATCACGGCCCTAACGGCCACGCATGCCATTGGAACATGCCAACATGCTCGCTAGCTAGTTTCCCTGTCAAGGTCACGGCCCTAAAATCCATGCATGCCATTGGCACATGCCAACATGCTCGCTAGCTAGTTTCCCCATCAAAATCACGGCCCTAACGGGCACGCATGCCATTGGCACATGCCAACATGCTCGCTAGCTAGTTTCCCTGTCAAGTCACGGCCCTAACGGCCACGCATGCCATTGGCACATGCCAACATGCTCGCTAGCTAGTTTCCCTATCAAAATCACGGCCCTAATGGCCACGCATGCCATTGGCACATGCCAACATACTCGCTAGCTAGTTTCCCTGTCAAGGTCACGGCCCTAACGGCCACGCATGCCATTGGCACATGCCAACATGCTCGCTAGCTAGTTTCCCTATCAAGGTCACGGCCCTAAAAGCCATGCATGCCATTGGCACA
The DNA here is from genome assembly GCA_023531295.1 of Papaver armeniacum. Lineage (NCBI taxonomy): Eukaryota > Viridiplantae > Streptophyta > Magnoliopsida > Ranunculales > Papaveraceae > Papaver > Papaver armeniacum. Next base: position 40,487 of record JAJJWW010002160.1, on the reverse strand, counting down.
TGCCAACATGCTCGCTAGCTGGTTTCCCTATCAAAATCACGGCCCTAACGGCCACGCATGCCATTGGCACATGCCAACATGCTCGCTAGCTAGTTTCCCTATCAAGGTCACGGCCCAAATGGCCACGCATGCCATTGGCACATGCCAAACACACATGTTGGTAGCCTAACTTGCAAACCGTGCAACCTACCACCAAGGCATTCCGCACATGCCATTGGCACATGCCACGCACGCCACTAGCAGCTCTGGCATTGCCACTTGCACTCAAAGTGCAACCAACACTTGAGATATCAACACTAACTGGGGGATGCTTTCCAGGGTTTTGGTTTGGCGGTCACAACTTGCAGCGTACACTACGCTTACATTAAAAAAGCGTGAAAAGGAATAAAGCGGTCAAATAAAAGAGGAAATAATGGTGAAAACGTTTTCACTCATTAAACACCAAATCGGTTACCAACTCCTCCCATTATTTCACCCTTTACTCTCTTCCTTCATGAGGCCAGGGTACGTTTCAATCTCGATTTGTATAAATAGGTCTTACCTATTTCCACTGCACAACAAGTCTCGGTGGAGAAAATACTACACTCTCGGAAAGGCAACTTTGCAAGCTCTCCCAAAAGCTTCCACCTCTTGCAAGCTTCTAAGCTTTCACTTTCTCGATACAAGTCGAGATACTACTCTCCTCGACACCTTTCTTTGCTTCCCTCCCAAATCAACCCTTCTCCTCCACTTTGTGACCGAAGCAAGTCTGGAACGGCCATTTCTTGGTTTAGGCCGGACTTGTGCAGTTGATCTCTCGAATCTATAAAGTGCTCACGTGCGGACATTTGTTTAGGGTTTGAACCAGTTTCTCACTCACCAACCGAATTTACCGAAATTGGCAGAAACGATTTTTACCCATAAACAATTGGCGACCAAAGCGGGAGGATTGATCTTTCGGTTACAACATCAAGTTCTAGCTCCCATCCGCAAATTTCGTGCAAGCATGGTCGGCTATCAGGAAATCTCCACAAACATTGATCCCGCCCAAGGTCATGATAACTCCTCAATTTCTGAAAGCAGCACCACCGATGGAGAGGTCCCAAGTTTTTTGGGCAAACTAATTTGTCTTTAATGATAACTATTTAAGACCAAAAAATTGTCTTTAATGATGACTATTTAAGACCAAAAAAATTGTCTTTAATGATGATTATTTAAGACCAAAAAAATTGTCTCAAAAACTGAAGTTTTGTGTCAATTTAATTTGTCTTTAATGATAACTATTTAAGACCCAAAAAATTGTCTCAAAAACTGAAGTTTTGTGTCAATTTAATTTGTCTGTAATAATTATTATCTAAAACAAAAAAATTTGTCTCTAATTAATTTAATTAGAGACAATATAAATAGCCCTTGAATATCAAATTTTTGGAGACTAAATTTTTCGTCTCAAAAAAAAAAATCGGGTGACCAAATTTTTTTGCCTTAAAAGAATTTTGGGAGACAAATTCCTCCTCTCCAAAAGATTTTATTTTGTCTCTAAATTTTTTATTAAAGACAATTTATTTTGCCTTTAAAACGAACTTTCAAATACAATTTTTTTTTTGCCTCCAAAAAAGCAACATGTTTTGTCCCAAAATATTCCATCAATGACAACTCGCTTTGCCTCAAAATGCTTTATTCAAAGACAAATACTTTCCCTCAAAAAGTCGCCTCTAAATATCATAATTAATGACAATTAATTTTGCCTTAGAAAATGAATTTCTCATACAAAACACTAAAGCTCTAATCCTGACAATTAAAATATAAAAACACTAAATTTGAAGACATTAAACCATAGACTCTTTTCTTGCGGCGGGAATCAACATTGAAGCTTGCACTTTCACATGCATACCTTCTCTTCCTCGCATTTCCTTGTCTTTAGCCTTTTCTTGCAAATGTGTTAGTAGTCCTCAAATATCTCTTGCTTTCTTCTCGCAAAGTGGATTTGAACAAGTATATAAACTAATCCGGATTTCGTATATAGAGGGGTTTGACAGTTGTTTATACAAATTAAGTTAAAAGTTCGCACTACCTATACTCTTGGAAGTCTTCTATAAGCAGCTGGCATGTCCTCCCAATTTAAAGATGTCTTCCTACTCTAGGTGAGAGAATATATGAGTACAAATATTTGCAAAGAATATCTCTTATAAAAAATTGCAGTAAGGATATAAAAGTCCTAGTGCTAGTATATAATCATTGATATACCTTAACCGAGTGTTGACAATCTTTTCAACAAAGTCCCGCAACTTCAAGAGTTTGTATTAACCTCAAGTGACAAGGGGGTCTTCCATATAGCACGCAATCGTAATGTTGTAATCAAGAAAAAAACAAGAAAAAAAAACCACTAGCAATAAATATACCTCGGAGCGAGACATAACACGATTTGTTTGGCTCAAATGGATCTACTGGCATCAAAAGTATCTTTCTAGATGGATGTTCAAGGCAGTATGTCATCCTGCACAAACAATCGTGCGAGCTTGGTCTATTTCTGTTTTTCCATGTCTCCTCATTACTTAAAGCCACTTCAATGTTGTAGCCAAAGCATGGCCAGCCGACAACATTGAGCATTCTTCACTCGATATCTCGAGATGCCAACGATAGGTAAAATAAACATGTTAGTGACGGATAAGGAATTGCACATGAATAATAGTTATAGATAAAGCGACTGTTGACCGAGTTAAATCAACTGAGCTAGTGTCAAGCTGCGAATAAAGCTTAGTCGTATATCTATGCCATTGTTATCATCGGATCGACATGACGCAACTAGAGATCTAACTGAACAGAAAGTTAAGCAGATGGAAAATTGATAGGGTCATGTGGAAGTAGGCATCATGTGTGTGAATAACAACAGTTCAAGTGCAAACTCAAGATGTCAAAATCCTAGTCAGTAAATGGAATCATTGAACATCACCTCGCACTAGCACCACCAAATGAGATAAACTTCAAGCGAGAAGATGGAATAGTTTTGTAACTTAGAAAAGTGCACAAACCTTTGGAGTGATCCTTAATTATGTGAAAATTAATAAACGTGACTCCAAATCCCCTTCTCATAGCTTCATACAAAGACGAGACACATAGTAATTTTCGCATATAGAACACATACAAAAGCAGATATGGCTTGCTTTCTTTTCATGTCGCTTTTTTATTCCATTTACATGCCCATTTATGTTACCCAGCCCGAATAAATATGTACTATGGCCGAATGCGATACAAAAACGAAGCAAAAAGAAGTAAATGAATGCTTCCTACATACCAAATGTTCTCGATAGCTCTACCACTACGAATGGTGGGCAATTTAAGCTTGAATATGCAGAACGGTCGTTATTCCCCGCATTTTCCACCATCGAGGGAGTATATCCATTCCATCGGTATATCCTCCGCCACCAAATACGCCAACCGCTGTCTCGCATCGTCCCGCAACAGTAAAAGAGGATATTTATTGATAAAATCTTCACTAATCCAAGTTTTACGTGGTTACGATCAGAACACCACCACACCAGTTAATAGAGTAACTTGGGGACCATCTGGTAGAGTTCAATATGACTCTTATGACAAGCTTTGCATCAAAAAAGACAACTAAATGTTACATACAGTTTCCTTCCCCCGCAAAACTTACTCACTAAAAATCCAAAAAATCGACACTATCTAGTGGTTATTTTGATTCTCAATGCAATAGCACATTGCGCTTTTAAGTGGTTATCTTACCTCAACATAGGAGATACAACTACCAGCTCAATCTTCTTGATAAGCCCTGAGTCATGAACATGATTTCGCAAATTATCAACCTTGTTAAGATTGCTCAATATTATCGGTTTATCACAATTCGTGTTAAGCCCACCGCCGAAGTCTACAAAATAGAGATATCCAACTATAAACCCATGTATTCAAGTAAATAATTACACGGGAACAAAGAAATGACTGTTTCCAACCTAGAGGGGTAAGAGGTGCATCAAAAAGTGAGTAAGATAGATATGCGCTGTCGTCCTTTTCAGCTTCTACATTATGAACTCCTTGAGCATGCCTAACCTGTAGTATTAATCAACTTGAATTATAGAAATTAGCATCTTCGAGCACCCTTAACAGGCCAAGTCGGCATGGGATGATAATAATATACCAAAGAAAAGGGAAACGAATACAAACCAGATGCAAAGTTTTACAACGGTGTAATGGGAACAAACTTGGAGTTACACCACCATCCATATCTGCCAACAACCGGGTAGGAGAATTTAGTATTGGTAAAGAGTTAATCGAACAACCAACCGAGAACAGCCCGCTTCGCCATGGGGTTGGCTAACTCATTCCCGAGGTCTTTCCAAGTCCCCATCCCGATGCCAAGTTGTCCATGGGGCTCCCCACAGTTGACCGATTCGGAGGGTTTCAAAAAATCGTACACCATAAGGGTTTTAAAGGAACAATTATCAATTTGTATACATCAAAGAAGAAATGAAACTCAAAGCAAAATTCCATAACCCAAACTGCAAAGGCCTACATTTTTCTCGGGGTCTCGCTGGACAATTTAGCTCCTATACATGTAACTCGTATCCTATACATGTTTTGGCACCCAACACCTAGATTTTATCTACCTACATGGTCGAATTTCGTACATGAAAACGACTTCGCCTAATTTACGCATTTAAAGATCTATGAACAGAATATATGCACCCTATTTATCCATATTTCATTTGCAATTTCACATTTTCGCAATAAACAAGAAATGAAGCTCAAAGCAAAGTTCCACAACTCCAAGTTTTAACCTCCATGGACAAAATTAACTTAAAAATTCAACAAATAAACAACAAACCTGTCGATTCGATTCTCAATCTCGGAAGAAACTTCTCAGGTTCCTCCTTAGAGCTGTTCTTCACTAGAACCCTAACTTCAAGCTCATCTTCTAACCGCATCCGAGATTCGGAAACAATTAAAACCCTTTGAACATCACCTCAAGTACTAGCATCACCAATGAGATAAACCGCACTATCATCTCCATATATTCACCTTCTCTTTGATTTGGCTGCAGATCTAATAACATGAATCAAAGAGAAATTGATCGATTTCCCACTTCGGAAAACTAGATTTTTCCAAAATCAAACTATCAATTCATTTGAACCCTAAGTTTCTCCGATTCAATCATCAAAACCCCGTTGATTTCAAGAATCCATATCGATCTCTTCTCAACCACATCAATAGACAACTCAAATTTACCCCATCACTAATCTTCTTTCAGCTCTTGCCCCCATTTCATCTCGATCCGATTTCTTCATCAACGAGAAAGATTGGTCTCTCTAGCAATTTCCATCGTCTTTTCTTCGTCATCTGCATCTCAAAATCACCAGACCCACAAGTAGAAAATTAATCTTCATCTTCTCGATTTCTCTGAGCTATGGAGCTGCCATGGCTTCGTTTATTTCTTCTCTGAAGGTAAGTGAACGAAGGAGAAGATGAGAGACGTGAGAAAATTGAGTGAACGAAGATAAGTGAGAGAAAAAAAAAAATGGTTTTATCTAAAAGAATTTGAACGGATAAGATGTGGTAGGATGGTGTCATACGGATTAGGAAAATATTTGGACGGTGTAGATTTAAGTTGAGAGTGTCATACGGATCAAGGTCTTTGTGCTTTCTCTTTGTGTTAATACGAACTCATGTTTTCGGTTTAATTATCAACCTTCGACATGAAAAAAAATCCAAAAAAAATATTAATAAATTTAGGACATCGTTCTCGACATTTTGATATAAAAACATCTAAAAATGTATAAGAATGAATCGGGAAAATGAAAAATGAATTCGATAATTGGTGTGTTTCTTTGTGATTTCTCTTTAATACAAACTCATGCTTTCTTTGTGTTTCGAACTTCAAATGTGGTATACCAACATACAAACTATGAGCCAAGAAGCTCTGGGAGGGTTCTAAATTCAAACTTAGCATGATATATCATAGAAATCGATAAATATGAAGCTTAATGTTGATTCGAACTTCAAATGTGGCATAACGACAAACAAACTATGAACCAAGAAGCTCCGAGAGGGTTCAGCCTTCAAACTTAGCATGATACATCATCTAAATCGATAAATATGAAGCTTAATGTTGATTCGAACTTCAAATGTGGCATAACGACAAACAAACTATGAACCAAGAAGCTCCGAGAGGGTTCAGCCTTCAAACTTAGCAGGATACATCATCTAAATCAATAAACATGAAGATCAGTGTTGATTCCAACTTCAAATGTGGTATAACGACAAATAAACTATGAACCAAGAAGCTCTGAGAGGGTTCAACCTTCAAACTTAGCAGGATACATCATCGAAATCGATAAATATGAAGCTCAATGTCGATTCATTTACAGATAAGATTCCTTCGGAATATTCCCTGAAACATTAAACAAACCATATTCTGGCATATTATATGCATACCATAGCTCCGAGATCGAAACTTGGCCGTTAGTGGACTACTATAAGTCGGAAACTTCGTAAGAACGATGAATCCATCCATTTACAGATAAGATTCCTTCGGAATATTCCTGAAACATTAAACAAACCCTATTCTGGCATATTGTATGCAAACTCTGGCTCCGAGATCGGAACCTGCCCGTTAGTGGACTACTATAAGTCGGAAACTTCGTAAGAACGATGAATCCATCCATTTACAGATAAGATTCCTTCGGAATATTCCTGAATTGAACATCACAGGTTAAAAGATTACTAGAGTAAGACCCGAGTTTCTCGTTCGGATGAACCAAGACGAAATATATCGAATTGAGCATCACGGGTTCAAAGATTACTAGAGCTGGACACGAGTTCTCGTTCGGATGAACTGGAGACGAAATATATCAGAATTGAACATCACAGGTTAAAAGATTACTAGAGTAAGACCCGAGTTTCTCGTTCGGATGAACTGGAGACGAAATATATCCGAATTGAACATCACAGGTTCAAAGATTACTAGAGTAAGACTCGAGTTTCTCGTTCGAATGAACTGAAGACGAAATATATCAGAATTGAACATCACGGGTTCAAAGATTACTACAGTAAGACGCGAGTTTCTCGTTATGATGAACAGAGGACGAAATATATCATAATTGAACATCACTTGTTCAAAGATTACTAGAGTAAATCGGAGTTTCTCGTTCGGATGAACTGGAGACGAAATATATCAGAATTGAACATCACATGTTCAAAGATTACTAGAGTAAATCGGAGTTTCTCGTTCTGATGAACTGACTACGAAATATATCAGAATTGAACATGACCATACTACCCTCATCGGAATAAATGCAATAAAAATTTTGAAGACTGTGAAAATGACCATATTACCCTTACTGCAAATTAGTTCAAAAAATATTATTGAGACTGTGAAAATGACTAGACTACCCTTATAAGAAATAAATAAAGTAAATATTACTGACTGTAAAAATGACCATATTTCCCTTAATGGAAATTAGGGCAATAAATACTATGGAGACAGTGAAAATGACCCGACTACCCTTATCGGAAATAAGTAAATTAAATATTACTGACTGTGAAAATGACCATATTACCCTTCATGGAAATTAGTATAATAAATATTACAGAGACTGTGAAAATGACCAGACTACCCTTATCATAAATAAATAAAGTAAATATTACTGACTGTGAAAATGACCATATTACCCTTATGTTGGGACTTAATCAAGGCTTGGTTGTGTGCTGGCCATCTAATGCTTGTTTGTGTGCAGAATTCCATGTCTTTTGAGGTAATTTCATCGGCAGTGAGCCGACTCTTATGTTGGGACTTAATCAAGGCAAATTATGGTTTCAGTTTTTGTACGCTATATATTTCCCAAGTCTGAAGCTGCTGAAGGGAGCAATGATCAAATACAATCATCAGATTCGCGTCACTAGCAGTCATCGATTATTCTGTGAAGAGTCATATTTGAGTCGCGAAATATTCGGATTTACATACCACAATTTGTCTTGCCGCTAACAAAATTTTAACTACAGAATTTCAGATTTGCTTCGTATTCATTTGGATGACGAATTAATTTTTGTCTACATAAATAGACATAGGGACAAAAGTCACACGTTGTCCGCAATAGTTTTTCCGAATGAATTAATTTTTGTCTGCATAAATTGATAAATAGACAAAAGTTACACGTTGTCAGCAATAGTTTTTCTGAGACCAATATTTTTTTTGTTAGTAGAAAACAATCCATTTGCGTCAAATTTTTTTTTGGATACTAATAGTTCTAACGGCAAAATCCTTATTTGACGGGCATTCATTTCGGCAACAAACTAATTTTGTCTGTGTAAATAGATATAAGGACAAAAGTTACACGTTGTCGCAATAGTTTTTCGAGAGACCAACTTTTTTTCCGTCGGTAGAAAATACCATTTGCGACAACAATTTGTTTGGATACTAATAGTTCTAACGGCAAAATCCTTAATTGACGGGCATTCATTTCGGCGACAAACTAATTTTGTCAGTGTAAGATGCATTCAGGGACAAAAGTATTGGATCGTTGGAAATAATATGTTTCGAGACTATAATTTTCCTTTGTCGCTATAAACCAATTCCGTGACCAAAATAATTGGTCACAAATAAATATTTAGAGACAAAGACATAATTGGTCACTATATTTGGTCACAAAAAAAAAAATTCTGAGACGGAGACAAGTTTGGTCACTATATTTGGTCACAAAAATTTACAGCGACAACTTTAAAGACTAAATTTACCGTTTGTCGCGGAAAAAATATATATGGTGACCAAAAAAATATTCCTCCCTAAACACTAGATTTGCAGACAAAATTTTATTGGTCATATAAAATTTTGTCACTAAACGTATGTTTTGTTGTAGTGTAAAGGCCACGGATTCTGCGACTGTCCAAATGGGTCTATTGTCTTGATTATCTTCGTCTTCTTCCCTGAAAGTGCAGAGCTCGTCTGCAACTTTCTTTCTTCGCTCTACAACCTCCCTTTTGGCCCCCAAAACTCTCGACTCCCTTGCTCGACCCCCCAGCAGCTTTATATACAGACAACAGGTCTTCAAAACTCAATATAAAAACCGAGAATAACTCGGTTTCCTTTCTCCAAAAGACACGGGATTTCCTTCCTTCTATTGATTCCTTTACTGAATTATCTCCACCCTTTCCAATATTAGATAAGTTTAAATATAGCAGAGAATCTTCCCTTCACGGAACTGCCAAATCCATCAAAAACCGTAACTTTCCTTCCCCTGTTTCGTGAATATTCTTTCTCCCCTGTTTTGAAACAAACTCGATCATGCGACCCAATATACTCGATCCAAATGCCCATACTAAGCCTCATTTATCCCTAACGAGGCCTAAAGTAATCTAAATCTGTGATTGAGTCTCCTTATAAATCGCTCAAAACTCTAGTTTCAAATCTGCCATTGTTTCCCGCCAATTCCCTGAATTCGAATGTAGAAGATGGGTAGCCCCCTAACCAGAGTAGGGGTGTATTTAGCAGGTGTCTTTGGTGATGCCCTGGGGGTGCCCCTTATCCATAGCGAGAGTCCGAATAACAAGTGACCTCCGGGTGCAACTTTTCGAGCCGATTTTTCCAAAAAATGTTTATTGGCCAAAAATACCTACACACACATAAAACACCATAATAAGTACAAAAATGAGCACTATCAATGTAAAGAATCGAGACAAATTAGACACAAAAATGTGTCTATCACGTGTTCAGGAGATCCACGCCAGAAACATGGACCTAATGAAGGACGCGATTACCAGCATACTCGACTTCCTCATCAATCTAGTATCGGGTCCAAGTGATCCATGCTCCCCAGGAGATCAAGAGCAGGGGACTAATATCCCGAATGAGCATGCTCAAATCAACGGTTTCGTCACTGACTGGAAGCCATCGGACCAGGAGGCGACCATGTTGATAGAAAACTTATGTGATTTGCTGCATCTCTCCAAGGACCAGCGAACAAAGACGTTCTCTACTATCAACCGAATAGCACTAAACGCATCACTAATTCCTACACCCGCGGGGACTCCAAGGATCCCCGGAAGGTCCGTCAACAACATTATTTTCACCGATGATGACATGATGGTAGAAGACGGTCACAACCGGGCCTTGCATGTTACAGCTCTCGTCAAGAACATGGAGTATCGAAGAGCACTCATTGACACGGGTGCGTCTTCCAATGTCATCACTCTCAAGACACTCAAAGCTGCCAGGGTGCGACCTAGCGAGATCATACGACAGCCCACTACGATGACAAATTTCGAAGGCAACCAAACTAGCACATACGGCTACATCAACTTGGAGCTGGCAGTAGGGCCAATCCAATCAAGCGTGAAGTTTGAGATAATTAAAAAAGAACCAGACTATCACATGATACTGGGAAGGTCGTGGCTGCACAACATCAAAATCGTGCCTTCAACATACCACCAATGCCTAAAAACGGTATTTAACGGAGAAGTTGTTCGTATTCCCGCATCACTATCCCCCTATGCACCGGCCTACGTGCAGAAGCACATGGGCCGAAAGAGGGTTCAAAAGGCGTGGCGACCAGGATTCACAGTCTCCTACTGCCAAAATGGACGTCGCTCAGGGATAGCGACAAACTGGAGATACCCCGCAGAGGAGACCACCCCTCCACCATCTCCTCAGAAGGAAGACCCACCGGTCTTTCGCCACCGGATGTAACCCGTGCCCGCACTAAGCGAGAGTGCACCCTTACCACAAAACGGAGCAAAAGAGGAAAGCTCATAGATTATCACCGCTGTTAGCAATTAGCGAGGGAGACCATGACCCGGTCTCTCCTCCCGAAGGAATGTCTTCACGATGACCGGGAGGAAGTTCCGTACGCCCCTCGAAGCTACAAGATGGGACCGACTTAACCACCGACGAACTCGAAACCGTCAATATAGGGAATGAGGGATTTCCGCGGCCTATCCCGATCGGGTTCGACTCTACATCCTGCGCGAACGCTCAAATCTAGTCAACCTACTCAAAGAATACCGGGACGTATTCGCATGGACTTACGAAGAGATGCCTCGGCTTGGATGGAAAACTGGTCACCCACCATCTGCACGTGATACCCGGGTCCAAGCCAGTCAAGCAGCCTCCAAGACAATTCAGACATGACGTAGAAGAACAAATCAAGACGGAGGTCCAAAAATTACTAGTCGCTGGATTCATCAGGCCTATTCTAATCCTACTTGGTTGGCCAATATCGTTCCCGTTAAAAAGAAGAATGGTCAGATCAGATGTTGAGTCGATTTCAGAGATTTGAACAAGTGCTGCCTCAAAGACGATTTTCCGCTGCCTAACATCGACATGCTGGTAGATGCTACCAATGGACATGGTATGTTCTCTTTCATGGATGGATATAGCGGCTATAACCAGATAAAGATGTATGAGCATGACGCGAGTAAGACTGCTTTCCGTACCCCTCTCGGAAACTTCTATTACACCGTAATGCCTTTCGGTCTGAAGAACTCTGGCGCTACTTACCAACGCGCCATGACTACCATCTTCCACGATATGATGATGTTTATGGGTGAAAATCGTTTCTGCTGATTTCGGTAATTTCGGTGGGTGAGTGAGAAATTGATTCAAACCCTAAACAAATGTCTTGCACGTGAGCACTTTGTAGATTCGAGAGATCGATCTGTACAAGTCCGGCCTAAACCAAGAAATGGCCGTTCCAGACTTGCTTCGGTCACAAAGTGGAGGAGAAGGGTTGATTTGGGGAGGGAAGCAAAGAAAGGTGTTGAGGAGAGTAATATCTCGACTTGTATCAGAAAGTGAAAGCTTAGGAAGCTTGCAAGAGATAGAAGCTTTTGGGAGAGCTTACAAAGTTGCCTTTCTAAGAGTGTAAGTGTAGTGTATTTCTCCTGACCGAGACTTGTTGTCTGGTGGAAATAGGTAAGACCTATTTATACAAGTCGAGATTGAAACGTACCCTGGCCTCATGAAGGAAGATAGTAAAGGGTGAAATAATGGGAGGAGGTGGTAACCGCATGGTTTAATGGGCGAAAACATTTTTCACCATTATTTCCTCTTTTATTTGACCGCTTTATTCCTTTTCACGCTTTCTTAATGTGAGCGTAGTGTACGGCTGCATCTTTGTGACCGCCAAACCAAAACCCTAAAAAGCATCCCCCGGTTGTGTCGATGTCTCGAGTGTTGGTTGCATCTTGAGTGCAAGTGGCGCTGCTAGTGGCGCGTGTGGCATATGCCAATGGCATGTGCGGAATTCCTTGGTGGTAGGTTGCACGGTTTGCAAGTTAGGTTACCAGCGTTTGTGCTTGGCATGTGCCAATGGCATGTGCGGAATGCCTTGGTGGTAGGTTACACGGTTTGCAAGTTGGGCTACCAGCGTGTGTGTTTGGCATGTGCGGAATGCCTTGGTGGTAGGTTGCACGGTTTGCAAGTTAGGTTACCAGCGTGTGTATTTGGCATGTGCGGAATGCCTTGGTGGTAGGTTGCACGGTTTGCAAGTTAGGCTACCAGCGTGTGTGTTTGGCATGTGCCAATGGCATGTGCGGAATACCTTGGTGGTAGGTTGCACGGTTTGCAAGTTAGGCTACCAGCGTGTGTGTTTGGCATGTGCCAATGGCATGTGCGGAATGCCTTGTTGACCTAGTTGCAAGTCTTGCAAACCTAGGGGCGCTATGTTTGGCGTGGGCCAAAGGCATAGCGGCTTAGAAATATGGCTTGCGGCACGTGTTGGCATGTGCCAATAGCACGTGCGGCCGAGTTGACCTAGTTGCAAGTCTTGCAAACCTAGGGCGCTATGTTTGGCGTGGGCCAAAGGCATAGCGGCTTAGAAATATGGCTTGCGGCACGTGTTGGCATGTGCCAATGGCACGTGCGGCCATGTTGACCTAGTTGCAAGTCTTGCAAACCTAGAGCGCTATGTTTGGCGTGGGCCCAAGGCATAGCGGCTTAGAAATATGGCTTGCGGCACGTGTTGGCATGTGACAATGGAACGTGCGGCCATGTTGACCTAGTTGCAAGTCTTGCAAACCTAGGGCGCTATGTTTGGCGTGGGCCAAAGGCATAGCGACTCGGAATATGGCTTGCGGCACGTGTTGGCATGTGCCAATGGCACGTGCGGCCATGTTGACCTATTTGCAAGTCTTGCAAACCTAGGGCGCTATGTTTGGCGTGGGCCCAAGGCATAGCGGCTTAGAAATATGGCTTGCGGCATGTGTTGGCATGTGCCAATGGCACGTGCGGCTATGTTGACCTAGTTGCAAGTCTTGCAAACCTAGGGCGCTATGTTTGGCGTGGGCCAAAGGCATAGCGACTCGGAAATATGGCTTGCGGCACGGGTTGGAATGTGCCAATGGCACGTGCGGCCATGTTGACCTAGTTACAAGTCTTGCAAACCTAGGGCGCTATGTTTGGCGTGGGCCCAAGGCATAGCGGCTTAGAAATATGGCTTGCGGCACGTGTTGGCATGTGCCAATGGCACGTGCGGCCATGTTGACCTAGTTGCAAGTCTTGCAAACCTAGGGCGCTATGTTTGGCGTGGGCCCAAGGCATAGCGGCTTAAAAATATGGCTTGCGGCACGTGTTGGCATGTGCCAATAGCACGTGCGGCCATGTTGACCTAGTTGCAAGTCTCGCAAACCTAGGGCGCTATGTTTGGCGTGGGCCAAAGGCATAGCGGCTTGGAATTTAGCATTGTTGCCATGGTGCGCCGGGTGCGGCTTGGTTTGGCATGGTTGCCATGGTGTGCGAGTGCGGCTTGGTTTGGCATGGTTGCCATGGTGCGCGATATGCGGCTTCGTTTAGCATGGTTGCCATGGTGCGCAGAGTGCGGCTTGGTTTGGCATGGTTGCCATGGTGCGCGTGATGCGGCTTGGTTTGGCATGGTTGCCATGGTGCGAGGGTGCGGCTTGGTTTGGCATGGTTGCCATGGTGCGCATAGTACGGCTTGGTTTAGCATGGTTGCCATGGTGCGCGATATGCGGCTTGGTTTGGCATGGTTGCCATGGTGCGCGATGTGCGGCTTGGTTTGGCATGGTTGCCATGGTGCGCGAGTGGGGCTTGGTTTGGCATGGTTGCCATGGTGCGCGATATGCGGCTTGGTTTGGCATGGTTTCCATGGTGCGCGAAGATGCGGCTTGGTTTGGCATGGTTGCCATGGTGCGCAGTATGCGGCTTGGTTTGGCATGGTTGCCATGGTGCGTAGAGTGCGGCTTGGTTTGGCATGGTTGCCATGGTGCGCAGTATGCGGCTTGGTTTGGCATGGTTGCCATGGTGCGCAGTATGCGGCTTGGTTTGGCATGGTTGCCATGGTGCGCAGTATGCGGCTGGGTTTGGCATGGTTGCCATGGTGCGCAGTATGCGGCTTGGTTTGGCATGGTTGCCATGGTGCGCGATGTATGCGGCTTGGTTTTGGAATTAGGGTTACGTATTTGAAAACCTAATGCGGTATTTTGAAAAATACCCCTATTAATTATTTACACTGAGTTAAATGCTCTTAGTTAATGTGTTGCGGGTAACACTAGGTCATGAGGTTTTACGATTTTACCCCTTGTCAAAATCCACCATCAACATTAAGTCCCGGCTTAGCTCGGACAGGGGCTTTGTTGCGAGGTAAGCATAAGATGGTGACAAACTATTAACAACAAACCGTAAAGAAAATTGAAGGAGGCTTGTCGACCTTTTATAAATAGGATTTCGAATCTTTGCCTCTGGTAGTTTTGCACAAATCGGGAGGCTTGGCACAATTGGTGGGCCGGTGCGGCTTGGGCGACGTTGGGAAGTTGGCGCAATTGGTGGGGCCGGTCTAATCTTGGAAACCATGCTTGCGGGCGTGTCTTGGGCGACCATTGGGAGGTCGGTCTAATCTTGGAAACCATGCTTGCGGGCGTGACTTGGGCGACCATTGGGAGGTCGGTCTAATCTTGGAAACCATGCTTGCAGGCGTGACTTGGGCGACCATTGGGAGGTCGGTCTAATCTTGGAAACCATGCTTGCAGGCGTGACTTGGGCGGCATTGGGAAGTCGGTCTAATCTTGGAAACCATGCTTGCAGGCGTGACTTGGGCGGCCGTTGGGAGGTAGGCGCAATTGGTGGGGCCGGTCCAATCTTGGAAACTATGCTTGCAGGCGTGACTTGGGCGGCATTGGGAACTCGGCGCAGTTGGTGGGGCCGGTCCAACTTGGAAACCATGCTTGCAGGCGTGACTTGGGAAATGGCGTGTCTTTGGCTAACCGAGTGTGCTAAGTTTGGTGAGACCGATGTAAACAAGGAGGGAGTTTCTTCCGATAGCAAAGTTTCCTTATCTTTCTTTCCTTCACGTGCGGCTTCAATTAGGGCATTATTCATGCTAAAATCTGGAAGTGTTATGTCTCTCATTGCTTCCTTTCCCTTTTTAAGGTTCCGTATTCATATCCAAAAAATAATAGCATCGTCTCCTCGTTTGAGAAAAGATTCTTCTTGTTGGATTTCTCTCTTTGTCATGTCGCGCAGATTCGAGTCATCTTCTAACCAGTCAGGTTCTCCGGATGAGGGCGCGAGGTCTGATTCTTGCATGAGCGTCCCAACAAATATTATTCGGGTTAAGAAAATCATACCGGTATGTTTTCTTCTTCTTTGGCGGATTGACACACACTTTAATGCTTGTTGTGTAAATGGGAGAATTTCCTTGTGCAGAGATATCCTGTTAGCAAAGGAGTTCAACACTTCGTGGTTTGTCGAAGGCCTTGCTGAGATCCAAAAGTTGAAAGATGCAGCAATCGAAAGCCTTTCCGCCGAGGAGATTGCCCGACAAGAGATGGAACTCGAAAAGCTTTCCAAGATGTTGACTATGAAGAGAGCGGCTCTCGAAGACGCAAAGTTGACTTTTTCCAAGAAGAGCAGACTTATGTTGGACGATTTTCCTTGAACGTTTCTCGTTAAACTTTCATTTAGGTTCTTTTTTTTTTTTTTTTTTTTTTTCGAAAGACATATTGGATGTCCGGTTCAAAACTTGATCTTTGATAGACAAATGGTAGCTTTTTAGGGTATTGGATTATTTAAGGATGAATGGTTTTGATAATATAATTCTGATTATGTTTTGGGAAAGGAATATTGCTTTTATGAAAGTGTGTGCTAGCAATAGGCACAAGACTCAGTAGTATGACGGTTTTACTAAGAACCTAAAAATAGATTGTATATCTTGCCCAAGTATGAATTTACTCACTTCATAGGTTTTGCGAACACGCTCCTCTCCATGTAAAAAAGGCGGTTTCTTGTGGCGGCTTTCTTTGTAACATCGCCAACAAGTCCAAAATCGCTGTAGCATCTTCGGCGATTGAGTAATATCATCTTGACAAGTCCCGGTTTTCTTGTGTAGTTTTTACAACTAGTAACCGGGTCGTCGGTAGTTGAGTCGGATTGAGTCGCCTTCCCCTACCATCTTGACATCGAATCGAAGAACGAGATCGACAATCGATATTGTAGCCGATAGATCAATCCTCCCGCTGTGGTCGCCAATTGTTTTTGGGTGAAAATCATTTCTGCTGATTTCGGTAATTTAGGTGGGTGAGTGAGAAATTGATTCAAACCCTAAACAAATGTCTTTGCACGTGAGCACTTTGTAGATTCGAGAGATCGATCTCGTACAAGTCCGGCCTAAACCAAGAAATGGCCGTTCCGGACTTGCTTCGGTCACAAAGTGGAGGAGAAGGGTTGATTTGGGGAGGGAAGCAAAGAAAGGTATTGAGGAGAGTAATATCTCGACTTGTATCGAGAAAGTGAAAGCTTAGGAAGCTTGCAAGAGATAGAAGCTTTTGGGAGAGCTTGCAAAGTTGCCTTTACGAGTGTAAGTGTAGTATATTTATCTGGCCAGAGACTTGTTGTCCGGGTGGAAATAGGTAAGACCTATTTATACAAGTCGAGATTGAAACGTACCCTGGCCTCATGAAGGAAGAGAGTAAATGGTGAAATAATGGGAGGAGGTGGTAACCGCATGGTTTAATGGGCGAAAACGTTTTTCACCATTATTTCCTCTTTTATTTGACCGCTTTATTCCTTTTCACGCTTTCTTAATGTGAGCGTAGTGTACGTACATCTTTGTGACCGCCAAACCAAAACCCTAAAGAAGCATCCTCCGGTTTGTGTCGATGTCTCGAGTGTTGGTTGCATCTTGAGTGCAAGTGGCGCTGCTAGTGGCGCGTGTGGCATGTGCCAATGGCATGTGCGGAATGCCTTGGTGGTAGGTTGCACGGTTTGCAAGTTAGGTTACCAGCGTGTGTGCTTGACATGTGCCAATGGCATGTGCGGAATGCCTTGGTGGTAGGTTGCATGGTTTGCAAGTTGGGCTACCAGCGTGTGTGTTTGGCATGTGCGGAATACCTTGGTGGTAGGTTGCACGGTTTGAAAGTTAGGCTACCAGCGTGTGTGTTTGGCATGTGCGGAATGCCTTGGTGGTAGGTTGCACGGTTTGCAAGTTAGGCTACCAGCGTGTGTGTTTGGCATGTGCCAATGGCATGTGCGGAATGCCTTGGTGGTAGGTTGCACGGTTTGCAAGTTAGGCTACCAGCGTGTGTGTTTGGCATGTGCCAATGGCATGTGCGGAATGCCTTGTTGACCTAGTTGCAAGTCTTGCAAACCTAGGGCGCTATGTTTGGCGTGGGCCAAAGGCATAGCGGCTTAGAAATATGGCTTGCGGCACGTGTTGGCATGTGCCAATGGCACGTGCGGCCAGGTTGACCTAGTTGCAAGTCTTGCAAACCTAGGGCGCTATGTTTGGTGTGGGCAAAAAGCATAGCGGCTTAGAAATATGGCTTGCGGCACGTGTTGGCATGTGCCAATGGCACGTGCGGCCATGTTGACCTAGTTGCAAGTCTTGCAAACCTAGGGCGCTATGTTTGGCGTGGGCCGAAGGCATAGCGGCTTAGAAATATGGCTTTCGGCACGTGTTGGCATGTGCCAATGGCACGTGCGGCCATGTTGACCTAGTTGCAAGTCTTTCAAACCTAGGGCGCTATGTTTGGCGTGGGCCAAAGGCATAGCGACTCGGAAATATGGCTTGCGGCACGTGTTGGCATGTGCTAATGGCACGTGCGGCCATGTTGACCTAGTTGCAAGTCTTGCAAACCTAGGGCGCTATGTTTGGCGTGGGCCCAAGGCATAGCGGCTTAGAAATATGGCTTGCGGCATGTGTTGGCATGTGCCAATGGCACGTGCGGCCATGTTGACCTAGTTGCAAGTCTTGCAAACCTAGGGCGCTATGTTTGGCGTGGGCCAAAGGCATAGCGACTCGGAAATATGGCTTGCGGCACGTGTTGGCATGTGCCAATGGCACGTGCGGCCATGTTGACCTAGTTGCAAGTCTTGCAAACCTAGGGCGCTATGTTTGGCGTGGGCCCAAGGCATAGCGGCTTAGAAATATGGCTTGCGGCACGTGTTGGCATGTGCCAATGGCACGTGCGGCCATGTTGACCTAGTTGCAAGTCTTGCAAACCTAGGGCGCTATGTTTGGCGTGGGCCCAAGGCATAGCGGCTTAGAAATATGGCTTGCGGCACATGTTGGCATGTGCCAATGCCACGTGTGGCCATGTTGACCTAGTTGCAAGTCTCGCAAACCTAGGGCGCTATGTTTGGCGTGGGCCAAAGGCATAGCGGCTTGGAATTTGGCGTTGTTGCCATGGTGCGCAGGGTGAGGCTTGGTTTGGCATGGTTGCCATGGTGTGCAGAGTGCGGCTTGGTTTGGCATGGTTGTCATGGTGCGCGATGATATGCGGCTTGGTTTGGCATGGTTGCCATGGTGCGCGAGTGCGGCTTGGTTTGGCATGGTTGCCATGGTCTTGCGCAGAGTGCGGCTTGGTTTGGCATGGTTGCCATGGTGCGCAGTATGCGGCTTGGTTTGGCATGGTTGCCATGGTGTGCAAGGTGCGGCTTGGTTTGTCATGGTTGCCATGGTGCGCAGAGTGCGGCTTGGTTTGGCATGGTTGCCATGGTGCGCGAGATGCGGCTTGGTTTGGCATGGTTGCCATGGTGCGCAGAGTGCGGCTTGGTTTGGCATGGTTGCCATGGTGCGCAAAGATGATGCGGCTTGGTTTGGCATGGTTGCCATGGTGCGCAGAGTGCGGCTTGGTTTGGCATGGTTGCCATGGTGCGCAATATGCGGCTTGGTTTGGCATGGTTGCCATGGTGCGCGATATGCGGCTTGGTTTGGCATGGTTGCCATGGTGCGCAAAGATGCGGCTTGGTTTTGGAATTAGGGTTACGTGTTGAAAACCTAATGCTGGTATTTTGAAAAAAATACCCCTATTAATTATTTACACCTGAGTTAAATGCTCTTAGTTAATGTGTTGCGGGTAACACTAGGTCATGGGGTTTTACGATTTTACCTCTTGTCTAAAATCCACCATCAACAGATGCACAAGCAAGTCGAAGATTACGTAGATGACGTGGTGGTTAAATCAAAGACTCGAGCGGATCATCCAGAAACGCTGCGCCAAGTGTTCGAAAGATGTCGCGAATACAAGTTGAAGTTGAATCCTCTGAAATGCGCCTTTGGTGTCTCTTCGGGGAAATTCTTGGGATTCCAAGTGACAGCCGCAGGAATAAAAGTTGATCCAGTCAAAACGCAAGCTATACTCACGATGCCGCCACCACGAACCGTAAAGGAGCTCCAGAGTTTCATGGGAAAGGTAAACTACATTCGTCGCTTCATACCGGGGCTGGCACAACTCACCACTACGTTTACTCCTCTGCTAAAGAAAGGAGCGAATTTCGCATGGGCTATGCCTCAGCAAAAGCGTACCGGAAGATCCAAAAATCTGTCTTCTCCAGTAGTCATGAAGCCTCCTATGCGAGGGAAACCACTATGTCTCTACACAGCCTTTAGCGATCTCGTTGGAGCTCTCCCTCGCGCAAGAGGACGACAAAGGAATGGAATACCCCATATACTATTTCAAATCGAACGTTGAGAGATCTTTGAACTCGAGATACCCCAAAGCGGAAAAGGCGTGTTTAGCACCGATTTATTCCATCCAAGTTCGGGCACTACCTCCTCTCCAATAAAGTGGTGCTAGTATCCAAATCAGACCACGTAAAGTTTCTCCTCTCGAAACACCTTTTTGATAGGGAGGCCGGCTAAATGACTCCTGCAGTGTCGAGTTCGACATAACGTGCGTTTCCCCAAGGGCCATAAAGGGACAAGTCAAGCGGACACATTAGCGCAGCATTCCCGGAGGAGATACCGCGGAATTACGAGAAGATCTCCTGGAGATCTTCCGGATATCTTTTAGTCAAAGAAGAAACGTGGCTCCTGTTCTTCGACGGCTCTTCCACCCCCAAAGACTAATACCCAGATGAGCGGGTGTTGTACTAGTATCTCCTGTGGAGAAGTCTTCTCGCACTCTTTCAAGCTAGACTTTCCGTGCACCAATAACTCAGTGAATACGAAGCTTTCCTCATCGGACTATCACTAGCTAAACAAGTCGGGGCCACGCGTTTGGAGATAAGAGGAGATTCCAAATTACTCATCAACCCAGTAAACGGGATCTATGCATTGAAGGAACTAACGCTGGCACCATACAGTAATGAAGCTCAAAAACTACTCAATTATTTCACTGAAGCAACAATCACACATGTCGGCCGTAAGAAGACAACAAGCATGCCGACTGCTTAGCTACACTAGCCTCAAAGCTGCGGTTCGAAGGAACTGAGGAAACCCTGACAGTAAAACGACGAACGATAGCTCCAACGTGGCTTTCACAACCTGAGAAGGCCGAAGATGACGAATAGAGAACTCATATCATTCAAGAACTCAACAACTCACTCTTTCAAGGGAAGGTCGACCTCAAGACCTTGCGGAATTTCTTTATGCTTCAAGGTGTTACAGACGCGAGAAATCCGGACGGCTCTGTCAAGGTGTCTCGGAAAAAGGAAGCACAACAACGGCTTGAACATATTCATGCCGAAGTCTCGTGGAATAACATCGGTGGTAACCCTCTACCGTCAACTTACAACGACTTGGATACTGCTGGCCGGAGATGGAAACCCAATCCCGATTGCTCCAAAAAGCGTGTCCAAATTGCCAGGCGCCCCCATGTCAGTCAAATCCTCAACATCAGCCATACGGGATCAAGAGCCGTACATCACTTTCCTTCGCGATGGCATTCTTCCTACTAACAAAGAGGATGCGTCCAAACTAAGACGAGAGTCCAAAAGGTTCGTGTTCCATGATGGGGTTTTATATCGCAAGAGTTTCGGGGGGAGGTCTACTAAGGTGTTTGGACGACACAGAGGTCCCAGTTATGTTAAGAGAAATGCACGAAGGCGAACACCAAGGAAAACAGAAATTATTCCTGCAGATACACGAGAGGTACTACTGGCCGACCATGGAAGACGACGCGGCTACCTTCGTTCAGAAATGCCGAGAATGCCAGATTCATGGAAACCTCATCCACGCGCCTCCAACACCCTTGCACACAATAAGTAGCCCGTGGCCCTTTTATAGCTGGGGACTCGACATCATCGGGAAGATCAACCCCCCATCCTCAAAACAGCATGAGTACATAATAACCGCGACCGAGTACTCTACCAAGTGGGTTGAGGCTGTCCCACTGAAAGGAACCACTGGAGCCACAATCGCGGCATTCATCAAGGAGCACATCATCTGCCGTTTTGGCATACCTAAACACGTCATCACCGACAACGGCACACCTTTCGCTAACAAGCAAGTACAGGAACTACTTGAGAGGTACGGAATCAAACAAGTCTTCTCTACCATCTATTATCCTCAGGGAAATGGGCAAGCCGAAAGTACCAACAAGACTCTGATCCGAATCCTCAGCCGGACAGTACATGACAATCCCAGAACCTGGCATGAGCAATTGCCAATGGCTCTCTGGGCATACAGAACATCTCCTAGAAGATCCACCGGCGTGTCTCCTTACTCCCTCGTATACGGTACAGACGCGATCCTCCCGGCAGAAATCAAGATCCCATCCGCCAGAATTGCCAAACGAGCGGACCCCCGTGGGACGAAGCCGAATCACTCAATGCCAGAATTGCGGAACTGGATACTCTAGACTCCAAAAGATCCAGGGCAGAGGAACATGCACAAATATACAGGAACAGGATTTCCAGGGCATACAACAACCATGTAAAACCCAGGGTTTTCAAGGAGGGAGATCTGGTGCTAAAAACCGCCAAACACATCCAGCAAGACGCATCAGCACCGAAGTTTTCTCCCAAATGGGAAGGGCCGTACATAATCACTAAAGCATATAACAGCGGCTACTACAAGATCATCAAAGAAGATGGGGGAAAACTAGAGACAGTTATCAATGGAAAATGACTTAAGGCGTACTACGCCTAATCATTCCCTGCAACATGCTACATCAAAAGTGTGAACGTCCAGGCATTTTCTCCGCTTTTACTTTCTTTCTTACCAGTTATCTAATTTCAATACAAAGCCAATGGATTAACAGAATCTCTTTATTTTCTTCAAAAAAAAAAAAAAGAGAAAGGGGAGCCTTCGAATCTCATAATACAAATCAGAAAAGCCCATCTAGTAAATTATAATCCCTACAAAATATCATCTTCAATCGGCCATGATATCTTTCAGTCCTACTCTTAACCTCTCGAGTTAACTCCTCAATCTTCCGAGACTCCAGGGCCAAAATTTCCTCTTCTTCTAGCATGGCTTTCGTGGCAGGAATCACACCAGCAAGAATACCATCCCTATCAACCTTCACAATATTGAGGCGGTGCCGCAACCAGCTAACGTTAAATTCCAAAGATTCGCAGGTAGACACCATGTTCTCCCACTTTTGAATGGCTGAATCCACAACAAAGATGAATGGACACATTCTCCATCTCAGCAATCATTGGCAAAAGACAGTTCACTACGGAAACCAAAGCGGACGAACAACACTTCACCACGCTCCTGGTAGCAATATGGCCGTACGTCTTCCATATCCTCGTATAAAGGGCTACGAATTCTTTCCGCACCAAGAAACCGCCAACATTCCGATAATTGGAGGAGAGGCACCTCATACGAGTCCCAAACGATAAACCTGCAGAAGGGTATTCATGGCAAGAGAGCCCTAAATCAGCATTCTCCAAATCTGCAGCAGTCAACAAGGTCGGACTTGAAGGAAGGGGAACAACTAGGTCATCCTCGTCGATAACAGTGACGCATGCTCCAACAGGATATCTCTGCACAAAAAGGAAATTTCCCCATTTACACAACAAGCGTTAAAGTGTGTGTCGATCCAGCGAAGAAGAAAACATACTGGGTATGATTTTCTTAACCCGAATAACATTTGTTGGGATGCTCATGCAAGAATCAGACTTCGCGCCCTCATCCCGAGAACCTGACTGGTTAGAAGATGACTCGAATCTGCGTGACATGACAAAAGAGAAATCCAACAAGAAGAATCTTTTCTCAAACAAGGAATATGATGCGGTTGCATTGGGTATAAATACGGGATTTTTAAAAGGGAAAGGAAGCAATGAGGGACATAACGCTTTCAGATTTTAGCATGAACAATGCCCTAATTGAAGCCGCACGTGAAGGAAAGCAAAATAAGGAAACTTTGCTGTCTGAAGAAACGCCTACTCCCTCTTTACTTACATAAGTCACGCCTGCAAGCACGGCTTCCAAGTTGCACCGGCCCCACCAATTGCGCCGACCTCCCAATGGTCGCACAAGTCACGCCTGAAAGCACGCAAGACTTCCACACTTTGCGCCGGTCCTACCAGCTAGCCCACTCAGTTTCCCAACTCACGCCAACTTCCCAACGTCGCCTAAGCTGCATCGGGCCCACCAATTGTGCCAGCCTCTTGATTTGTGCAAGACTACCAGAGGCAAGGATTCCAAATCCTATTTATCAAAGGTCAGACAAGCCTCCTTCAATTTTCTTTACGGTTTGCTGTTAATAGTTTGTCACCATTTTATGCTTACCTCGCAACAAATCCCCTGTTCCGAGCTAACCAGGGGACTTAATGTTGATGGTGGTTTTTAGACAAGGGGTAAAATCGTAAAACCCCATGACCTAGTGTTACCCGCAACGCATTAACTAAGAGCATTTAACTCGGGTGTAAATAATTAATAGGGGTATTTTTTCAAAATACCAAATTAGGGTTTTCGACACAGAACCCTAATTCCAAAAACCAAGCCGCACTCTGCGCACCATGGCAACCATGCCAAACCAAGGCGCACTCTGCGCACCATGGCAACCATGCCAAACCAAGCCGCACTCTGCGCACCATGGCAACCATGCCAAACCAAGCCGCACTCTGCGCACCATGGCAACCATGCCAAACCAAGCCGCACTCGCGCACCATGGCAACCACGCCAAACCAAGCCGCACTCTGCGCACCATGGCAACCATGCCAAACCAAGCCGCACTCTGCGCACCATGGCAACCATGCCAAACCAAGCCGCACTCTGCGCACCGTGGCAACCATGCCAAACCAAGCCGCACTCTGCGCACCATGGCAACAACGCCAAACCAAGCCGCATCATGCGCGCACCATGGGCAACAACGCTAAAACCAAACTCCGTATCACATTCATTGGCAACCATGCCAAACTAAGCCGCTATGCCATTGGCACATGCCAAATATAGCGCCCTAGGCTTGCAAAACGTGCAACTAGGTCAACATGGCCGTACGTGCCAATGGCACATGCCAATATGCTCGCTAGCGGCTTTTTCTACCAAAGCCACGGCCCTAACGGCCCCGCATGCTATTGGCACATGCCAACATGCTCGCTAGCGGCCTTTTTCTACCAAAGCCACGGCCCTAACGGCCCCGCATGCTATTGGCACATGCCAACATGCTCTCTAGCGGCCTTTTTCTACCAAAATCACGGCCCTAACGGCCACGCGTGCCATTGGCACATGACAACATGCTCACTAGCTAGTTTCCCTGTCAAGGTCACGGCCCTAACGGCCACGCATGCCATTGGCACATGCCAACATGCTCGCTAGCTAGTTTCCCTGTCAAGGTCACGGCCCTAAAAGCCATGCATGCCATTGGCACATGCCAACATGCTCGCTAGATAGTTTCCCTATCAAAATCACGGCCCTAACGGCCACGCATGCCATTGGCACATGCCAACATGCTCGCTAGCTAGTTTCCCTGTCAAGGTCACGGCCCTAAGGGCCACGCATCCCATTGGCACATGCCAACATGCTCGCTAGCTAGTTTCCCTATCAAGGTCACGGCCTTAAAAGCCATGCATGCCATTGGCACATGCCAACATGCTCGCTAGCTAGTTTCCCTATCGAAATCACGGCCCTAACGGCCACGCATGCCATTGGCACATGCCAACATGCTCGCTAGCTAGTTTCCCTATCAAGGTCACGGCCCTAATGGCCACGCATGCCATTGGCACATGCTGGTAGCCTAACTTGCAAGCCGTGCAACCTACCACCAAGGCATTCCGCACATGCCATTGGCACATGCCACACACGCCACTAGCAGCTCTGGCATTACCACTTACGCTCGAGGTGCAACTCGCAACGAAGGCATTCCGCACATGCCATTGGCACATGCCACATGCGTCCCTAGCAGCACCACTTGCACCCAAGATGCAACCAACACTCGAGACATCAACACAAACCGGGGATGCTTTTTAGGGTTTTGGTTTGGCGGTCACAAAGATGCGGCGTACACTACGCTCACATTAAGAAAGCGTGAAAAGGAATAAAGCGGTCAAATAAAAGAGGAAATAATGGTGAAAAACGTTTTCACCCATTAACACCATGCGGTTACCACCTCCTCCCATTATTTCACCCTTTACTCTCTTCCTTCATGAGTCCAGGGTACGTTTCAATCTCAACTTGTATAAATAGGTCTTACCTATTTCCACCAGACAACAAGTCTCGGTCAGGAGAAAAATACTACACTCTCAGAAAGGCAACTTTGCAAGCTCTCCCAAAAGATTCCACTTCTTGCAAGCTTCCTAAGCTTTCACTTTCTGATACAAGTCGAGATACTACTCTCCTCAACACCTTTCTTTGCTTCCCTCCCCAAATCAACCCTTCTCCTCCACTTTGTGACCGAAGCAAGTCTGGAACGGCCATTTCTTGGTTTAGGCCGGACTTGTACAGATTGATCTCTCGAATCTATAAAGTGCTCACGTGCAGCACATTTGTTTAGGGTTTGAACCAGTTTCTCACTCACCTACCGAAATTACCGAAATCAGCAGAAACGATTTTTACCCATAAACATTCGTCTGCTGCTTCTTCAAGGTAAACAACGGCAAGAGATGGTGGTGATTGATTTCTGATTGTTGAACTTGAGATGCGAAGGTAATTGAGATGCAACTGAAAGTGATTGAGAGGATGACTTCTTTTGATGAACCAACGTAATTGGATGCTCCTCCACTTTGGGTCATGATTAATTTCACGAATTGAAAACCCTAACTTCAATTTTCAGAAACCCTAAATTGAAAATTTAGTTTTTAGGATTGAAATTAAGCTCGAAATAAAAAGAAGAAGATAACCCTAGTTTTCTAGTCAAATGAAGATGATGATTTTGCTTGAATTGAAAGGAAGGAGATGAGGGATTGAGGGTGATTGATGAGGGGTGAGTTTTTCTTCTCTGGTTTGGTCGAGTTGAAGAACAGAAGAATAATATAATGATTCATTCGATTCGAGTATAGCCTAGGTATAGAATGTTACACGTGCTAGGTACACGTTAGCGGTTAACGGAACTAAGGCTAACGGAAATAGGTCTTCCATTGCCGTTACCGTCGGATAAAATTAACCGCTACATTAGCGGTAACGGGTAACGGATAACGGTATAACGGAACTAAACGTAACGTCAACCGGGTAATCGGTTACGGCTAACGGTTAACGGGTTTCCATTGACAGGCCTAACTTTAACACTTGAAGATGTGGTCCGCATTTTTATTAAATCAGGGACTGTCTTAGACCGGTCCATGGTCAATCGATCGCTATCGGGGGTGTGGGTCAATAATACCCCATTTTCCACTAGTGATGGAAGTGGAAAATGAAGATATCCATCAAGCCTCTCTGGTTTTTCCGAGATATTGTGTGGCTTTGCTATATGGTGGATTGTGTGGTTGGAAAGAAATAATATTCCAATTGCAAAGAAATTTCTTGTTTCTTTTGAGGGTACTAAAAAAAAAAAAAAAAATTATATCAAGCTTACATAGGCAAATGTGTCTTTGTTTCACTGATGTAAACCTTTTACACTTTTTTTTTTTTTTTTTTTTTTGGTAACATGGAGGAAGTTTTAAGAGGATAACACGTTTTCCAGAGAACTCTTTATCATTGTTTATTTGAGCTGTTAGACATCTACAACAGCCAACAATTTCTGTTTAGAACCTCCGCGCGTATCAAACAAACAATTGCAGCCGTCTACGAAAGATAGCTGGATCAGCAAATACGTATCATCCGTCAGATCATATATAAGAAATAAACATACCATTGGAATTTATTACTGACATCTTTAAGCCTTATAAAAGGAAAAATAATTGTTCCCAAGTCTCGGTTCAATCAGTGTCCAGAAAGAAGGAATCCAAACCACTCTTACCCAACAGACTCGGCAGCCAACAGATCTGTAAATATTTTGTTCATCATCATTATTATCCATCAAATGGAAACATTATTATCCATCAAATGGAAACAAAAACGTTCACAACAAATCCATGGCCGATCCTTTCACACCAGCATCAGCAAGCTTATATAGCATAATGATATTTCCTCTCAAAAAATCAAGATCCACGGTGATAGTGTTCTTAACTTCTTCTTCCAGATTCCTCTTTCTTTTATCGAATGACCATCTTCTTACCATGAAATGTTTGATCATGTTCTGTATCGATCCTTTTACAAATTCCCTTTTATCATACCAAAATGGTTTTAGAAAATGTCTTGATTTTCGTCTTAGCAATCCCTCTACGTGTTATTAAAGACCCTTTGGACTTGTTATTGCAGATCTCTTTTCAATTTGTATATGAAAAGAAAGTTATTACTGAGAAGTAAGAAATCACAATTAAAGGCTAGTTGATTTTGTTATTTGTCTTTAGTTTTCTATTTTTCAGATCTACTTATGTTGTTATGATTTGTTACATTTGAATCTATAAAGATGAACAACAAACTAATAGAACACCATACATATACTCTAAAATTTTGATTTTCAAACTGAAGCCGACAAATATCTATTTGCATTCTACAACTATTACCCAAACAAATTTCCAAAAATTTGCCAATTTTACCCAATTGATAATGTTTATCTTGATATTTGTATACCCTAGTTTTTACACTTAACAGAAGTGTAATTAAATTCTTACCCTACTATTTAGATTCTAGAGTCGTAGTCGAGTTAGGGCATCCTTATCATTCTTAGTTTTCTTTCTCCCCTGCTCGTCTATTCCTCCGCCGCCTCAAAAAAACAAAAACCAACACAGATCGATCGGTCATGGCTTCGGATGTGATGATCATCAAACAAAAGAAACAAGATGATCATAGCATAATGATATCTCCTCTCAAAAGTAATTAAGATCTTAATCCTCTTTATTTCGTTTTATTTCATTCATTAGCTCAATTAATTCGCTTTGTTGTTTCATCTGCAGCGCAAGGATCGGTAGGATATACAATTATTTCCTACTGCTTCGTCAGCTGCAGTGCAAGGATCAGTCGGATATACAGTATTGTGTGCGTGAAAGATGACAAGGAAAGATATGAATTTTGACTTGAATGAAATGAGGGCTGATGCATCAAATGCTTTTTCAATAAGCAAGCAATGAACAATTGGAAGAATGATTAGGTGGACTTTGTAACATGTGATAGTGTAATACATGTTTGCGAATCCATTGATAAATATGGTTTTGTGTTACTAATAGTTGTTGATAAAATGCTTAGTATAACTTTTGTGGTTGTATATTAAGTGTATGAGATCTTTTCGACACTGACATGATTACTGTTTTCATGTGTTCTGGGATATATGGCAGGTGACCAGGACACTGGTGAGAGATCGAAATGCAATTTGTAATTGACCTCCGTGAAGTTCAGAAGCTTCAAGTGCACAACCTTATGGAGAGATCACTGCTAATCTGGATTATTATATTGGCTATCTAGCTAACACTTAATCCTCCAACTTAGAATAGACATTCACGCCTTATAGAACGGTCGAAATTAATCCTTCCGAGGTTGCTTCTATTTTTTTTCGTTTAGCTCAAAAATCCTTCCGAAGTTGCTTCTAATTTTTTAGTTTAGCTCAAATCTAGCTCTTCAAGTTGTTTTTCCTTTGGACATGCACTCGTTGCTTCGATTCAGCTTCCAAAAGGATTTGTGGGTTTTTTTTTTTTTTTTTTGCTCGGTAAATAAAGAGATATATTAAGAGGAAGGCAAAGAGTACACGGCTGCAACGCAGCTAAGCCACCAAGCAAGGGGAAAAACACAACAAGAAAAAGAAAACCAAAAGAGAAAAACTCTAAGGAGGATCAAAAAACATCGTCTTCCAGTTACAGATAGCTTCGTGAAGACGGGTATCTGATGTCCTTTGTTGATCATAATTTTCCAATGTGTAAACGGTTCCTGGGAGTAGTTTTAAAAGATTGGGTTTTTTACTTAATTGATCATAATGACTTTTTCAGCTCTTGGTGGTTTCCTTGCTTCTAAACTACCCAACAGATAGAAAACAATACCACAGGCGAGATTTTTCAAGTAATTGAAATTAGATGAGCTGCTATATCTTTGTTTTGCATCCGTTTCAAGTTATAACTAGCTATAAAATAGATTCATGCTACGGAAGGAAGAAAATAAAGAACCAAAGGGGTTTCAAAAAATATAAAGACTGGGCCCAATCGAAACATTCTCTGTACGCTGTTGAAGGTGTAGTCCTTGTAGTTCCTTCTGCCGTAATGCTAATTATCTGCCAAGTGAGGCCGTTGAACACTTCCACTCCAAGGCCAGCAATCCACTAATATCGACCATTGAACTGAACTCCCCTAGTCCCATGTGTCGTCTTCCAACAGTAAACAAGCACCCATGGGAACACCTCTTGCATCGCCAGATTTGACCTCGTATACAAAGGTACAATCTAGCTTCTTCATTACTTGTCTTGTTGTCTTGCCATCGAAGTTCTCAACCTGACCAGAATTACACATGCACTCCATTGAGCTGAGCCGTACCATCTGTTGCACCTTTCCACCTCAACGAGACCACCAACAGTCAAGCAGCGGGTTTTAAAAGTTACGACATGAGTTTCCACTATCCTTGCAGAGGATCTTGTCGAGCTATGATATACTAAACCCCAGAAACAGATGTATCAAGGAAGTAGATAACTCCCATTACTTGGTTGACCAGAATTACACATGCACTCCAAGTGGAATAAACAACTAATCGTAACTATTTCACGGATGGAAAGACACTCTCATAGACTTGGACAGTAAGAAATAAAACGGGCAAGAACCCATTTTCTGAGAGATAAATACGACTCTTCACCTCTGTGGGAATTGAAAGAAGAAGCATCAGAAGATACTTAAATTCATTGGCAACACATTCAAATAGGTGAGTAAAGTTAGAACTGCCTTTTATAATTAAATTCATTGGAACCATAGATGACATAAGATGCTGTTGACATGAAAAAGAACGAAACATAAATCGAATCATGATCCTAGTAAGCGGCAAAACATAAATAAAGCTGCTGCATAAACTAAACTCAAAGTAAACATTCTTGAACGAATGAACACAGCCTTCGAGTTAGTGCTAATAACTTTAATACCAATTTTGATTGGAAACTCGGTACTCCATTCTACAATTCATAATTTTGGATTTTCAGACCTTGTCGATTCTAGATCTATTACCCTAATCTGAACCACTGAACTGAGCTAATTTGTTTTATAATATTGTTCACCTCGTTGCCTCATCGAGCACTTCAACAAAACAAGTTACTCATCTCCCACAAATTGATGAGGCTGCCGTTTCCGGATCAAGTGCCTCTTCTACTTAAGGAAAAAACATATGTATCACAGCGGAAATCTGTAAAATTAATCACATGTGAGTTTTAGTAACATTCAAAAG
This sequence comes from Papaver armeniacum, assembly GCA_023531295.1. Classification (NCBI taxonomy): domain Eukaryota; kingdom Viridiplantae; phylum Streptophyta; class Magnoliopsida; order Ranunculales; family Papaveraceae; genus Papaver; species Papaver armeniacum. The sequence goes on along the minus strand of JAJJWW010002160.1, from coordinate 9,495 downwards.
TGTATCGTAAAAAGAAAACAAATCTGTAGATAGAAAACATACATCAACTGCGGTTCAATCTTTCATCAGCTGCTGTTCATGATTTCACACCGGTAAATTAAAACTATGAGAGGAGAAATCATTGTGCGATGATCATAAGATCTTAGAGTTCCACCAAGGTATGTGTAAGACTTTCCATTGAAACCTGAAATTACATTCATTACAAACCATTTTCATATAATCAGATCTTTCAGAGAAATTTTCTAAAGGATTTTATGATTTTAATTTCCACGACGCCGGCTTCACTCCTCACTCTTTCTTAAACACCAGAATGAAATTCTAGGGTTATCTTGTATTGTATAGACGACAATAAAATTGTCATTTACCAAAATATCCTTTTAGCTCTAACCTACGCTTGGTTATTAATATTATTAAACCTGGGCTTTGGAGTACTCACCCCAACATGGCTAATCTTGGGTATCCGATATCTTTTGCTACTGCCCTTGTGGATGACAGTGTGTGCAAATGTTGGATACGGCCATTTTGCCCTTGTGGATGACAGTGTGTGCAAATGTTGGATAAGGCCATTTTGCCTTGCTCCAAAATAAAATGACCATCATGTTGTCCTTTCAAGAGAAACATTTTGATTTTAGGATGGCAGTTAAGCTTCCATATGAATGCTACATTTGGACTTATGATCCCCAGTGTTGCTGACTGTGGGAGTATGGAGCTGATGGCATGCTGATCTGGTGGCGGCAATGAGCAACTTTCTGTTAGTATGTTGGTAAATACATGCGAGTAAAAGTGAGAAAAATGAAGTCGTCACAGCTACCAGGTTACATTGATGCATACATTTGCCATAAGTACACTAAAACAACGCTATTGTGACGAAAACTGGAATTATCACTTCTCATAACAAATTTTACTTTGAAACTCCACTTGTTAAGTTTGACATCACGGCTTCCTTGACCTTTCTTGGGTAAAACTTCCCCAAGTTGCTTGTACATTTGAATCCTTTAACAATCGCCTACACAAATTGTCAAGAAAAGCATGTCAGATATTGCTGAATAAAAAATAATAATATGATATGGGTAAAAATGAAATAATTTCAAAACTACTACGGGTTGGATATTATGGTAAGATATTAAGATAAATCAGAAAACCAACAAATCAACATTATACCTTAACTTTATAATGATACCCTTAAAACGGCATCGGAATTCATGCTGATAATTACTTTCAGAATTCGAACATGAAATTTTGAGCAATAACACCGAGATTCTGGGTAAAAAGTAGTAGCCGCACATACTACCCACAAAAGGGCGAAAACAATAAGATGGTCAGCTATGAATACCAAATGTACATGGTCTCTGCATTTATACGTCAGGTCATCAACCACAATTATACATGTAGACAAGCACACTTGCTCAAGATAAAATCACACACTGACATTATTGAAATAAGAAAGCCTAAACTCCAACATTTTAGCAAGAATTGCATATTTAGTGATCCCAAGGCCACGTACACATGCCAGTTTACCCGAAGTTATGACTTTGATAAGACTGTGGTAGATCAAATGTACCAATTTGCGTAATATGCTCATTCCCATAAAAATATTAATCACAATCCACATTGTTTACACAGGAGAATGTGCCAGTAACTGTCATACACTGAACCCTTAATAGATGCTTACCATGCTTTCAGTATACTCAAATTACAAAGATGTTCTAGTCAACAGAGTAGGAAGGAAATGTGAAACATGAAGTATGTATGCTCATCCTACTAATTGTATTCCTGCTAGTTATTATATTCAGTTCCATAATCAATTTGAGAAAATTTAGTGATATCCTTGACTAATTTAAGTCTTTTCGATGGCTTAGAAGTATCAAATCCACAAAAAGAAAATTAAACATGCCAATGAGATGGAGAACATGGGTCCTTAAAATTGTCGTTCAAAACATAAAAACCCCAAAAAGCTCAGTAATTAAACGTATCATAATATACTTCATAGTAAAAACTCTGAAATTATAATTTCAATAAACTGATTTTGTACTTGAGAGCAAACTGAAAAACTAACTGCACTGCTTTCATCCAGTCAACAAAGAGCAAGCAGCCAGTGGACCAGCCTGTTAGAAAAACAATTAGGCGAATAAAGTTAGAACTGCCTGGATTCATTGTTAGCCTTATAGGAGTGCAATACTATTTATTACACCGGAATCAATCAAACTAAGGAAACAATTTATCCAACACCATATATGAAACGCATTCGAGGCTAAATCTTAGTCACTAATGTAACAGTAAACATCTAAATACATATATGGATGAAACATAAATCAAACAGAAATTAAACATGCTTCAACAAACAAACAATCAACTTGAAACATATTTGAATTCAAGATAAGCATATGGTCACCAGTTGACAGCGTGGAATATCAATGAAAATAAATCAAATGAAGTAGATGATGAGAATATTAACACAAACTTACTTAAGTTTTTGAGAGGATAGATCATCTTGCTATGTGATTCAATCAACAAAACTAAACCATGATTTGGGCTTGATCTTCATTTTCATGGATAGACAAATTTTTGAAGAATCCATTCTTGTTGTGATTGCGGCGGCGGTTGATGAAAAGAAATTATCTGAATCTGGATCTGATTATTATGTGTTAGACCTTAATGTGAAACCGTACCCGAGCTTCAAATGTGAAACCTTAATTCTCCTATCAACCGAAGGGAAAAGCTGAGTGACTTTAAAATATGCATTGTTTGTGCGACAAATTATACAATTGGTTCAATATAAACCGTCATAACCCTGCAATTAGGTGAATTTGTACCATTGTAAACCAAATCTGCATCATGACATGGAATCTCTCGTTGTATTTTAAAATTTGCTCCATGGATCAAAAAGAGTTTCCAATTCAAAATCTCACGGCTCAGTTTCTCCACAGGAAATACGGTGTGGACCACACCATTTAGTGATGTAAACAAAGTGTTATTAACCTTATATATCTATTTTCCCTACTATTTAGTGGTCAAAGTGTTAGGGTTCCATCATTCTACTTACTCCCTCTCCATCTATTCTCCTCATCTCTGTTTTACGCCGCCTCTTCCAAAACTCACCACAGATCAATCATGGCTTTTGATGTTGTTGATCATCATCAACAAGGAGAGCAAGACACTAAGCATGATGATATCTTCTCTCAAACATAAGTAGTATGCATTTTTTGGTATTCCTCTATTTTTTTCTCCGCGGCGGATTAAAGGTAAAATCTTACCTTGATTCATGATTCCGTTGAAGTTATGATCTTTGATTTGAATGCTGTTATTTTATAACATTTTTCTAATTTTTTTTGGTTTTCCCTATTTCCTATCCACATTTTTCCTATTTCTTATCCACATAAATTCTCATCCCAATAATCCTATGTACCATCCATATAAATTTTCATTTATCCTAAATATCTATCTTTTGACTTTTTATTCATGCCCAACAATAAAATCAATCAACACCTAAAAAAACCCATCCATTCTTCATCTTCACCACCAACCACTACAATCGATATCAATAAATTATAAACATCTAAGTTGCACATAAGGGTTAAACAAAATTGTTTGTGTCATATTTAATTCTTGGATTGTAATTGATTAATATTGTAGTCTTATTATGATATGATTTTTCTAGTCTTGTATGATTTGGATGCTCTGTAGACATACGTGACAACTTCTGGAGTTTAATCAAGGTGAGACTAGAGGGTAAATCATTCATGATGGTAAGATTGACTAGCTGGTAATAGTAAGCTTCAATATCAGGTCGAGGGCAGATCATTCATGACACTATGAAATGGTACATTTTTCGCATGGGTGATTTTGTAATGGTGGGTAGATTTTTATTTGTGCTATATGTACAGTGACCACTCGTGATTTGAAGGATTGCTGGCTATAAACTTGAATCAATCTTGTGCTTATAATCATCTTCTACGATAACGACTTACCGAACGGCAAATTAATTGGCATGTGTCGTAAAAGATAAAAAGAATAGATGCAGTAGGATAGAAAATTCAACCTAGGGTTTCTAACTATTGGATTTTTGATTTTTTTTTTTTTTTTTACCTTTAAGGAAGAAGAAGATCAATAAAAGTTTTACTAGTCAAGGTTGACTTTCGTAGGTGGTAAATAGGAAAAAACAAAATTAAAAAGTGAGTTAGTCTTACAAATTGTGAGAGGGATGGGAAATAGGAAAAGTGGGGGTAGGAAATAGGGAAAACCTTTTTTTTCCCAAAGGTTTTGTTAGTATTATTGAAAGTATTAGAAAATCGGTTTTTGTGAAATCATCTAGATATGTGGATCGACAAATTTGTTGTGATTTTTGATTTAATTTGCTTGGATTTGTAACCTGTTCCTATTTCTGTTGTATTTTCTGGTTTAGGTTGGGGGAATTTCTTTTGATCTTGTCATCTGGAAGTGCTGAAACTTAATCTGATCTTGGGCATTGCAGTCCCCATTAAGTTTGTAGCAGCTATATTTATGACTGCAAAGTTTATTAGTTTGTTGTTTATAACGTGTGAAATCATCCAGATATGTGGAAGAATTTGTTGTGATTTTTTGGGTAATTTCAAGAATTTTACTTGGTTGTAGTTTGTAATTTCATTTGGTTTGATTTGCTTGGAATTGTAACTTGTTCATATTTCTGTTTGTATTTGTTCTCTGGGTTAGGGAATACAAAGATGGGATATATTGACCGATGATATTTTTCATCTTTTAAGAGCCCACTGAAAACTCCACTGCTCACAAGAACAGAACAATAACTGATGATGAGGGGCCTTCCAGGGATCCTAAGAGGAGAAAGATCGATTTAGCAGAACAGAATCCAAGTGAAATTAGATCAACTGAGACTTTTGGGGTTCAAGGGGAGTGAAAGTTGTAATCTGAGGGAAGGATCTGGATTTACTTTGCAACGGTATCTCCCTAAGGATACCATATATTTCTTAGAGATGTTGATTGAGGATTCCCCATGTTGTTGTCTGGCATCACAGTCCCCATTAAGTTCTTAGCAGGACTATTTATGACTTGAACTATTTTAACTATACTAGACTAGTATTGCTCTGAATAATAAGCAGTAGAAGAAAAAGATTGTTAGTTTGTTGTTTGTAGCGTGTGGTGTCCTATCACTAGTCCCATAATCTGATCTTGTCATTCCGAAGCGCTAATACTTGAGAGACTGCAAGTTTGTTCATGTTCATAGTTTCTTTCTCTAGATATGCTTGACAGATTAAAGAACTCTAAGTGCTGAAATATAACTATGGAACTATATGCACAAGAAATAGAACTCTAAGTGATGATACATAAATTGTGCTAAATTTAGTTCTCTTAGACTCGGGATATTCAATATTGCTTTTGTGGGTGATTGAGAGCTAAGAGCAGAATCATGTTGAGATTTGTTTCAACATTGCTGTACAACTTGTTAGTATTTGTATTTGGTTCAATGAGTTAAAATAGAGTAGTAGGTCATGAGAGAAATTGAGTCAGATCAATTGAAATGTAAAAAGAATGTGTTGTTTCTTTCTATGAAGTAAATTATACCCTTACCATATTCACAGTTCGTGCTCTATAATAAAAATGATTGTTTGTCTGCAGGATGATGAAAGGTTAATTTTATATAACCCGCAGAGGATAATAGGGTTAGCCTAGTTTCACCTAACTACAAAATGAATCAGAAATAAGAGGAAAGCACCAATGGGAACATGGGCAAAAGCCTGAGAGGAAAACTTGGAAAGGTAAAATATTTTATGCACTTCATTACCTTTGTCTTGTTGATGTTCATTCTCCCCTCACAGTTTCTTAACGGTAGAGCCAAACAAGTTTATTACTTCTAATTGAGCCAGAGATGTACACGTTTTTTTGCTTCCAATTTTGGTTTATTTTCCTAAACATGGTTGTTGCAGTCTGTGTCTGTATGCTATGTTTGTGCGGGAACATGTCTGTCTGTCATGTGTCTACATGCTAAGCTTGTGAGCGTACATGTCATATGTTTGCAGAAGCTTTTAAACTACCTGGTGGCAATGATAGAGATGCAATTTCACTCTTTGATTCGTGCACATCTATCTTGAAGTATGATTGTCACAACTCTGATAGCCACAGTTATGTTTGCAACAGCCTTTACGATACCTGGTGACAACAATGGAGATACCGGCCTTCCGGTGGTGTTATTGTATTTATAGTATCAGATGCAATTTCACTCTTCGGTTTTGGTGCACATCTGCCTTGGTCAATAGGTGTCTCAACACTTATTGCCACGGTAATGTTTGCACTCAACTCTTGTCGCCACAAGAATGTTCGCAGCAACATTCACAATACTTGGTGGCAGCAATTGAGATATAGGCCTTCCACGGTCTTTAATTTCAGATGCAGTTTCACTCTTCGCTTTGTGCAGAAGTGTCTTGGCGTATGATTGTCTCAACTCTTAGCACCACGTTATGTTCGCAGCAGCTTTTATGTGGCAACAATTGAGATACATGATCTCCAATGTAACTCATTTCCTTTATAGTTCCGAATGCAATTTTCTTCTTCGCTTTTTTAGATTGAAAGAAATCATGTTTCTATCAATTGATCAAATTTGGTCTATGTTGAAAATGTTAGAAATCTTTATGGAGCAAATACAACTTGGATCCGCAAGAAAATAAGAATACACCCTTTTACTGCTTATAGCGTAAGCTGGGCTAAGTAAATACTCCCTCTGTTTCTGCTAAAGAGATGCCATCATTTCTACAGTTCGGCTTGTTTGTAGGCTCAATGATCCATTGAGCATTACGTTTTTCACTGTAATATCTTGCATCCTTCATAATATCCCTTGTCAAACTCCAAAGGTTTGTGAACAATTTTTACGGAGTTGGATTTCTTAGATTTGTGAGAGATAGCAGATGATGTGAGGGAGGGATACTATTACACTTAATAGGCATGACCATGATATTAGAAATAATTGATTATTTTTGGAAAAAATAGGGAATACTGTGAATTCCAATGTTGGTAGCATATTTCTCATATAAAAGATTCTTCTGAACTTCTTTTTTTGTATGTTTTCCTTTGGTTTATTTTTGATTACTAGCTAAGTTTTTTTTTTTTTGTTGTTTTTTTTTTTTTTTTGATCGGTTAAATTAGTAGCTATTTTATTCTCAGGAACTCATTGATAAGTTCTATGTAAATTTTTAGGTAAGCAACCGCTGGAGCAAATATAGACTTTCTGATGTTCAAGTGAAATGTGTGGTTAATTTGACAGTCCTAGCTCCCAATATTTGCGTTAGCTGGAGCAGAAGTGCAGTGCAACTACTATGGTTTGAAGGGTGAAAACGTTGTTTCCATAAGAGCAAGTCTTATGGTGGAATCCATCCATCTTCCATATTCCACGCCACCTCAGCACTTGGAAGTGTGGATGGAAGCGCAAGTGTAATGGTGGAATAGCAGAAACGCAATTCTTATTTGCGCTAAAAAAACGCAATTCTTAATTGCGCTAAAAAAACGCCATTAACAATGGCGTTTTTTTTCTCAGCCGTTAGATTTCAACAACTCGTTTCAAATCTACGGATTAAAAAAAAACGCAGATCTTAATGGCGTTTTTTTAGCGCTATTCTTATTGGCGTTTAGCGCTATTCTTAATGGCGTTTCTATGGATTCCACAAACCCTTCCACGAAACCATGGAAGGTTGCTTGGATTTTCTGTGGAAGACCCCAACTTGGAAGCCATTAGACTTGACATTCCATGGATTTTCCACACTTGGAATAGCTTGGATTCCACCATAAGACTTGCTCTAACTAATGGTCCAAACATGGAATTAGATATTTGAAAAGTGCAACCTGAATGGATGAGTTTATGATGAAGAAGAGCAGATAGATTTCTTAATTGGTTGCTCTGTGAGAACACGGCATAGATGAGCAAATTAATCACTGTGTCATAGTTACTAACTAATGTCAGTTGTGTATTCCAAATTGTGAATCAAATGGAAAGATAACTGGAACTTGAGATGGCTTTAAAGTTAGTGGATTAATTTGAATTGTTAAGCAAATAAATAGAGGGCATTTTGTAGTGATTCACGAATTATGATTTGTAATAATTACATTGCATAACAAAGATTATATTTATTTTTTTGTTACGGACAGTTGATACTGAAATTTTGGGAGGTGAATGGATTGCTTCACCTCCACCTTCAATTCTCCGATTGTTGAGTAACGATCTGATGGGTAGAGCTGTAGTGAGGAGTGTGAGTTTGAGAGTTTAGTTTTTTATTTGTTTTCTGTTTATCAAAGAAGAAAAAAAAAATAAAAAAAAATTCCGGAGAAGGTGCTTCTATGCTGGCTCCACGCGGATTGCGGAGAAGGTGTGATGTAGTCATGGGAGTGGTCTCCTAGCCTATCTTTTTTCTTGTACAACTCTCTATGTGATTTTTCTTTTTTTTTTTTGATCAGTCAAAAGAAAATTCATTGAAAAATATACTTAACAGGAATCTCAACCCAATAAAAATAACCGAAACAGAAAAAGGAAAACAAAAAGGAATTCATTCACCTAAAGGAAAACGTAAAGAAACAAAAGAACAAATAAACCAAGAAGGTCTTGTGACCTTGATTTTCAAAAGCAAACTCAATAAGAAAGTCTTGTGACCTAGCATTTTAGTGTTAGACTCTATGTTGCACAGACACGGACACATGACACGATTACGAGACGACACGTTTAAGGAGACACGTCAAATCTCAAAAAAGATGGTTACGACGACATGTTATATATTACACATATCATTAAATTGAGATTGTACACTAATCGGCTCAACATTATAATTATTCTTATTTTCCGAATACTTATTTACTAATAAAATAAAATTAAAGTTTTTCATAAATAATGTTTATATTTGACAAAAAGACGAATAAATTAGCTTCACACTTAGTTTATTTTTGATTTTCATGACCAAACTTAATCTTTTATGGTGTATCCGGAAGTGTCCAAATAGTATCCGCAAAGTCTCAAATGTCGATTTCTACGGGACACATGATGTGGCGTGTCCATCGCGTGTCGGGAAGTGTCGTGTCCGATTATGTGTCCGACACGGTTACGGCATCTTTCTAGGCATGTCCGTGCAACATAGGTTAGACTCCATCCAAAAACAAACTTGAATATTGATATCTCTAATCGGGGGCAGATCTACATGTTGACTTGGGTTGGCTTAAGCCAGCCCAAATTCAAGGAAAACTCACAAGTTTATGCCTAAATCACAGGCTTAAGCCACTCCTAAAAATCCAATTAGTTTTCAAGCCACGCCTAACTTCGATTTCCAGTTCCGCCACTGTCTCTAATCAAGAAAGAAATAAATGCAAAGACCTTCAACAACAACAAGAAAAATTTGGCAAGTTCGATTAGTTGAGATTCAAAACTCGTCTATCAACAAAAGTAAGAAGCCGGGCGCCATAAAATATGCATTGTGACACAATATCTTGAATTATTAATTGAATACGTAGACTATAAATGATGGCCTACCT